>WNWK01001441.1:77500-120000 GCA_009830355.1 Cherax destructor | reverse complement strand
TGTGTATATTTTTGTATATATTTTTACTTGTATCGTCTGAATTACTTATCTTTAGGAAATTAAGATAAGTACATTCATTTTGCATATTAAAAATGACTTAATATTTTGTCGTGACTGTTAGCCTCATTTATCCGACATAAGTCATTATTATCTTGATAATCTGTTATACTCTGGGTCAATTACATTAATGAAAAAGTGGCGATTCTTATCTTGTTTTTTTAGAGCGTGTGTGCAATTTATATTTGAGTTGGGAAGTTGAGCTCCAGTTCTAGGGTCGGTCCGTTAACTTTTGATCCTCTTTGGCTACCTTGTTGAAAAGTGTTTTGGATCAGTGCACTGATATTTTCTTTTCCAGTTCTGTGTCTTGCGTGACATTATGCTGAAAAAGATTTTACCAAAGTCCTGTTGTCCCGTATGGGAGTTTAGGTCCTTTTGTGTTCCTTCGTTTTGGTTCTGTGTCATCGAAGTTAATATTTTGAGTAGGTTCGAATGAACCCTTTATTATTATAAAGGGTTGGTTTGAGAAAAAACCTGCCTAGCATAGGCATATGCTCCTGTCTACATTCTTTATTTCTATGAGTATCATTTACGTCCTGATCACTTCTCCTCTTGCCCAGCAATACTTTGAAGATTTCTGTATAAAAATCGATTGAACGAACTATTAGGGAGATACTAATTTCAAGAAGGGATGGACAAATGATCTGAAATCGTATACACGAACCCCGTATGATTCAGGAAACTCTATTAGTTAGCTAAGCAACATTATAGTACTTGTTATGCTCTAGTAACTATAGTCAGTTAGCCCAAACTCTTTTCCAAGCGGAGCGAGAAGTTAAAATGTGAAGCAGTTTAGATTTGGGAAGAGTGTTTACCAGTTGACAATCGTTCGTAAATAGGAATAATCTCTGTTTAGCCTCTCAAGAAATCATAAAAAGACATCAAAGATACGGCAAAAATCACGAACATAGAAAAGGACTTAGATTAGGTCAATGTATAACATAGAAACACATGAAAATCCCTCCAGTATTTTGATCCCTTAACCAGGGGTGGATCTACTATGATAGTAATGACGTTTACGCTTCAGGGCCCCTAATCACTGGAGGGGCCCCTGAAGCCATTTTAGTTCACATTGCTTAAAAATTTGGGTCTTCTGTATGAGAAGGGGTTGCGAAGGGGCCCCCATAACTTCAGGGCCCCCAAAATATAGTTACACCACTGGTTCGAATGCTGTGGGGTTAACGTTGGTAATGGACTGATCACCTCAAATCAAGGCTAAAAGACTGAACATATATCGCAGCTATGGGAGACAATATTTATCAAGACTAAGTGACAGAACACCTTAAGTTACCCCTCTCTACTTCCACTGCTTCCAGTATGAAATCAATTCTATATTCGACTGAAGACGCCTGCTGCCGCAAGGAAACGATCCAGCAACAGAAAATACCCAAGTGTTACATATATAAGCTTGATCGACATGGGTTTAAATCCCATCCGTTCCACGATTTCTTTTAGTCATCGGCTAAGCAGCAATTACTATTATCAACATATAATCCACAATTTCAAGAGGAAGCTTTTATACGACATTTCGGTTAATTCTAGAAAGTTATCAAGTCAGGAATTATCGAGAAAATGGAGAGAAAACTGGATGAGATGAACAGGGATTGAGAAGACAGCTAGAAGACAGCCCATATGAAGAAAATACTTGAAGACAGGTCAGTACGGTAGCAGCAGCAGCAGCGGTAGTGGTAGTTATATTATTATTATTAGTAGTAGTATAGTAGTACTAGTAGCAATAATAGTAGTAGGTGTATTTATAGTAGTAGTAGTAGTAGAAGTATAAATACTAGTAGGTGTATTTATAGTAGTAGTAGTAGTAGAAGTATAAATACTAGTAGCTGTAATAATGATAGTGAAAGTAGTAGTAGTAGTAGTAGAAATAGTTGTAATAGTGGTAGTAGTAGAAGTAGTTGTAATAGAGGTAGTAGTAGAAATAGTAGAAGTATTAGTATTTGTGGTGGTCAGAACGTTAAATAGAGCACTGGATAAGATAGTCACTACACAATCCAAATACACATATTTACCTCTCTGTGTAGGCTATACGTACAGAATATGTAATTTACAAATAAGAATGAGAAATAAGTACTGTGTCAAGTTTGGAACAAATACGAAGCAAGTTATCTTCACAAGCGTTTAATTAACCTACATTACTGTGTTAGAAGGAAGTCTAGGAGTATTTTTATGTAGTCTAATGAAGAAAGCTGTCCCGTTTATTTGTTTGAAGACGTAAATTACGCTTACATGTGGTATTTCCCTAGTCTGAGTGTGTCTTCCTTCCTAGAGTGTCTTAGTATATGTCTTACTCTAGAGTGTGTCTCCGAGCCCTTAGTGTGTCTTGTTCTGAGTGTATCTATCTATCTATCTATCTATCTATCTATCTATCTATATCTATATATGCAGAACAACCACTGTGAAAAAATAGTGAAATTCCAAGAGCTTTCGTGACTTCTCACATTATCAAGGAATTATATAGTTCCTTGTCTCGAAAGCGCTTGGAATTTCACTATTTTTTCACAGTGGTTGTTCGGAATATTGTGATATCACCTGTTTACTGTGATCTTATTGCATCTATATATATATATATATATATATATATATATATATATATATATATATGAATTATCATTAGCCATCTTCCACATATCAGACACTACACCTGTTTGAAGAGATACTATATTAAAAATATTATTCAATGGTTTACAAAGTTCCATTTTGCACTCTTTAAGAACCCTTGAAAAAAGTTCATCAGGACCCAGGGACTTACTTTGCTTCAATCGGTCTATCTGTTTGATAACCATTTCGCTAGTGACTGTGATATTACATAAATTATCTTCATCAGCCCCACCAAACAACGCAACCATTGGGACATTGTTAGTGTCTTCCTGAGTGAAAACCCAGAGAAAATAATTATTAAAAATAGAGCACATATTCTTGTCAGTAAGATGCCCAGAGTTATTTTTAAGGGGACCTATCTTATCTCTAACATTTGTTCTATAAATCTGGAAAAAAACTTTTTGGGTTAGTTTTTGAATCCCTAGCAACTTTAATTTCGTAGTCCCGTTTAGCTTTTCTGATCCCCTTTTTAACGTCCCTCTTAATGACAGTATACTGATTCATAAGATGACCCTCACCTGTTTTGATGCGCCTATAAATTCCTTTCTTCTTCCCTAAAAGATATTTGGGTCTATTATTCATCCATTTAGGGTCATTTCTATTCGATCTAATTTCTTTATACGGGATAAATGTTCTTTGGGCAGCAAGTATAGTGTTAAGAAAGCTGTCATATTGATAGCTCTCTACGTTACCCCAGTCCACAGATAATAAGTGTTCTCTAAGCCCATTGAAATCTGCTAAGCGATAATCTGGGACTGTTACTGAATTGTCCCTACTATCATACTTCCATTCATTGTTAAAGGTAATTGATTTGTGGTCGCTTGTGCCGAGTTCCTCTGTAATTTTTAAATTATTAACAAGGGTGTCCTTGTTTGCCAGAACTAAGTCAAGTAGGTTATTTTCCCTTGTAGGTTCTGTCACAAACTGGTTCAAAAAACAATCCTGAACTACTTCTAAAAAGTCGTTAGATTCTAAATTCCCAGTCAAGAAATTCCAATCAATTTGACTAAAGTTAAAGTCCCCTAGAATTACTACGTTATCGTGCCTTGTGGCCTTAACAATTTCCTCCCACAATAGTCTCCCTTGATCCCTATCTCCCTATCTAAGTTTGGAGGACGATATATCACTCCTAAAATCAATTTTTCATGATGTAATCAGTCCATCAATCTTGGAGAAAAAGTTTTTGAAGTAGTCAGTCCCTCAGCCTGGAGAAGAGTTCAGCTCCATGGTCTGGAACAAGGTGGTCAGTCCCTCAGCCTGGAGAAGAGTTCAGCTCCATGGTCTGGAACAAGGTGGTCAGTCCCTCAGCCTGGAGAAGAGTTCAGCTCCATGGTCTGGAACAAGGTAGTCAGTCCCTCAGCCTGGAGAAGAGTTCAGCTCCATGGTCTGGAACAAGGTGGTCAGTCCCTCAGCCTGGAGAAGAGTTCAGCTTCATGGTCTGGAACAAGGTAGTCAGTCCCTCAGCCTGGAGAAGAGTTCAGCTCCATGGTCTGGAACAAGGTGGTCAGTCCCTCAGCCTGGAGAAGAGTTCAGCTCCATGGTCTGGAACAAGGTGGTCAGTCCCTCAGCCTGGAGAAGAGTTCAGCTCCATGGTCTGGAACAAGGTGGTCAGTCCCTCAGCCTGGAGAAGAGTTCAGCTCCATGGTCTGGAACAAGGTGGTCAGTCCCTCAGCCTGGAGAAGAGTTGAGCTCCCTGGTCTGGAACAAGGTAGTCAGTCCCTCAGCCTGGAGAAGAGTTCAGCTCCATGGTCTGGAACAAGGTGGTCAGTCCCTCAGCCTGGAGAAGAGTTCAGCTTCATGGTCTGGAACAAGGTAGTCAGTCTCCCAGCCTGGAGAAGAGTTCAGCTCCATGGTCTGGAACAAGGTGGTCAGTCCCTCAGCCTGGAGAAGAGTTCAGCTTCATGGTCTGGAACAAGGTAGTCAGTACCTCAGCCTGGAGAAGAGTTCAGCTCCATGGTCTGGAACAAGGTGGTCAGTCCCTCAGCCTGGAGAAGAGTTCAGCTCCATGGTCTGGAACAAGGCAGTCAGTCCCTCAGCCTGGAGAAGAGTTCAGCTCCATGGTCTGGAACAAGGTGGTCAGTCCCTCAGCCTGGAGAAGAGTTCAGCTTCATGGTCTGGAACAAGGTAGTCAGTCCCTCAGCCTGGAGAAGAGTTCAGCTCCATGGTCTGGAACAAGGTGGTCAGTCCCTCAGCCTGGAGAAGAGTTCAGCTCCATGGTCTGGAACAAGGTAGTCAGTCCCTCAGCCTGGAGAAGAGTTCAGCTCCATGGTCTGGAACAAGGTGGTCAGTCCCTCAGCCTGGAGAAGAGTTCAGCTTCATGGTCTGGAACAAGGTGGTCAGTCCCTCACCCTGGAAAAGAGTTCAGCTTCATGGTCTGGAACAAGGTGGTCAGTCCCTCAGCCTGGAGAAGAGTTCAGCGTCATTGTCTGGAACGATATGAAGCTGAAGCAGAAGAACAGTGTCTTAAATACTGTCAATTCCTGATTTTCGTTCTGCCAATTATATTGGACTTAGAGAACACCTGTCTAATCTCGACTGGGATAATCTAGCTAACGATTACGATGGGATCTGCGTTTATGAAGATCTGGAAGACGTTGCTGGGGACGGGAACTACTAGTGAAGTAAGAAGGCAGCTCCATCTGGAATCCAACCCTTCTCACTCATAACCAGTAGGTATTCCTTGATCTAGTGGAGGATGAGATTAAGACACAAGTGCAACATCTGGGTACTTTATAGTAGACGTTTCGCCATCCAGTGGCTTTATCAATACAAAATCCTAGGACATTATTTGAAGACAGTAGAATTATATACAAAAGATGAGGTAACCAGGTCTTACAGGTGCCCAGGTCTTACATGCACCCAGGTCTTATAGGCATTTAGGTCTTACTGGCATCCAGGTCTTACATGAACCCAGGTCTTACAGGCACCCATATCTTACAAACACCCAGGTCTTACAAACACCCAGGTCTTACAAGCACCCAGGTCTTACAGGCACCCAGGTCTTATAGGCACTTAGGTCTCATTGGCACCCAGATCTTGCAGGCACCTAAGTCTTTCGGGCACCCAGGTAAAGACCAAAACGGAAATAAATGACAATGTTTGACTTTACTGGGATATCCTAGGATATCTTAAGTTATCCTTGAGTTAATTTACACAAAAGTTACTATAGAGGAGCCTCGGTTTTCATGATCCCAACTTGCATGTAAAACCACACTTATTTTCTATGAAGTGTGTTTTTTGATTGTATGTCCCATATGAAATAATGTAAATCCAATTAATCCTTTCCAGACACCCAAAAAATATTAACAAAGAGTACATTTTATGGAGAGTGACTGTGGTTTTACGTGCAAGCTGGGGATCCAGTTCCTTGGCTCAAGAGCCAAGGAACTGGAGCTGCAAGCATCAATTCACAATCCTTTAATTATATTATTCACTAAAAAGCGCTAAACATCATGGAATCTTGATTCTGAGGACATGTACATAACCTTCTTCACGGCTACGACAGCTACTACTACAACTAACCCATCTCTTTGGGTATGATCTACTTCCACTGGGGAATCCCACCTACCAGTGACTATGCCCTCGTCTGCTACACGTCCCTTTCCACCTGACTCCTATTTAAGGTCAAGCCTTCTTAGAAATGGTTATAATTGACCATAATTTTTAAAGGGGTGGACCGGTAAGCCAGCGGAAGGCCTCGGTCAGATGACCAAAAGCTCCAACGGCGGGTCATCATCTGACTAAGACCCGCGTCAGGAAACACATGTACTGTTTCGTGACCAACCTTACCTTACCTAACCTAAGCTGGTCTTCAGAATCTCCACACCTACGGTGTTCTTCACACCAACTTCAAGGCTGAGGCACTGATTACCTCATCTTTTGTATATAGTTCTACTCTCTTCAAATTATGTCCTAGGATTTTGTATTGATAAAGCCACTGGATGGCGAAACGTCTACTATAAAGATACCCAGATGTTGCACATGTGTCTTAATTTCACCTACTTATTTGTTAGGTGAACGGGGACAGTAGGTGTTCGGAAACACGCCCACTGTTTCCACCCTTGCCGGGATCGAACCACGGATATTGTGTGTGTGTGTCCTCACCTAGTTATACTCACCTAGTTGTGGTTGCAGGGGTTGATTCACAGCTTCTGGCCCTGCCTCTTCACTGGTCGCTACAAGGTAACTCTCCCTGTTCCATAAGCTTTATCATACCTCTTTTTAAAGCTATGTATGGATCCTGCCTCCACTACATCACGTTCCAGACTATTTCACTTCCTGACCACTCTGTGACTGAAGAAATACTTCCTAACATCCCTGTGTGATTCATCTGAGTCTTCAACTTCCAATAGTGACGCCTTGTTGGTGTGTGAGACGAAAGCGTTGCCCACCAGGGTTCAAGTTGGTAAAAATTATATTGAGAATGGATATAAGAAAGCAATGGTTTGGTGGGAGAGTTGTTGATAGGTGGAACAAACTCCCAGGTAGCGTTATTGAAGAAGCTGAAACCTTAAGTAGCTTTAAAAATAGGTTAGAGAAGTACATGAGTGGGTGTTGGTGGGTGCGAGTTGGACTTGCCAAGGTATAAGCCAGTAGGCCTGCAACAGTGTTCTTTCCTTCCTAAGTGGGTATAACTTGGACCTGCCTAGCATGGGCCAATAGGCCTGCAGCCTGCCTGTCTTCAAGCAGGCACTGGACAGGCACCTAAAGTCAGTAGCTGACCAGCCGGGCTGTGGTTTGTACGTCGGGTTGCGTGCGACCAACAGTAACAGTCTGGAAAAATAAACACATAAGCAGTATAATGTGATCCTTTATTGACAACGTTTCGCCCACGCAGTGGGCTTTATCAAGTCACAAACAGATCTACCTGGATAAAAGATACATTAGTATTTATAGGATTTATTCAGGTGGAGAATGCTGGGTCAGGTGGAGAATGCTGGGTCAGGTGGAGAATGCTGGGTCAGGTGGAGAATGCTGGGTCAGGTGGAGAATGCTGCATGTGACAGTCTTCAAAGTAGGGTGATAGAGTCTAAAACCTTGGGTAGTTTTAGACTCCATCTAAAGGTAGATCTGTTTGTCACTCGATAAAGCCCACTGCGTGGGCGAAACGTTGTCAATAAAAGATCACATTATACTGCTTATGTGTTTATTTTTCCATTGTGTCGGTATTTTATACCATTTATTTCTAGTAACAGCCTGGTAAATAAGGCCCTGATCTACCATGAGGCCTGGTCACAGACCGGGCCGCGGGGGCGTTGACCCCCGAAACCCTCACCAGGTATACTCCAGGTATATATATATATATATATATATATATATATATATATATATATATATATATATATATATATATATATATATATATATATATATATATATATATATATGCGCTTTCGTGACTACTCACATTATCAATATATGCGATAAAGTTTATTACGGTCAAACTGGTAAAAGTCTTGAACTAAGATTAAAACAACATAAATATAGCATTAGAACTGGACAAGATTCTAATGCTCTATTTATTCATGTGAGAGATTTTAACCATCCAATTGATTTTCAAAATGCTGAGAAGGTTGTATCAAGCAAGTCCATGGTTGAGAGAAATATAATGTGTATAATAGAATCATGTTTCATTAAAAGTAGTTTTGAAAATAATATGAATATTTCTTTTGGTTTATATAAATTGGATTCATTTATAATTAATAAAATTTGGGAAGAATTTAATGATAAATTGCACAAATCTTAATTCTTGGGAAGAGTTTCAGTTCCTTTCTTATGTTCCTCTTCACAGAGTCGGGCGATGTTACGCTACTGTGAGGTGTAGTCTTACCCCTTTATAAGCCTTCTTGTCATGTTTCCTTTTATAGTTCCTTGATAATGTGAGTAGTCACGAAAGCGCTTGGAATTCTTCTATTTTTTCATAGTGGTTTTCTTGCATATTTTGATATCACCTGTTTACTGATCAGATCTTTTAATATATATATATATATATATATATATATATATATATATATATAGGTAGTAGGTTGGTAGACAGCAACCACCCAGGGAGGCACTACCGTCCTACCAGGTGAGTGTAAAACGAAAGCCTGTATTTGTTTTGCATGATGGTAGGATTGCTGTTTTTTTTTTTCTGTCTCATAAACATGCAAGATTTCAGGTACGTCTTGCTACTTCTACTTACACTTAGGTCACGCTACATATACATGTACACGTTTATGTATACACACTCATCTGAGTTTTCTTTGATTTTATCTTAATAGTTCTTGTTCTTATTGTTTTTCCTTTCATATCCATGGGGAAGTGGAATAAGAATCTTTCCTCCGAAAGCCATGCGTGTTGTAAAAGTCAACTAAAATGCCGGGAACAATGGGCTAGTAACCCCTTTTCCTGTATAAATTTACTAAAAAGAAAAAGAAGAAAACCGTCAAAGTGGGATGTTTGAATGTGCGTGGATGTTGTGCGAATGATAAGAAAGAGATGATTATGGATGTTATGAATGAAAAGAAGCTGGATGTCCTGGCTTTAAGTGAGACAAAGCTGAAGAGGGTAGGAGAGTTTCAGTGGGGAGAAATAAATGGGATTAGGTCAGGGGTTTCAAATAGAGTTAGAGCTAAAGAAGGAGTGGCAATAATGTTGAATAATCAGTTATGGCAGGTAAAGAGGGATTATAAATGTATAAATTCAAGGATTATGTGGAGTAAAATAAAGGTCGGATGTGAAAAGTGGGTTATAGTAAGTGTTTATGCACCTGGAGAAGAGAGAAGTGTAGAGGAGAGAGAGAGAGATTTTGGGAAATATTGAGTGAGTGTGTGGGGAGTTTTGAACCAAGTGAGAGAGTACTTGTGGTTGGGGATCTTAATGGTAAAGTGGGTAAAAATGTTGTGGAGGGAGTAGTAGGTAAAATTGGGGTGCCAGGGGTAAATGTAAATGGGGAACCGTTAATTGAGCTATGTGTAGAAAGAAGATTGGTAATAAGTAATACATATTTTATGAAAAAGAGGATAAATAAGTATACAAGGTATGATATAGCACGTAATGAAAGTAGTTTGTTGGATTATGTATTGGTGGATAAAAGGTTGATGGGTAGGCTTCAGGATGTACATGTTTATAGAGGGGCAACGGATATATCGGATCATTATTTAGTTGTAGCTACAGTTAGAGTAAAAGGTAGATGGGACAAAAAGAAAATGGCAAAAGCAAGTAAGAGAGAGGTAAAAGTGTATAAATTAAGGGAGGAGGAAGTTAGGGTGAGATATAAGCAACTATTGGCAGAAAGGTGGGCTAGTGCAAGTATGAGTAGTGGGGGGGGGGGGGGGTTGAAGAGAGTTGGGATTCTTTTAAAAATGCAGTATTAGAATGTGGGGCAGAAGTTTGTGGCTATAGGAGGGTGGGTGCAGGAGGAAAGAGAAGTGAGTGGTGGAATGAAGAAGTATAGGGTGTGATAAAAGAGAAAAAGGTAGCTTATGAGAGTTTTTTTTACAAAACAGAAGTGTTAATAGAAGAGCAGAGTATATGGAGAGTAAGAGAAAGGTGAAAAGAGTGGTGAGAGAGTGCTAAAGAAGAGCATATGAAAGAGTTGGAGAAGCTCTGTCAAGAAATTTTGCTGAAAACAAGAATTTTTTTTTGAGTGAGATAAACAAGTTAAGAAAGCCTAGGAACGAATGGATTTGTCAGTTAAAAACAGAGTAGGGGAGTTAGTAGATGGGGAGCTGGAGGTATTGGGTAGATGGCGGGAATATTTTGAGGAACTTTTAAATGTCGATGAAAAAAGGGAGGCGGTAATGTCATGCACTGGCCAGGGAGATATAACATCGTGGAGGAGGTGCGTGAGGCATTACGTAGAATGAAAGGGGGTAAAGCAGCTGGAACTGACGGGATCATGACAGAAATGTTAAAAGCAGGGGGGGATATAGTGTTGGAGTGGTTGGTATTTTTGTTTTATAAATGTATGAAAGAGGGGAAGGTACCTAGGGATTGGCAGAGAGCATGTATAGTTCCTTTATATAATGGGAAGGGGGATAAAAGAGAGTGTAAAAATTATAGGGGAATAAGTTTACTGAGTATACCAGGTAAAGTGTATAGCAGGGTTATTATTGAAAGAATTAGAGGTAAGACAGAGAGTAGGATTGCAGATGAGCAAGGAGGCTTTAGAGTGGGTAGGGGATGTGTAGATCAAGTGTTTACATTAAAGCATATAGTATGTGAACAGTATGTAGATAAAGGTAGGGAAGTTTTCATTGCATTTATGGATTTAGAAAAGGCATATGATAGAGTGGATAGGGGAGCAATGTGGCAAATGTTGTAAGTGTATGAAATAGGTAGTAAGTTACTGAAGGCTGTATAGAGTTTTTATGAGGATAGTGAGGCTCAGGTTAGGGTGTGTAGGAGAGAGGGAGATTACTTCCCGGTAAAAGTAGATCTTAGACAGGGATGTGTAATGTCACCATGGTTGTTTAATATATTTATAGATGGGGTTGTAAAAGAAGTAAATGCTAGGGTGTTGGGGAGAGGGGTGGGATTAAATTATGGGGAAATAAATGTAAAATGGGAGTTGACACAGTTACTCTTTGCTGATGATACTGTGCTTATGGGAGATTCTAAAGAAAAGTTGCAAAAGTTAGTGGACGAGTTTGGGAGGGTGTGTAAAGGTAGAAAGTTGAAAGTGAACATAGATAAGAGTAAGGTGATGAGGGTATCAAACGATTTAAATAAAGAAAAAATGGATATCACATTGGAGAGAGGGATTATGGAAGAGGTGAATGTTTTCAGATATTTTTGAGTTGACTTGTCAGCAGATGGGTTTATGAAGGATGAGGTTAACCATAGAATTGATGAAGGAAAAAAGGTGAGTGGTGCGTTGAGGTATCTGTGGAGACAAAAAACGTTATCCATGGAGGCAAAGAAGGGAATGTACGAAAGTATAGTGGTACCAACACTCTTATATGGGTGTGAAGCATGGGTTGCAAATGCTGCAGCGAGGAGGAGGCTGGAGGCAGTGGAGATGTCCTGTCTAAGGGCAATGTGTAGTGTAAATATTATGCAGAAAATTCGGAGTATGGAAATTAGGAGGAGGTGTGGAGTTACTAAAGGTATTTGTCAGAAGGCTGAAGAGTGGTTGTTGAGGTGGTTTGGTCATTTATAGAGAATGGATCAAAGTATAATGACTTGGAGAGTGTATAAATCTATAGGGGAAGGAAGGCGGGGTAAGGGTCGTCCTAGAAAAGGTTGGAGGGAGGGGGTAAAGGAGGTTTTGTGGGCGAGGGGCTTGGACTTCCAGCAAGCATGTGTGAGTGTGTTAGGAGTGAATGGAGACGAATGGTTTTTGGGACCTTACGAGCTGTTGGAGTGTGAGCAGGGTAATATTTTGTGAAGGGATTCAGGGAAACCAGTTAATTGATTTAGTTGGACTTGAGTCCTGGAAATGGGAAGTACAATGCCTGCACTTTAAAAGAGGGGTCTGGGATAGTGACAGCTGGGAGGGACTTATTCTCAGCTGTCGTATCTGAGCGTCTCTGCAAAGACAGTGATTATGTATGTGTGTGGTGAAAGTGTTGAATGATAATGAAAGTATTTTCTTTTTGGGGATTTTATTTTTGGGTCACCCTGCCTCGGTGGTCACCCTGACTCGGTGGTCACCCTGCCTCGGTGGTCACCCTGCCTCGGTGATCACCCTGCCTCGGTGATCACCCTGCCTCGGTGGTCACCCTGCCTCGGTTGTCACCCTGACTCGGTGATCACCCTGCCTCGGTGATCACCCTGCCTCGGTGATCACCCTGCCTCGGTGATCACCCTGCCTCGGTGATCACCCTGCCTCGGTGATCACCCTGCCTCAGTGGTCACCCTGCCTCGGTGGGAGACGGCTTACTTGTTTGAAAAAAAAAAATATATATATATGTAACAGCCGCAGGGGAAATTGAGTGTATATATATTCTTAAATCTTACAATTATTTGCTAAATACATGTTTTCTATCATCAGGCCTCATGCAGACCAAGAATATAGAGAATATTTCTATATAACAAGATGTTCACTACTCTCTAAGATATAGAAAAGATTAATATTGAAAGTACTCGACTATGCTGCTGTACTCTAGATCTCTGTTAAGGTACTTCCACTCTGTTAGTGTTCGTTTTAGGTTTCTGGTGAAGGTGGTTGATGAGTCGGGGACCTGGAGCATGACCTTCTTCGGATCAATCCTGATTAACTCTCATTTCCAATGTGGTGTGTGACCCATCCTGGTTTAATGCTTATAATAATATTATTTTTATAACTTTTGATAATATAATAACGATAATAATAATAATAATAATAATAATAATAATAATAATAATAATAAAAAAAAAATCTGTGTTTTCCTGGAAATTTATTTTTTATTATTGTTTATGGGAAAATGCAAGACTGAAATGTGCAAACAGCTCCTGGGAAATGGGATATAAGGAGGTTCAATCCGAGGAAAGGCAGCTCCAATTCCTTGGATCACAGGCCCTCCAATAGCATTAACTCCTTCCCTGAAAGATTTCAAATGTACACTTGTGAAGGACTAATGAAATCTCGATCCTTTAGTGAAGATCAAAAACTGATGTTTTTTATGAAAATTGTATACAAAATATGATACTGAGACACACACACAAACACACACACACACACATACATACATACATACATATATGCATATTCAAAACAACCACTGTGAAATAATAGTGAAATTATGAAGGATAATGTGAGAAATCACGAAATAAACACATTTAAGATAATCGTAGCTGAAGGAAGTAATAAAAAAATAATTAAAACAAACTTAAGTTTTACGAAGAGTCAACGAAAACACAAATATAGATGAACAGAAGTTTTGATTCCCGGCAACAGCAGCAACAACAGGTGTCAGACAGGAAGACAACTCCCGTTCCCAGATGACCCTCGAGCGGAAATTTAAGCTGGAGTGGTGCCGAGGATTGAGTGTGAGGCAGTGTTGGGACGCCAGAGTGAGGCAGTGTTGGGACGCCAGAGTGAGGCAGTGTTGGGACGCCAGAGTGAGGCAGTGTTGGGACGCCAGAGTGAGGCAGTGTTGGGACGCCAGAGTGAGGCAGTGTTGGGACGCCAGTGTGAGGCAGTGTTGGACGCCAGTGTGAGGCAGTGTTGGGACGCCAGAGTGAGGCAGTGTTGGACGCCAGAGTGAGGCAGTGTTGGGACGCCAGAGTGAGGCAGTGTTGGGACGCCAGAGTGAGGCAGTGTTGGGACGCCAGTGTGAGGCAGTGTTGGGACGCCAGAGTGAGGCAGTGTTGGGACGCCAGAGTGAGGCAGTGTTGGGACGCCAGAGTGAGGCAGTGTTGGGACGCCAGAGTGAGCACTGTTGGGACGCCAGAGTGAGGCAGTGTTGGGACGCCAGGAGTGAGGGGCAGTGTTGGGAGCCAGAGTGAGGCAGTGTTGGGACGCCAGAGTGAGGCAGTGTTGGGACGCCAGAGTGAGGCAGTGTTGGGACGCCAGAGTGAGGCAGTGTTGGGACGCCAGAGTGAGGCAGTGTTGGGACGCCAGAGTGAGGCAGTGTTGGGACGCCAGAGTGAGGCAGTGTTGGGACGCCAGGTGAGGCAGTGTTGGGACGCCAGAGTGAGGCAGTGTTGGGACGCCAGAGTGAGGCAGTGTTGGGACGCCAGAGTGAGGCAGTGTTGGGACGCCAGAGTGAGGCAGTGTTGGGACGCCAGTGTGAGGCAGTGTTGGGACGCCAGAGTGAGGCAGTGTTGGGACGCCAGAGTGAGGCAGTGTTGGGACGCCAGAGTGAGGCAGTGTTGGGACGCCAGAGTGAAGCAGTGTTGGGACGCCAGAGTGAGGCAGTGTTGGGACGCCAGAGTGAGGCACTGTTGGGACGCCAGAGTGAGGCAGTGTTGGGACGCCAGAGTGAGGCAGTGTTGGGACGCCAGAGTGAGGCAGTGTTGGGAGCCAGAGTGAGGCAGTGTTGGGACGCCAGAGTGAAGGCAGTGTTGGGACGCCAGAGTGAGGCAGTGTTGGGACGCCAGAGTGAGGCAGTGTTGGGACGCCAGAGTGAGGCAGTGTTGGGACGCCAGGTGAGGCAGTGTTGGGACGCCAGAGTGAGGCAGTGTTGGGACGCCAGAGTGAAGCAGTGTTGGGACGCCAGAGGAGGCAGTGTTGGGACGCCAGGAGTGAAGCAGTGTTAGGGACGCCAGAGTGAAGCAGTTGGGACGCAGAGTGAAGCAGTGTTGGGACGCCAGAGTGAGGCAGTGTTGGGACGCCAGAGTGAGGCAGTGTTGGTACGCCAGAGTGAGGCAGTGTTGGGACGCCAGAGTGAGGCAGTGTTGGGACGCCAGAGTGAGGCAGTGTTGGGACGCCAGAGTGAAGCAGTGTTGGGACGCCAGAGTGAGGCAGTGTTGGGACGCCAGAGTGAGGCAGTGTTGGGACGCCAGAGTGAGGCAGTGTTGGGACGCCAGAGTGAGGCAGTGTTGGGACGCCAGAGTGAGGCAGTGTTGGGACGCCAGAGTGAGGCAGTGTTGGGACGCCAGTGTGAGGCAGTGTTGGGACGCCAGAGTGAGGCGCCTGCACGCACTCCAGTATAATAGGGTTGAGTTTAAGTAGGAGAGAGGCTCTTATGCATGTTACACTCTGGTATGTCCACTCATGACACTGAATTTAACGTCGGATAGAGTAGGCACACGTGTTGACATTCAATACTAGCAGCGTCAGTAACATGCCTCGCAGAGGCTGCTTCTTGCACTGTCGCAGGTGTAGGTGCTACGTAGAATAATGTTAGCTAAAAGGACACGTGTTCAACTAATACGACGTTTTATCGTGGCAAAGTTGCGTAATAATATCACAGTAAACAAGTGATATCACAATATGCAAAACAACCACTTTGAAAAAATAGGGAAATTTCACTATTTTTTTCAGTGGTTATTTTTTTTACACACACACACACACATACACACACACACACACACACACATACATACATATGTCGTGCCGAATAGGTAAAACTTGCTATTTTGGCTTAAATAGCAACGCTCTTCTTGACGAATAAGGCAAGCGAAAATTTGTATATGCAGTAATTTAGCAAAAATCATTCTGAACTTAACGAAAAAAAAAATATTTCGTTGTATTTGTTCATTATTAAATTATTGTAAACTTATCTAAAATATATATATTTAGTTGGATTAAGCTAAATTAAATTGCGCTTGTTATAATAAGGTTAGGTAACTTTTCTGAGGTTCTTTTGGTACAAAATTATTAATTTTTACATTAACATAAATGAAAAAATATATCTTTAAACGTATAAGAGAAAATTTTAGAAAGGACTTAATTTTAAATGAGTTCTTGCTAATTGACCAGTTTTACCTATTCGCCACGATATATATATATATATATATATATATAAATATATATATATATATATATATATATATATATATATATATATATATATATATATATATATAAATATAATATATATATATATATATATATATATATATATATATATATATATATATATATATATATATATATATATATATATATATATATATATATATACTGTCGATAACTCTTCCAGCATTATTACAAGTCAACTAATCACTACCACTCGTGGGAAGGTAGGCCTATCTGTGGCATAATACAGGCGACCCGAATTGCATATGACGAGATGACAGAGATAAAGACAGCAGTTAAGAAAATTAATATTAAATTCTGACAGTAGACTGAAAGATATTTAAAATGAGAATTAAAAAAATATATATATTACCTGGTTATATCATCAGACATGGATCCAAAACTTGTTGACAAATAGCAACAGACGACTCAACACTAACTTGTGCCCTAACCATCACCGGGATGGTGGGTTGGTTAATGAGGTTATATAACCCATCGGCTATACGGTCATTAAGACTGCATGTAACATCTTCACCACCAGACAAGAATATTTTAGTCTCTATTCTGGGTATTAAAGTATTCTCTGAGTATACGCTGAGAGGAATACACCTCTCAGTGTGTTTTGCTGAGTGCCTGTCAGGATGAGCTGAGAAAACATTCTTCTGTTAACAAGGATAGCCACTGGAAAACAATCATAACAACTGGCAAACAAACATAACTGGCAAACAATCAACCACTAGCAAACAATCACTGGCAAACAACCACTGACAAATAATCACTGGCATACAAACAACCACTGGCAAACAAGCATAACAACTGGCAAACAAACAACTACTGGCAAACAATCAACCACTGGCAAACAATCACTGGCAAACAAACAACCACTGGCAAACAAACAACTACTGGCAAACAATCAACCACTGGCAAACAATCACTGGTAAACAAACATAACTGGCAAACAAACTACTGGCAAACAAACTACTGGCAAACAAACATAACTGGCAAACAAACAATAACTGGCAAACAATCAGCCACTGGCAAACAAGCATAACTGGCAAACAAACATAGTCATTCACATACACAGGGAAAACACAAGTATAAACACTTTCATAACACACGTATAAACACCTGCACAAACACACATATAAACACATGTATAAACAATCTTTTCCTTCTTAACAGTATTTCCTTGTGTTGTAAATTTGAAGAGAAATTAACTTATTTTATCATTGGCTAATTTATAATTTTGCTAACTTTTTTATGATATATTTCTAAATCTAATTGTTAATATATATTTTTAACATATTTCACATTCCAATTCCTAATCTGTTTCCTTATTTTTTTTTCTTCCTAATTTTGTCATTGCATTTCGTCTTTCCTTTATTCTAATAACTCGGTATTATTACCTTCCTTTCTCAATTATTATTATTATTATTATTATTATTATTATTATAAAATTTTGCTTCCAGTAAATCCTTAATTTTATTCTTGAAATTCACATATTTTTCTATTCATTATTTATTTCTGCTTGAATATATATTTTTATTGTTTCTGTTTTCCAGTTTTTTTTTTTTTTTCCTGTCTCCAATTATTTTTTTCCGAATTGTGTTTTTTTTTTAATTTGTTTTTTAATCATGGTTTAGTCTCCAGAATAAATTAAAATAAATCAACATCTGTTTCCGTTTTTCTTTCTCTTTCTTTATATTAATTTTCAAATATCCTATTTTTTTTCCTCTATATAAATATGATTTAAATCACAATATTTTTCACTATTTTCATCTCAATATTTCCATTATTTTTCCTGTGTTTGTCTTCCCTCCTTCCTTCATTTTGCATGTTCCCCTCATTTTCTTTTCATTTAGATTCCTTAGACCAATGGTTCTCAACTGGTGGTCCATGGACCACTGGTGGTCCACAGAACGTTCACTATATTTGGTAATAAACTGAAGATTGGTGCATATAGTCTTAAATTTATTGAAAATAAAGTGTGTGGATCAGCGCTATGTCTTTGCTTTGCCTTTGTATATTACTCAAAAAAAATGAAATGGTCCACGATATTTTTATGAATGGGTTGGTGGTCCATGGGCTGAACCGAGTTGAGAACCACTGCCTTAGAGCCTTATTTCGTTTCAGAAAAAAAATTTCTTGCATTTATATTTTAGATTTGTACTAATTGAGTTGTATTGGTTCTTTCGTCAGGATGAATCAGTTGTGTAAAGTGTGTGGAGAACCTGCCGCCGGGTTCCACTTCGGTGCCTTCACCTGCGAGGGTTGTAAGGTGAGTGTACACACACACACATACACACACACACACACACACACACACACACACACACACACACATATAATAAATATATATATATATATATATATATATATATATATATATATATATATATATATATATATATATATATATATATACATATGCAAGACAAGCCACGGGGAGGGATCTTTAGCTCAAGTACTTTCACACTTCTCAGTGCGTCATCAGGAGCTTTGTAATGTTGCAAGGCAGCAACTGAAGGATTGAGGGGAAGATTTTTCACAGTAGCGCAGAGCGGGTTTGCACCAGCCGCTCCTGATGACGCACTTAGAAGTGTGAAAGTACTTGACCTAAAGATTCCCCCCCCCGTGGCTTGTCTTTCATATATATATATATATATATATATATATATATATATATAAGTTATACACTATATGTCGTGCCGAATAGGTAAAACGTTAATTAGCAAGAACTCATTTAAAATTAAGTCATTTCTAAAATTTTATCTTATACCTTTAAATAGTATATATTTTTTCAATTATGTTAATATAAAAATTAATAATTTTGTACCAAAAGAATCTTAGAAAACTTTCCTAACCTTATTATAACAAGCACAATTTAATTTAGCCTAATCCGACTAAATATATTTTAGATAAGTTTACAATAATTTAATAATAAACAAACACAATGAAATATATGTTTTCGTTAGGTTCAAAAGGATTTTTTGCGAAATTATTGCATACACAAATTTTCGCTTGTCTTATATGGCAAGAAGAGCGTTACTATTTAGCCAAAATCGCAAGTTTTACGTATTCGGCACGACATAATATATATATATATATATATATATATATATATATATATATATATATATATATATATATATATATATATATATATTAATATCTGAAATTCCCACAACATTAACTTATCCCTCAACACTAACGACAATTCTTCTCTCCACAGTCGTTCTTCGGGCGAACGTACAACAACCTGTCGCAGGTACACGAGTGTAAGAACGGCGGACAGTGTGTGATCAACAAGCAGAACAGAACATCGTGCAAGGCCTGCAGACTGCGCAAGTGTCTGATGGTGGGCATGTCTAAGAGTGGGTCAAGGTGAGGGAATCCCTTAAAACTTAAATTTTCTAGAGTTATTACCATATTTAAAGTTATACACTAGACCCGTGTGGGTCATGGATCGACTTTCTTTGAAGGACGTTAATAAATACATTAATTTAACTGCAGAAATATATTATATATATAAGAATGTCTTATATTTTCAAATTACGATCAGTATATCTTTGACTTATTTATTTTATTGAAGAATTTATTAGCAACTACCAATTTTCTAATTAGTTCTAGCAATTAATAAGATTAAAACCTCTTAGTTGAATAAATAAAGCATTTGTATCCTTGCCAGACTAATTGTTATATACGTGATTATATTATTATTAGTAGTAATAGTAGTTGTAGTATTAGTAGTAGAAGTAGAAGTTATAATATTTTCAAGAGAAGCGTTAAACCCATAGGGTCATACAGCGCTTGGGGAATGTGAGGTATGCTGGGTTGATGTAAGCGGAGTAGCTTCATTTTATTGTACCCAGAACCTTTGGAAAGCATTTCTTTAAGGGAAAACTTATTTTTCCCACAGGTACGGCAGACGGTCGAACTGGTTCAAGATCCATTGTTTACTACAAGAGCAGGCGTCCCAGCTCAAAGGTCTTGAAGGAGGAGGGGGCGGCGGGGGCGGGGCCTTCCCCGCTCAGATGGGCGGCTCCCTGTCCTTGTCCCCCGCCTCCATGCCCGCCCTCTCTCCGGCTAAGTCTGAAGATGAGACGAAAGTGGAGTCTCCGGTTTTGTCGTCTCCGGAAAGTTGCTTGTCGGAGACCAGCGTGGATGTAGAGCCGCGTTCTTCGCCGAAGGAGAGTGTCGCAGATGGTGGGCGTAGAGAGGTTATGGGAGCGGCTGGTCTCTCCCTCTATGGCCTTCACCCCGGCCTCTCACTCCTCCATGCTTCACATCTGTACTCGCGGCTGTATCCTCCGATGCTGTACCCAGGTCTGGGGACCTCCCTCCTGGTTCCTCCTCCCGTTTCTCGTACCCTCCAGCCTCCAAGTCCTCCTAAGGAGCTATGCAACAGTTCCTTCAGTCCCAGGGCTACAAGCTCCCCTGGTAGGAGCCCTCACGAATACCAGCCTCACCTTCCTCCTCCCTTAGCTTTGCCTCTTACCTTCCCCTACCCTAGGAAGCGTGTGGCTGTTGCTACCCTCGAGGAGATGAGAACGTCGAACTTGAAACCGCAAGCGTGGGTAGCTACTCCAGCTCCCGAACAGGATGCCCCCATTGACCTTAGCGTCAAGCGGCAGCGCCTCCTGCCGCCTCCGTCGCCTGCCACGCCCGTCTCCCCACCCGTATCGCCCGCCCACACACCCACACCCACGCCACCGGTAGATCTGAGTACTAAAGCGTGATGAGGTCCGTTCATTGCCACCATTATGGTACAAACAGATAAGCCTTCACTCCTAGCCTACCCGCACCTGTCGTAGCTACCGAACTACCGTAGACTGCGACCTACCGAAGCAAGGAACCTACAGTAGGCAGTGAGTTACTGTAGCCAGCGAACTACCGTGGGCGAACGATCTTCCCCATTCGAGGACGATGGAGGAGTTTCCAAGGCGGAGCACTAACTTGAGTCTTCGCCAGGAACACAGATACTCCAGAGGGCAAGTCACTGCCCTTACAGGAATCGTCTGAGTGATTAAAGTTCAAATCTATGGCCAGGGAAGGTTTTAACCTGAGCTTATGAGTCAGGTACCTAGTCCTACTCTGAAATAGGTGAAGAAATAGGTGAATTCTGGTCTGTTGGAAACTCAAACTAATTGGAAAAGAAAATTCCGTATTTTAACCATAAAATAAGTATGAGAGATACTTTACCTTATGCACCTATGGTGATACGTATTACCATATGTTCCTATAATGGTACATACAGTGTTGTATGTACTAGTGTGCAATACAAGAAATTTAATAAACATTTATATATGGTTTTAAGTTTACGTTATATTTCAAAAACCAGAATTCGCCTCATCACATTTGAAAAACCTGTAAAATAAACAAGACAAAAACAAGAGAGCTATATTTAGTGATATATATATATATATATATATATATATATATATATATATATATATATATATATATATATATATATATATATATATATATATATATATATATATTAGGCTTCAGATGAATTTGATCTCATTTCGAGTTCTTCATGAAGCTAGATTTACCTTTTCTAAAATTTAATATATTCCAGAGGCTTCATAAAGCTTCAAAACACTTCCTTAAAACCGAAATAAAGCTCATCTCTCTTCTGGAAAAATGTGCTTTGTAAACGACGTGAAAAACAATATGTACATAGCATAAATATTATACTATATATACATATATATATAATATATATATATAATATATATATATAATATTTTATATATATTTTTATATATATATATATATATATATATATAATATATATATATATATATATAATATATATATAATACATATATATAATATATATATATATAAAATATATATAAAATATATATATATATATATATATATATATATAAAATATATATATATTATATATAATATATTTTATATATATATATATATATATATATATATATATATATATATATATATATATATATATATATATATATATATATAATCCTTCCCTTGCAAGAGAATAGCATAGTTATGTGTGTACTCGTGTGATGATCTATTCTTGATGAAGGGAGCATCGCCCCCGCGGCTTGGTCCCAGACCAAGCCTCCTGCGTCTACTTAGAGAAAAGTTTTGACTATTTATGTGTGTGGTTGTATATAAAGCCTTGTACATACTGCGAAGGCCAGTGATTGAGATGCTTCTTGTGTGTCCTAATAAAAACAGAGATTATTCTTATTTTTTACTTTTGTTTGTTTCTCCTGATAAAAGATGTAACGGATATACAGTACGCCGAAAGTTTTATTGCGAAATGTTGCCTCAGTCTTCTAACCTAACCTAATATATATATATATATATATATAACACTCAATGTGCATTTGCTCGTGTGTGTATATTGGAGTGTCAAAGAATAATGAACACTAGTGAGGGGGGGGTTAACCCACACACACACACACACACACACATATATGTATATATATATATATATATATATATATATATATATATATATATATATATATATACGTATATATATAAATCAGGAGAATAGTTGTCTGTGTATTTCGACTTGTGTCTGAGGTCCTCATCGGCTGACTTCACTAGCTATGGAGCTGTGGGACACTAGGCATAAGAGCCCAGAAGTCTCTGAATTAACCAGTCTGATTTCCCAAGACATATTTGGAACTCTAGGGTATCACTACTTGCTGGTAAATGAAGGGGACCAGGTGTTGGACAGGTATTTTAGTCATCAACTTGAAGTTGTTACATAACAACTTTGATGTAAATACTTTAGAAATATTCCAGGTTGAAGAATTAAACACTTTTTAATTTTTCAAGATTGATGGACTGAGCACATCGACTCGAGGCTGAGGGACTGATTACCTCACACTCCTCATCTTCCACCATTCATCTCTGTACCGGACTGAGGAAGCCACTTGTTGGCGAAACGTTTCCACATTAAAGATTCCAAAATGTTGCAAAATTGTCTATTTCTTTAATAACAACATTATATTGGGTATCCAAGCTTAGAGAAGTGTTCCCAGATGTTACCATGACCTAGAGACCAGATGTTACCATGACCTAGAGACCAGATGTTACCATGACCTAGAGACCAGATGTTACCATGACCTAGAGACCAGATGTTACCATGACCTAGAGACCAGATGTTACCATGACCTAGAGACCAGATGTTACCATGACCTAGAGACCAGAGCTGGAAATTCTGAGTGATATGAAGAAAGAGATTTGGAAAGAAATTAATGAACAGTGGTTGGAATATTGAGCACTCTCAGTCCTCTTAAGTTATGCAACCTAATGCTGTGAAGGATTTTGGTATAAGGAGCCGCAGTTGCCCTATTTTGAGGATCTAAACCTAATTTATTCCCGTTCCAGAGGCGCTGTATGAAACTAGTAAAGTTATTCCATTAATAATTATAGTAATAATATAGTCTGTTATCTTTACCTTGTAGTTTCTCCACTCCCTCCATCCTCTGCTCCTACCACAATAACCATCCTCTGTTACTACCACAATAACCATCCTCTGTTCCTACCACAATAACCATCCTCTGTTTCTACCACAATAACCATCATCTGTTCCTACCACAATAACCATCCTCTGCTCCTACCACAATAACCATCCTCTGTTCCTACCACAATAACCATCCTCTGCTCCTACCACAATAACCATCATCTGCTCCTACCACAATAACCATCCTCTGCTCCTACCACAATAACCATCCTCTGCTCCTACCACAATAACCATCCTCTGCTCCTACCACAATAACCATCCTCTGCTCCTACCACAATAACCATCCTCTGTTCCTACCACAATAACCATCCTCTGTTCCTACCACAATAACCATCCTCCACTCCTATCACCATCTCCCCGATCTCTTCTACCACTTCCTCTACTACCACTTACAACCACAATTGCTACACCCCTTCAGAGGAGCAAAACCCTGGTAGAACAGACTACCAGTCCACCAGTCAATTTAAACAATCGTCAACACCAAACTGGTATCTTCAACACACGCCATCAATGGCATTTAGAGCAACATGATATTTACTCTATATATATATATATACTATAGGTAAAACTGGTCAATTAGCAAGAACTCAATTAAAATTAAGCCCTTTCTAAAATTTTCTCTTATACGTTTAAAGATATATTTTTTCATTTATGTTAATGTAAGAATTTATAATTTTGTACCAAGAGAAACTTTGAAAACCTACCTAACCTTATTACAACAAGCGCAATTTAATTTAGCCTAACCCAACTAAATATATTTTAGATACGTTAACATTAATTTAATAATAAACAAACACAATGAAATATATTTTTTTCGTTATGTTCAGAATGATTTTAGCGAAATTATTGCATACACAAATTTTCACTTGTCTTATATGGCAAGGTGAGCGTTGCTATTTAAGCCAATATCGCAAGTTTTACCTAATAGGCACGACATATATATTATATATATATATACTATATATACATACTATATATATATATATATATATATATATATATATATATATATATATATATATATATATATATATATATATATATATATATATATATATATATATAAAATATAATTCTTTAATAACAACATTATATTGTGTATCCAAGCTTAGAGAAGTGTTCCCAGATGTTACCATGATTATATATATATATATACATACATACATATAATCAAATAACACGTTGCAAGTGTTGCATATTACACGTATTTCCTGACCTCTGTGGTTACGACTGGAATTTCACTGTGGTGCATTACGTTACGTTTCTGAATCCAACTAAGTCATGTCTCGTTCATCTCTCGCACTTGTGGAAGTGAATCGACATGAAAATTCCGAAAGGGTGAGGTGGAAAGGTAGAACAAATTGGGATGGGCCCCCAGGTAGAGCAAATTGGGGGGCCCCGAACAGACAGGAAGAGCAAATTGGGATAATTGATTAGCGACAATGTTTCGCCCATAAAGTGGGCGAAATAGTGTGGATAATAGAGGAATTCAATGTATTTATCTGTTATTCGTTTCTTCATCCCTAAATCAAGACAAGAGCTTTATGAGCTTAATCACCTGGAAAAGCTTTACACATAGCGAGACGTTCCTTAATCCAGAGGGTAAAAAGGATTCGTACCTGAGATGATTTAATTAACAAAAATTAATAATCTTTCAAACAGGATATTTATCGTCTCTTCTTGACCATCATCCATTGCTAATTCTTCCCTTTATCTTTAGCCTCATATTTTCTCTCTTTCCATCCTACCATCTCACACACACACACACACACGGCCAGTGAAAAGGCGGGGCCAGGGGCTGTGACTCGACCCCTGCAACCACAAATAGGTGAGTACACACACACTAATTCCCAGTACTACACACATCTTCACTATGCTACACACAACTTTAATGCACAGTTGTTGACTATAATTCTTCCTCAGTATACTATACACATATTCACTATAATACACAAATGTTCACTATAATACACATCACCATTCTACACAGATCTTCACTGTAACACATTTTAACTTAATGTTGTGATTATGATGTAGCTTTTACCTCGTAAATAACTCTAGTATTGTGATCAGATCTTTCTGAATTACTACGAGTGAAACAAATAATATATTTGCAGAAGTTAAAACTGGTTTTTGATTCCCGAAAAATAGTTGGGGGAATGACAGCGGAGATCCCCGGTAATCGTAAGGCTGAGGGAGCCCCAAGACGTGAGGCCGAAGAAGACGCCATGCATAAGGCTCAGGAGGTAGCGATGCGCAAGGCCTTGAAGGATAAGGCTGAGGGTGCCCCAAGACGTGAGGCCGAAGAGGTCGCTATGCGTAAGGCTCAGGGGATGGCGATGCGCAAGGCTGAGGCCTTGAAGCGTTAGGATGTGGGTGATCCAAGGCGTGAGGCCGAAGTGGTCGCCATGCGTAAGGCTGAGGCCTTGAAGCATAAGGCTGAGGGTGCCCCAAGGCGTGAGGCCGAAGAGGTCGCTATGCGTAAGGCCTAGGAGGTCGCCATGCATAAGGCTCAGGAGATGGCAATGCACAAGGCCTTGAAATGTAAGGCTGAGGGTGCCCCAAGGCGTGAGGCCGAAGAGGTCTCCATGCGTAAGGCTGAGTATAACCTACAAAGTAAACAAGGTCCTCAACGTAACCCCTTGATGTGATTACTAGTTTTAGCATAAGTTATTTGAGCATGCAATATACACCGTAAAATTGCAATTAAATAGCTTATTGATAAAAACCAAAAAAAATATGAGGCCTTGAAGCGTAAGGCTGAGGGTGCCCCAAGGCGTGAGGCCTAAGAGGTCGCTATGCGTAAGGCCTAGGAGGTCGCGATGCGTAAGGCCTAGGAGGTCGCAATGCGTAAAGTCTAGGAGGTCGCGATGCACAAGGCTGAGGCGTAAGGCTGAGGGTGCCTGGAGGCGTAAGGCCGAAGAGGTCGCCAGGTGAGAGGCTGAGAAGGGCGCCAGGAAGCGTATAACCGAGCTCTTTCCCGAAGAGGCCGCCAAGAAGTACCAGGCCGAGCTGGAGGCCGCCAAGAGGTTTTAGGCAGAACTGGAGGCTGCCATGCGGCATGAATCCGAACAGAACGTCAAATATAAAAAGGAGATCCTTAAGACGCGTAAGGCTGAGCTGGGGGTGGCTAAAAAATATGAGGTGGAACTGGAGGCCGCCTTGTGGCTTGAGGCCCAGAAAAATGCCGCTTGGGAGTATGAGGCCAAGCAGAAGTGTCAAAAGACGTGAGGCCGAACAAGAGGTCTCCAGATTTAAGGAAGAGGTAGAGGACCTCGTGAGGTGTGAGGTAAAGATGGAGGCCGCCAGGAGACATAAGGCCAAGTTGGACCCTGCCAGGAAACTCGAGGCTGAGCTGGGGGCCGTAAGGAGGCGTGCGACCATCCTGGAGGCCAAATGCCGCGAGGCCGAAGCAAGGATAACAGAAAAATTATCAACAAAAATTATTCTTATTTTTCTAGGAATCTTATATTTGTTGATAATTTATCAACATTTTTTTCATCCCCATCTTAGACTTTTTTTTACTGTTCCAGCGACGATGCTTGAAAAAAAATACAAAAATAATATTATGAAGAGTATGGACTACAGATATGTTTAAGTAAAGCCCCGGTTTTCTCATTCCTTTTCGCGTCGCCGCCGCCTATTCCAGAACGTGATAGGTTTTGTTATAAAAGTGGGATTTTCGTCTAATAGTATATATGATAGATATAATTCGGTTGACAAGTTAAGTAGTTTACTGATAACTGCTGAACGTCTCAGGTTGGTCAACCCTTTTCAGTGTCCAGCATTGTCTCTGCTGGACACTACGTCTCTACCGTCCAGAATAATAACACCACTTCTGTAGTCACTTATAGAATTTCCCAAGGTACATGTGCAAGACTTAGGTGTTACTAAGTACTTGCTGGCAAATAAAATTACCTAAGTGTTGCTCGTGTCTCCTATTGATGAGTATTATTTATCAATTGAAACACGATATTTGGTGCCTAGTGTTTACAGAACTCTTGACAGATTTTGTTTTGATCCCGAGATCATTTCAAAATGTTAATATTTGAAATGTTTTGATATAATCAAGCAAGAACTATTTGAAGAACAAAAATGAACAATACACATGAGCGGGTTGAAGTGCACCACCTGCACCACCTGCAGATCCTGAGTCGCAAAAAAAAAAAGAGATTGGAAAGAGCCATCTTAATGAATAGTGGGTGTAATTGGAGCTACCCTGTTCCTCGGTTCTAACCTTATTATTTCCGGTTCCACGGGCACTGTATGACACACATTAACTTAGCATTTCTCCATCATAATGATAAAATGATAAATTTATAAATTTCCACTAGAGGATGAGAATGCCAACCAATTACCATTTATCAACTTCCTCCTACTCACAGGGGACGACACTTTCTTTTAAAGTCTACCGTAAACCTAAATACAAGAACCATCTTCTATATTTCTTATCTCACCAAGACACTAGAACTAAAAAAGGAGTAGTTATTTAGGTTCTTTCTGAGAGTTTACAAAATTTCCAGTTTCCAAACCAGTAATTTACTGAATCCATTCGAGTTCTTTCTTTCAGGGATATTTCGTGGAAAAACAGACATACATGTAGTATAATGTGATCCTTTATTGACAACATTTCGCCCACACAGTGGGCTTTATCAAGTCGTAAACAGATCTATTTGGGCTGTGTGAGCGAAATGTTGTCAATAAAGTATCTCATTATACTTGCTTCTGTGTTTATGATTTCATCGTGTGGCTATTTTATTCCATTTATCTCCATGGATATTTGGTGTGTGTTTGTGTTTGTCTTATTTTGTGTGTTCATCATATGTAAACAAGTCTATTTAGGGACAAACTTTCGTTGATAAATTAGGCACATGTGCAACACTTGGGTATCTTTAATGAGGAAACGTTTCGGCACACAGTGGCTTCATCAGTCCATACAAAGGAGAATCGTGAAGAACAGGAGTTTGAGGTAATCAGTCCCTCAGCCTTGAGTCGGTGTTGTCAGTCCATCAATCTTGAAAATAATTCTTCTTTGTATGGACTGATGAAGCCACTGTGGGGCGAAACGTTTCCTCATTAAAGATACCCAAGTGTTGAACATGTGTCTAATTTATCAACTTGTCGGTTCTCTGAACCAATTATCTACAAATTTTCGTTGGCACGATTAACAGCAACAGAAATCTAGTCTACATAGTTACTAGTCAACAGTAGTAACTACTACAACAACAGTAGCAGAAAGCAACAAAAATACTGTTAGGTTAATGGACAGACGCAACTAATGTGACATATTATTGTGGAAACGTTTCGCTCTTTAGGAGTTTTGTCAAGCTGTTTAAAAGTGTGTCGGTAATTCTGGCCACTAACGCACTCTGGGCAAACACTCAGCTAGACGAGCATATTTCCCCACCTTGCCTCGAAAACCAATTAGGTTTTTAGCAGCTTGTGTTAATTAGCCAGCTGAGGCTTGTTACAGTGATTAGGAAACGACCACACCGCTAACTGCTTCATTGTCTACTTCCTGTAGGTACAACTTCCGACACGAGAGACCAGGATTATCCTCTAAGAGAACTGTCCAGCTTTCACAAAACACACACACACACAATATAAAGATGTATTTAAAAAGATTGATACAGTAAAAATTCTTTTGATTTAAAAATTCCCACCAAAAATGCTGACGGCTGTGTCTACAAGATTCTATGTAAAATAATGTGATAAGTTTATTACGGTCAAGCTGGGAAAAGCCTTGAATTAAGATTACATCATAAATATAGCATTATAATTGGACAGGAGTCTAATGGACTGTTTATTCATGTGAGAGATTTTAACCATCCAATTGATTTTCAGAAAGTCGAGAAAGTTGTATCAAGCAAGTCAATGGTTGACAGAAATGTAATAGAATCAAGCTTCATAAAAAATAGTTTTGAAATTAATGTGAATATTGGTTTAGGATTATACAGATAAGATTCATTTATGATTAATAAAATTTGGGAAGAATTTAAGATGTATTCGACAAGTTAAAATCATAAGATTTGGGTAGAGTATAAGCTGTGTGTGACAGGTCCTTCACCATCTCACCCGCATCATGAAAATGAAATTAAGACACATGTGCAACATCTGGGTATCTTTATAGTAGACGTTTCGCCATCCAGTGGATTTATCAATA
This sequence comes from Cherax destructor, assembly GCA_009830355.1. Taxonomy (NCBI): domain Eukaryota; kingdom Metazoa; phylum Arthropoda; class Malacostraca; order Decapoda; family Parastacidae; genus Cherax; species Cherax destructor. The sequence continues at coordinate 90,267 of WNWK01001441.1, read as the reverse complement.
CAAAATTGTAGGACATAATTTGAAGACAGTAGAACTATATACAAAAGATGAGGTAATCAGTCCCTCGTCCTTGGAGTTGGTGTGAACAGCACCGTAGTCGTGGAGGTTCAGGAGCAGAGTTGTTGTTGTATGTTCGCCGGTACATCCGGCCCGGGTCTTCTCCAAATGGTGACCCGGCAGGAGCAGAGTCAAGGAGGCTGGCGCTTATATACTAACGTCAGGTGGAAAGGGACGTGTAGCAGACGAGGGCATAGTCACTGGTAGGCGGGATTCCTCCATTATGTCCTAGAATTTTGCATTGATAAAGCCACTGGATGGAGAAACGTCTACAATAAAGATACCCAGATGTTGTACATGTGTCTTAATTTGATCTTGTCGGTATTGTATACCATTCTTGTACAACTTGTCAGACATTGCAACATCATGGAATCTTGATTCTGAGGACCTGTACATAACCTTCTTCACGGCTACGACAACTACTACTACAACTAACCCATCTCTTTGGGTATGACCTACTACCACTTCGGAATCCCGCCTTCCAGTGACTATGCCCTCGTCTGCTACACGTCCCTTTCCATCTGACGTTAGTATATAAACGCCAGCCTCCTTGCCAAGCAAGATGCAGCCAGCCAGTAACCAAGCCGCCTTCCGTGTGTTCCTCTGCTTCAGTATTGCTGTTCCAATGGCTTTATAAGGCTTAGCAGTTGGGTTTAGTCCTGACTCTTCTCTCTTCAACTACGGCCATTCCTTTCACCAGCTATTCTTCGTCTGTCCACACTTTCCCCTCGCCCTTCGTGGGTACTTACCTCAGAGTCCTCGTTTCGTTTCGTTTTTCTCTGCTCCAGAACCTCCACGACTACGGTGCTGTTCACACCAACTCCAAGGCTGAGGGACTGATTACCTCATCTTCTGTATATAGTTCTACTGTCTTCAAATAATGTCCTAAATTTGTATTGATAAAGCCACTGGTATTGTATAGCATTCTTGTACAAGCCACATCATCATCAAGGTACGGGTGAGGCGTTGTATGTTGACTGTGAGGTGTAATCTCCCCTTATATGCTTTCCTCTGATCTTTTATTTTTACACTTAATATATATATAAGTTTTCTAAGGTTCTTTTGGAACAAAATTATTAATTTTTACATTAACATAAATGAAAAAAATATATATATTTAAACTTATAAGAGAGAATTTTAGAAAGGACTTAATTTTAAATGAGTGCTTGCTACTTGACCAATTTTACCTATTCGGCACGATATATGTATATACACAAAACAACCACGGGGGGGGGGAGTTAAATGATCGCTTGCTTGCGTTTTTTTATTATTGCTACATTAATATTCTTATCAATAGTATATTCATAGGGAAGCCGAAAAGGCTTGTAAGGGTGTTTTTTCATTCATTGGAATGTAAGGAAACGATGTTTGATCTGAGGAAGAGGAGAGAGCTTCAAATTCCTTGGCTCAAGAGCCCTTCAGTAACATCAGGGCACCAACATTTGATGCTGGTATACTAGATTAATAATTACCATTCACAACACACTCAAGAAACTCTCTGATCGGCCGTGTCTGCTGTTCAGATTGATTCACTGGCCGCCTCTTGTGCTCTGATTGGCTACGCTGCGATCTCTTGTGCTCTGATTGGCTAAACGGTTCTCAACAGTGTTGCACACGCAGACTGAATAGGAAAATTGCCAACGATTGCACTATTGCACTATATTCCTACTGATAGTCAGCACGGGCAGCGTGCATGTGGGGGGCAGTGGTAGATGTGTGGGGGTATGTGGGGGCAGTGGTAGATAGATGTGTGGGGGTATGTGGGGGCAGTGGTAGATGTGTGGGGGTATGTGGGGGCAGTGGTAGATAAATGTGTGGGGGCGGTGGTAGATAGATGTGTGGGGGTATGTGGGGGCAGTGGTAGATAAATGTGTGGGGTTGGTGGTAGATAGATGTGTGGGGTATGTGGGGGCAGTAGTAGATAAATGTGGGGGTATGTGGGGGCAGTGGTAGATAGATGTGTGGGGGCGGTGGTAGATAGATGTGTGGGGGCAGTGGTAGTTAGATGTGTGGGGGCGGTGGTAGATAGATGTGTGGGGGTGTGCTTAGCAAGAGGTCGGCAGCAGGTGTTAGGTAGGTGTTGGATAATAAGTGTATAATGATTGAATATATATATATATATATATATATATATATATATATATATATCGTGCCGAATAAGTAAAACTGGTCAATTAGCAAGAACTCATTTAAAATTAAGTCCTTTCTAAAAAAAAATCTCTTATATGTTTAAAGATATATTTTTTTCATTTATGTTAATGTAAAAATTAATAATTTTGTACCAAAAGCACCTTAGAAAACTTACCTAACCTTATTATAACAAGCGCAATTTAATTTAGTCTAATCCAGCTAAATATATTTTAGATAAGTTTACAATAATTTAATAAACAAACACAATGAAATACATTTTTTTTTCGTTAGGTTCAAAATGATTTTTGCGAAATTATTGCATACACAAATCGCAAATTTGATTCCTAATTCTGAAAAAAATGCGAAAATTAAGGAAATTGAAGGGAACTCTTATATACAGGTGGTCTTATATAGCGCGTTTGTTTCGTTAATACGATTGACACTGTACACCCAAAATTGGTAATGACTTCGTAGTTGGTGTTAATTTTTGATGCATTTTATTAATAGGATTTACTAAAAATTGCACTATATGAAGGAGCATTATAACAGGTGATACTGTACGAAATTGTAGTGAACGAGGAGCGTTGATGGTGAAGGTGATGCTCAGCTGGTGATGGTGATGCTCAGCTGGTGAAGGTGATGCTCAGGTGGTGAAGGTGATGCTCAGCTGGTGAAGGTGATGCTCAGCTGGTGAAGGTGATGCTCAGCTGGTGAAGGTGATGCTCAGCTGGTGAAGGTGATGCTCAGGTGGTGAAGGTGATGCACAGGTGGTGAAGGTGATGCTTAGGTGGTGAAGGTGATGCTCAGCTGGTGAAGGTGATGCTCAGCTGGTGAAGGTGATGCTCAGCTGGTGAAGGTGATGCTCAGCTGGTGATGGTGATGCTCAGCTGGTGAAGGTGATGCTCAGCTGTTGAAGGTGATGCTCAGGTGGTGAAGGTGATGCTCAGCTGGTGAAGGTGATGCTCAGCTGGTAAAGGTGATGCTCAGCTGGTGAAGGTGAAGCTCAGCTGGTGAAGGTGATGCTCAGCTGGTGAAGGTGATGCTCAGGTGGTGAAAGTGATGCACAGGTGGTGAAGGTGATGCTCAGGTGGTGAAGGTGATGCACAGGTGGTGAAGGTGATGCACAGGTGGTGAAGGTGATGCTTAGGTGGTGAAGGTGATGCTCAGCTGGTGAAGGTGATGCTCAGCTGGTGAAGGTGATGCTCAGCTGGTGAAGGTGATGCTCAGGTGGTGAAGGTGATGCTCAGCTGGTGAAGGTGATGCTCAGGTGGTGAAGGTGATGCACAGGTGGTGAAGGTGATGCTTAGGTGGTGAAGGTGATGCTCAGCTGGTGATGGTGATGCTCAGCTGGTGAAGGTGATGCTCAGCTGGTGAAGGTGATGCTCAGCTGGTGAAGGTGATGCTCAGGTGGTGAAGGTGATGCTCAGGTGGTGAAGGTGATGCACAGGTGGTGAAGGTGATGCTTAGGTGGTGAAGGTGATGCTCAGCTGGTGATGGTGATGCTCAGCTGGTGAAGGTGATGCTCAGCTGGTGAAGGTGATGCTCAGCTGGTGAAGGTGATGCTCAGCTGGTGAAGGTGATGCTCAGCTGGTGAAGGTGATGCTCAGCTGGTGAAGGTGATGCTCAGCTGGTGAAGGTGATGCACAGGTGGTGAAGGTGATGCTTAGGTGGTGAAGGTGATGCTCAGCTGGTGAAGGTGATGCTCAGCTGGTGAAGGTGATGCTCAGCTGGTGAAGGTGATGCTCAGCTGGTGAAGGTGATGCTCAGCTGGTGAAGGTGATGCTCAGGTGGTGAAGGTGATGCACAGGTGGTGAAGGTGATGCTTAGGTGGTGAAGGTGATGCTCAGCTGGTGATGGTGATGCTCAGCTGGTGAAGGTGATGCTCAGCTGGTGAAGGTGATGCTCAGCTGGTGAAGGTGATGCTCAGCTGGTGAAGGTGATGCTCAGCTGGTGAAGGTGATGCTCAGCTGGTGAAGGTGATGCTCAGCTGGTGAAGGTGATGCTCAGCTGGTGATGGTGATGCTCAGCTGGTGATGGTGATGCTCAGCTGGTGAAGGTGATGCTCAGCTGGTGAAGGTGATGCTCAGGTGGTGAAGGTGATGCTTAGGTGGTGAAGGTGATGCTCAGGTGGTGAAGGTGATGCACCACTGGTGAAGGTGATGCTCAGGTGGTGAAGGTGATGCTCAGGTGGTGAAGGTGATGCTTAGGTGGTGAAGGTGATGCTCAGGTGGTGAAGGTGATGCTCAGGTGGTGAAGGTGATGCTCAGGTGGTGAAGGTGATGCTTAGGTGGTGAAGGTGATGCTCAGGTGGTGAAGGTGATGCACAGGTGGTGAGGGTGATGCACAGGTGGTGAAGGTGATGCACAGGTGGTGAAGGTGATGCTCATCTGGTGAAGGTGATGCACAGGTGGTGAAGGTGATCCTCAGCTGGTGAAGGTGATGCACAGGTGGTGAAGGTGATCCTCAGCTGGTGAAGATGATGCTAAGCTGGTGAAGATGATCTTCAGCTGGTGAAGGTGATTCTCAGCTGGTGATCATATAGCAGAGGTACAGTAACCTATAAATGAGAAACAATATCCGTTGAGGGAGAATCACGACAGTGAACGCAAGTTCAATAAGTGTTCAAAGGTCAGTTATACTACGTCTTCACAAGCCATTCCTGACCTTAACCGTAGTGTTAAACGAGTTAGTTTGGGAGGCAGTGAGGTTAAGATAAAGCTCCTGGAGAGCGAAACGTCGCCACAATAAAATGTCACATTAGTTGCACTTGTGTCCTTTTGCCTAACATATTGTGGGTAATTCTACCAACATTAATATAATAATAACACTGCCAGTGAGACGGTTAAGAGGCGCCTGAGTTTCCCTGTCTCCTAATACCATGTTTATTTTTTTCCACTATAATCTACCTTGTCCATAATTACTATCGCATTTGCTTTGTCTGCTTTCGTAAGGTGAAGTCCAGGAGCTTTCCTTAATTCATGGTAGAACTTAATAAGTCTTTGATGACAGTTGTGTTGCAGACGTCTGATCCTAGGAAAGATCCTGGACTTCACCTTAAGAAAGCAGACAAAGCAAATGCGATAGTAATTATGGACAAGGTAGATTATAGAGGAAAAATAATATATTATTAGATGACAGGGGAACTGACGTGTCCCTTAACGTGTTTGTTAGAGTAGTGGGCAGACGAGGCTACATTTAGATATGCTCATGTGAGAGTGCACAGATATATGAGTGGGAGGGGCTGGGTTTGATTGGTGTCGTGGGTAAGGGAGTAAAATTCTCGAGTAGCTTTGTGTATGGGTGGTTTTGATAAAGACCTGCCTTGTATGGGCCAGTAGGCCTTCTGCAGTGTTCATCCATTCTTATGTTCGTATAATAGATGAACCGAGTAAATCAGCTGTCTCGGTTGGTAACGCTCTGGCCTCACACAGTGTCCGTAGTTCAATCTCCGGCATGCGTAGAAACATTGGACACGTTTCTTTGCACCTACTGTTTCTGTTCATCTAGCAGTAAGTAGGTACCTCGGTGTACACTTAAACTTGCTGTCCCTGTTCACTTAGCAGTAAGTAGGTACCTGGGTGTTAGTTGACTGGTGTGGGTCGCACCCTGGGTAGGTGCTGCTCTGCCTGCTTGAGTATCATGTATGCTAATATTTTCGAAATTTTGTGGTTTCTTGTTACATTCTATTGTGTCGGTGACGGTGATTAGCGAAGCTTCTAGACATCGTCGGCGTCTAAGGTCTGGTTCGGTGAGAACGAGTTGTGCCTCATCCCAGTTCATCAAATGCCCCGTGGAGTCTCTGTGGAGGACACAGGCGTACCTTAAGTCGTCTCTGTTACTGGCATTTCGATGCTCCTCCAGGCGAGCCGCAAGATCTCTGCCTGTTTCGCCTACATATTTCTTGGAACAGACTCCACAGGGGATGGTGTAGACGCTGCTGTGGAAGTTAGAAGTGTGGGGCTGCGTTTCGTAGTGAGGTCTTTGATAGATGATGTGTTTATAGTGGAAACGATGATTTTACTCTTAGCAAGTACCCGGCGAGTATTGTGCCAACATCACCACATGGGAGCACTATGAACTGCTTAGAGGGATGTTCCATGGGCGGGTTGTTGAGGATAACTTGTGTCTTGAGTCTGCAATCTCGGATGAAGAAAGATGGAAATATTCAGGAAAACAAGGGCTGGAGATGCGAAGAGCTCTCAAGAAGAAGCCACTGAGGACTCCTCTTTTAGTGCGGGTGTCTTGGTGTGAATAGAAGTGTATAAGATCGTTCTTGTTGGTTAGGTTTTCTATACACTTTGAAGAGAAGTTTGTCACTGTCGGGAGATCTGCACAGGAGGACGTCAAGGAAAGGAAGTTTGCCATCTTTTTCGAGTTCAAGTGTAAATTTTATTGATGGTTCGGCTGCATTGATCTTGTTCAGAAGGTCCTGGATACTGAGACGTCTCGGATAGAAAACCAATATATCAATATATATTGAGGAAGCCTAGGGAAAGAATGGATTTGTCAGTTAAAAATAGGAGAGGAGAGTTATTAAATGGAGAGTTAGAGGTATCGGGAAGATGGAGGGAATATTTCGAGGAATTGTTAAATGTTGATGAAGACAGGGAAGTGTGATTTCGTGTATAGGGCAAGGAGGAATAACATCTGGTAGGAGTGAGGAAGAGCCAGTTGTGAGTGTGGGGGAAGTTCGTGGGGCAGTGGGTAAAATGAAAGGGGGTAAGGCAGCTAGGATTGATGAGATAAAAATAGAAATGTTAAAAGCAGGTGGAGATATAGTTTTGTAGTGGTTGGTGCTATTATTTAATAAATGTATGGAAGAGGGTAAGGTACCTAGGGATTGGCAGAGAGCGTGCATAGTTTCTTTGTATAAAGGCAAAGGGGACAAAAGAGAGTTATTATTGATCGAATTAAGAGCAAGACTGAGAGTAAGACAGCAGATGAACAAGGAGGTTTTAGGAAAGGTAGGGGATGTGTAGACCAAGTGTTTACAGTGAAACATATAGGTGAACAGTATTTAGATAAGGGTAAAGAGGTTTTTGTGGCATTTATGGATTTGGAAAGGGCGTATGAGAGGGTGGATAGGGGGGGGCAATGTGGCAGATGTTGCAGGTGTATGGAATAGGAGGTAGGTTACTGAAAGCAGTGAAGAGTTTATACGAGGATAGTGAGGCTCAGGTTAGAGTATGTAGGAGAGAGGGAGATTATTTCCCAGTAAAAGTAGGCCTTAGACAAGGATGTGTGATGTCACCATGGCTGTTCAATATATTTATAGATGGGGTTGTAAGAGAAATGAATGTGCGAGTGTTGGCAAGAGGTGTCTGGTTAAAAGATAAAGAATCTAACAAAAGTGGGAGTTGTGACAGCTGCTTTTTGCTGATGACACTGTGCTTTTGGGAGATTCTGAAGAGAAGTTGCAGAGGTTGGTGGATGAGTTTGGTAGGGTATGTAAAAGAAGGAAATTGAAAGTGAAAATAGGAAAGAGTAAGGTGATGAGGATAACAAAAAGATTAGGTGATGAAAGATTGGATATCAAATTGGAGGGAGAGAGTATGGAGGAGGTGAATGTATTCAGATATATAGGAGTGGACGTGTTAGCAGATGGGTCTATGAAGGATGAGGTGAATCATATAATTGAAGAGGGTAAAAGGGTAAGTGGTGCACTTAGGAGTCTGTGGAGACAAAGAACTTTGTCCGTGGAAGCAAAGAGGGAAATGTATGAGAGTATAGTTATACCAACACTCTTATATGGGTGTGAAGCATGGGTGATGAATGTTGCAACGAGGAGAAGGCTGGAGGCAATGGAGATGTCATGTCTGAGGTCAATGTGTGGTGTGAATATAATGCAGAGAATTCGTAGTGTGGAAATTAGGAGGAGGTGCGGGATTACCAAGACTATTATCCAGAGGGCTGAGGAGAGGTTGTTGAGGTGGTTTGGACATGTAGAGAGGATAGAACAAAGTAGAATGACTTCCAGAGTGTATAAATCTGTAGTGGAGGGAAGGCGGGGTAGGGGTCGGCCTAGGAAAGGTTGGAGGAAGGGAGTAAAGGAGGTTTTGTGTGCGAGGGGCTTGGACTTCCAGCAAGCATGCATGAGCATATTTGATAGGAGTAAATGGAGACAAATAGTTTTTAATACTTGAAGTGCTGTTGGAGTGTAAGCAAGGTAACATTTATGAAGGGATTCAGGGAAACCAGCAGGCCGGACTTGAGTCCTGGAGATGGGAAGTACAGTGGCGGCATTCTGAAGGAGGGGTGTTAATGTTGCAGTTTTATAACTGCAGTGTAAAGCACCCCTCTGGCAAGACAGTGGAGTGAATGATGATGAATGTTTTTATTTTTCGGGCCACCCTGCCTTGGTGGGAAACGGCCGATGTGTTAATAAAAAGACATAACGTATCTTAGCCAGGTAACGGTGTTGAGAATGAGGGTGGTGAATTTCTTTGTCTCTAGGTTTCCATGAAGAGGTTGACAAGCACAGCACTGAGCGGGCTGCCCATTGCCATCCCGAAGCTTTGTTTGTAACAGTTGTCCTGATACTTGAAGTTGAAATTAACACAGAAATCCACTAGACTGATGAAATCTAGAAGAGGTGAAGGGAGGTCGTGGTTTTCAGTGAGCCTCTGTCTCAGAATGTTTATTGCAGCATCAGTAGGAACGTTGGTAAAGACGGCTGTGACACTGAAGGAAGCCATGCTTTTGTTTTTGACATTAAGGTTGGAAATTCGAGAGAGAAGGTGTGCTTGACTGATGGTGCCCAGAAGTGCTGAAAGGTATTTGACAAGGGGGCCATCTAATCTGTGTGGTGCACTTCCTGTGCCCGAAGTGATAGGACGTAGTGGGATGCCAGGCTTATGTGTCTTAGGAAGGCCATACAGGCGTGCTGGTTTCGGTTGACCTGGTAAAAGTTTAAGTAGTTTCTTGCCTTGTTCTGATTTTAGTAAGATGCTACTGGCCTTTTGAAGAAAAGTTTGGGTGCTTTGAAGTAACACTGATTCTGATACAGGCTGGTATGTGTTGGCATCACTGAGGAGATTTAAAAGTTTATTGTTGTAGTCAACAGTGTTGAGTAACACCACACCTCCTTTGTCAGAGGTGGTAATGATGATATCATCGTTGTTAGCCAAGTCCCTGAGTTCTTGGATGTATCTTCTGGGAATGAGCGGTCTTGAAGGCTCAGTAGCTGCAGCAGTGATAATTCCTTGAACGAAGCCCTTGTGAAACTCGAAGTCCCCAAAAGGTTGGTTCTTGGTTACCATGTCGACCAGATGATGTTTCTTGTTGATGCTGGTAGTGAACTTGAGCCCCAGGCTGAGGGCTTCTCGGTGGCAGTTAGTGTATAGGAAGATAAGATATATATGGTTTATGGTCGTCCTATTTCGCCCCATTTGCCGTGGCAGCGCAGCTCTTGTAGTTTTCCTGATAACTTCAGTTTTTGTTGGATGTTGGCAGTGGTAGTTTGGCTGAGAATATATTCTGCCGTTGTTCTGTCAGGAGTGGGAAGTGAAGCACGAATCTGAGCGGCACGTAATGAGGTCTCCTTCTGAGCATATTGCAGTTCATCTGCGCATTCTCTAAACAACAGGAGAGAAAGGGCGTCTAGATGTGGTGAGTTGTCGAGGAGTGGACCTGGGTACCACCATCTCAGACAATCTTCTAGGAAGTTGTGTCGGTTGCGAAGACTATATTAGTTTTGAGTAGAAGAGAAAGGTATTCTCTGTATGCTATGTCCATAGTGTGTTGCAGTGTCAAACAGAGGTTGAAAGACAGTATATGTAGGCTTATATATACTGTCGTTCAACCTCTGTATGTTAGAAGTGATCAAGATCCCAGGACCGAAACGTTTTCTAATAAATATGTCCTAGTGTTTCCTTATGTGTTTTTTCTAAACCAACTTGTAGGTATTTATTACCAAGGTTTATACCAAATCTCATCTTACCCACTCAGAAAACGAGTAGTCAAGTTATCTGCGGCGCCTCCCTAACTTACACGAACCCTAACAGTCAGGTTGTGCTGCACTAACAGTCCTCTATAAACAAGAGAATCCCTTAGGCGAACGACCAACACCACTCACACATTCACTCTGAAATGTACAAGCAATCTTTTTTCCCCCCATTAATAAAAACATAACTCACCTTGATACCTTCAAGATTTTATTCATATGAATCAGCGGCTGTCGGACCCAGTGTTCTGACCAGTACTTGGAAGTAGCGATGGTCTACATGACACGGAGGTACTCGACCGTATCACGCGATGAGACCTGCGTATAAAGGCCCCTAACCGTTATAACAGATCAACAAAGCCAACCACTCCATCCTCAACGCCTGCACTCTGAAAAATGACTGGAGATAAGAGAGCAGAAGATTCTGTTACCGGGAGAGCATCTTACATTGCATAGAGCTTTAGCAAGTCATGATTTGATGAAGCTGTATACAGAGTGAAACAGGACTTGACACAAGACTAAACTGAGCGTTACATGACTTGATAAATCTCTACACCGATGAGAAAAATGCGACATAAAGCTCTATACAGCGTGAAACATAACATGATAAAGCTCTAAACAGCGTGAAACATAACGTTTTAAAGCTCTACACAGTATGAAACATGACAAAGGTTATCACAGCGTAAAACGTGATAAAAGCTCTACACAGCGTGAGACATATGATGAAAGCTCTACACAGAAAAAATTCCCAACAGAAGCTAGCATCACAAAGTGTCTTTCTTAACTATTGTTGGCAGCAAGCTTTTCTTATATATATATATGACTGTTGGTAGTAACAGTCCCAATTTCGTCCACAGATATTTTTTTTCAGAGCTCTCAAAATGAGACATTAATTCTTCCCTATTTTTGTAACGTTTTCTGTCAATTTGTATAGATGATTTCATTTCGGATAGTTTCATTTCGGATGGTTTCTCATATTGCCTCTGTTTCTACCTTTTTAGTTAAAGTAATTCATATTTAAGCATTTATATTTCGTTTATAGTTGAAAAGTGTATTTATGTGAAGTGAGAATCTTGTTAATCTTCCTGTGGCCATATTTCTTCATTTTTCCCTCTAGCAGAAGGAAGAAGAATAAATGTAAGAGGAGCAGAGGAGAGAGAGACAGAGACAGAGGGCAAGCAATGAATAAAAATAATGAAAACATATAACTATAAAAAATATCACAAAAAAAAGATTTAGAAGCTTCAGTTAAATCTCTAAAACTTTACGTTTTAGCACATTAAAGCGACATATTGAAGCCAGTTGAGACAGCTGCTGTCCCAAGCGTGGGATGGGTACCTGAGACGCATTGAAATCACCACTGTTTCTCGGAGCATTTTGATATATTATACAATGAAGGATGCCAAAGTGGGGACATTTCTGAACACTTTCAGCGAGGCTGTGCTTTATTTTAAAGAGTTTTTAGCGCACCTTTGGATTGAAACTTCGTAAAAGGGTGGCTTTCCCAGCTAAAAGCGACTCTGGATTAGCATTCAGGTATCGGCATGCGTCTCGCGTCACTGGGTTATCTACACAGTGATAAAGGTGACTTGAGGATTACAGGCACGTTCTTGGCTTTAGCTATGCTGCTGAGACTTCTCAGTCATTGCTCTGATAATGAGGACGAGTATGAGAGGAATCCCAGGCTCACTAACACACACACACACAGGCACGTTCAAACTGTCAGGTGATATTGGTGTTTACTTCAGTGCTTCCTGTCTGTCTCCTTTCTTAAAATGGGTGACTAAAGCACTTAGTCCTGTATCTACTGACTTGTAGATTTTGTTAGTGCTTCTGACAGTGTGTCTGCTTCCTCTCGCAGAATCCATGGTGACACGTTGTCAGGTCCTATTGACCTTTCTGAATCCAGCTCAAAAGCTTGTTTATCTTTTCCATTGTTATGTGTATGGTTTTCTTTACTCATTGGTTTACCATTTCTCTCTGGAGTTGCCCCTTTTTTACACTAAGAACACCTCCTTTTAATTCACTGATCGGCTAATCACATGGGAGAAACCAAGGACTTGAAAATCTACACCGAGAGTATCTGCAGATAATTATCTACTTCGGTCTAGAGTTAAGACAATCGTGTGTTATCTAGATGTGTGAGTCATGGATAGAAAAACAGAGAACTAAAGAAGTCTTGAATAAAACGACACAATAAACGTAGAAAGATTTAATAATAATCTTAGCTTAGATAAGATTCGTAAATAAACAGGTCAGATGTTTCCTGACGCGGGTCTTAGCAATATGATGACCCGCCTCTGGAATTTTTGGTCATTGACCGAGGCCTTCCACTGACCCACCAATAGAGCTTTTGGTCATGTGACCTAAAGAAGATCTAAACATAGCTAAACGTTGCACACCTTCCTGACAGCTAGCATCTCGTGCATTTCTGCAATGTTGACTTTTCCACACAGTATCCACTGATTTACAAGCGGACGGTTTTCACTCCATTTACAGGCAATGAATCTCTTCAAGCCGAGATTCATTGTGTCGGTAAAAGATGTCGACAGAGTAGGAGGCGATTTGAAAGGTCAAGTAAGGTGGGTGTGTTAGACCTAAGACTGGAACCCTAAGTGGGAAAAGTAGAGGTGAGGAA
>WNWK01001441.1:62500-75000 GCA_009830355.1 Cherax destructor | reverse complement strand
CAGCAACAAGGGGTCACAGTTGGAAGTTAAAGACTCAGATGAATCACAGGGATGTTAGGAAGTATTTCTTCAGTCATAGAGTTGTCAAGTAGTGGAATACTCTGGGAAGTGATGTAGGGAGGTATGGTAAAGTTCGTGGAGGAGGAAGAGTGACCTAGTAGCGACCAGTGAAGAGGCGGGGCCAGGAGCTGTTGACTTGACCCCTGCAACCACAACTAGGTGAGTACACACACAGATGAGTCGTAGGGATACTAGGAAGTATTTCTTCAGCCTTAGCATTGTCAGGAAGTGGAACAATCTGGAGCAAGAAGTAGTGGAGGAAGGATTCATACATAGCTTTAAGATGAGGTACGATAAGGCTCTTGGAGCAGGGAGAGAGAGAACCTAGTAGCGACCGGCAAAGAGGAGAGGCCAGGAGCTATGAATCGACCCCTGCAACTACAAATAGGTGAATACAAATAGGTGAGTACATATACACACCCCTTTCTAGTTCTCTGTTCCATATTCCCCCTTGCACCTTCCCTTTCTCCCTACCCCTATTACCTCTTCTACTCTCTTTTCTCCCCTACCTTCCCCTCTTCCCCGTCCTCTCTCCCCCCTCCCCTCTTCTCCCACCCACAGCGCTCTCATAAAACAATCCAGTCAGCTGTGCTTATCAAGAGAACACGGGATGTGAGTGAGCACAATAGGAGCCCCACAGGTCGCAAGAAACACATCAAGAATAGGAAGGTTAAAGCCGCTTTTGAACCTTCTTTTATGCCACTTTGCTCTTGCCCTGGGCTCCAAGAAGACCTCAACCCGCATGAGCCTGGGCAGGAGACCAATTCGCACCCCTGCGTGGTAGGGAAGTAGAGGCGAGAATAGGGAGACACGGAGGAGGGTTGGATGCGCCATAAGTATGCGATTCAGTAGCACTCCTCATTTGTTATGATTGCTTGCAGCGACGCTGTGGAGGATCAAGTGAACGGTCGGTGTTGCTTGCTGCCGGATGTTGCATGCTTGCAAGAGGGAAGGGAGGGAGGGAGAGGGGGCAATTATACTCTGGGAGGTATGGGGGTGGCGAGAGTACATGGGAAAAGCAGACAGCAGAGGATTTGGAAGTCCATACCCAGACTATCTGCTGAGAAGAACTATCACCTTCAATCTAGATTAAAGAATATCATATGATTTATGTATGTGTACGAATTAAGGATAGAAAAGCCGAAGGTTCTCTCCTCCACTCCTTCCGACTACTGCTGGCATTAAAAACATGAGGAGAAATTTTGCCGTATCATATTGACAAGCAATATGAAATATATACGAGAGGTGGAGCTGGGTGGAAGACTTAGTCTTCAACTACCTCTTAATTAGTACTGTTCTTCTTATACTTTTGGTACCCGACTCCCACTCACAAAGCTCTGTGTACCTGTGGTTTTATATCTGGTTACTCCTAGAGCTGATGTGACTATCACAACCATCTATGTCTACCACCGCTACTGTTATAGACTCGGTTGTCGACTGATCTTCATAAAGTAACCGGTTTACAACACCAGAACTCCGGTGATTGCTCACTGCCCCATCTGTTGCATGAATTTGACGGTCCCTGCGGGCATTTAGTGTGCGTTTAGTGTTGGTTGAGTGAGGTAGCGAGTGTCCAAGGCAACATCCCGCTCCTGTCATCCTTCATCATACCCTGTAACCACGCTGTTAATCGTTATTAATTATGTTCTTAGAGCTTAGAGTCCTTTTATAGTGTTTGTTTCTGAGTGATGGTACTAGCTTGGTAGCTCTCTGTATCCTCTCCAGTGATGGTACCAGCTTGGTAGCTCTCTGTATCCTCTCCAGTGATGGTACTAGCTTGGTAGCCTCTGTATCCTCTCCAGTGATGGTACTAGCTTGGTAGCTCTCTGTATCCTCTCCAGTGATGGTACTAGATTGGTAGCTCTCTGTATCCTCTCCAGTGATGGTACTAGCTTGGTAGCTCTCTGTATCCTCTCCAGTGATGGTACTAGCTTGGTTGTTCTGTATCCTCTCCAGTGATGGTACTAGCTTGGTAGCTCCTGTATCCTCTCCAGTGATGGTACTAGCTTGGTAGCTCTCTGTATCCTCTCCAGTGATGGTATCAGCTTGGTAGCTCTCTGTATCCTCTCCAGTGATGGTACCAGCTTGGTAGCTCTCTGTATCCTCTCCAGTGATGGTACCAGCTTGGTGGCTCTCTGTATCCTCTCCAGTGATGGTACTAGTTGGTAGCTCTCTGTATCCTCTCCAGTGATGGTACAGCTTGGTAGCTCTCTGTACCTCTCCAGTGATGGTACTAGCTTGGTAGCTCTCTGTATCCTCTCAGTGATGGTACCAGCTTGGTAGCTCTCTGTACCTCTCCAGTGATGGTACTAGCTTGGTAGCTCTCTGTATCCTCTCCAGTGATGGTACTAGATTGAGCTCTGTACCCTCTCCAGTGATGGTACTAGATTGGTAGCTTCTGTACCTCTCCAGTGATGGTACCAGCTTGGTAGCTTCTCTGTATCCTCTCAGTGATGGTACTAGATTGGTAGCTCTCGTACCCAGTGATGTACTAGTTGTAGCTCTCTGTACCTCCAGTGATGGTACCAGCTTGTAGCTCTTGTACCTCTCCAGTGATGGTACCAGCTTGGTAGCTTTCTCTGTATCCTCCAGTGATGGTACCAGCTTGGTAGCTTTCTCTGTATCCTCTCCAGTGATGGTACCAGCTTGGTAGCTCTCTGTATCCTCTCCAGTGATGGTACTAGCTTGGTAGCTCTCTGTATCCTCTCCAGTGATGGTACTAGATTGGTAGCTCTCTGCCTCTCCAGTGATGGTACTAGATTGGTAGCTCTCTGTACCCTCTCCAGTGATGGTACCAGCTTGGTAGCTCTTCTCTGTATCCTCTCCAGTGATGGTACTAGATTGGTAGCTCTCTGTACCCTCTACAGTGATGGTACTAGATTGGTAGCTCTCTGTACCCTCTCCAGTGATGGTACCAGCTTGGTAGCTCTCTGTACCCTCTCCAGTGATGGTACCAGCTTGGTAGCTCTTCTCTGTATCCTCTCCAGTGATGGTACCAGCTTGGTAGCTCTTCTCTGTATCCTCTCCAGTGATGGTACCAGCTTGGTAGCTCTCTGTATCCTCTCCAGTGATGGTACTAGCTTGGTAGCTCTCTGTATCCTCTCCAGTGATGGTACTAGATTGGTAGCTCTCTGTACCCTCTCCAGTGATGGTACTAGATTGGTAGCTCTCTGTACCCTCTCCAGTGATGGTACCAGCTTGGTAGCTCTTCTCTGTATCCTCTCCAGTGATGGTACAAGATTGGTAGCTCTCTGTACCCTCTCTAGTGATGGTACTAGATTGGTAGCTCTCTGTACCCTCTCCAGTGATGGTACCAGCTTGGTAGCTCTCTGTACCCTCTCCAGTGATGGTACCAGCTTGGTAGCTCTTCTCTGTATCCTCTCCAGTGATGGTACCAGCTTGGTAGCTCTTCTCTGTACCCTCTCCAGTGATGGTACCAGCTTGGTAGCTCTTCTCTGTACCCTCTCCAGTGATGGTACCAGCTTGGTAGCTCTCTGTATCCTCTCCAGTGATGGTACTAGCTTGGTAGCTCTCTGTATCCTCTCCAGTGATGGTACTAGATTGGTAGCTCTCTGTACCCTCTCCAGTGATGGTACCAGCTTGGTAGCTCTCTGTACCCTCTCCAGTGATGGTACCAGCTTGGTAGCTCTTCTCTGTACCCTCTCCAGTGATGGTGCCAGCTTGGTAGCTCTTCTCTGTATCCTCTCCAGTGATGGTACCAGCTTGGTAGCTCTCTGTATCCTCTCCAGTGATGGTACTAGCTTGGTAGCTCTTCTCTGTATCCTCTCCAGTGATGGTACTAGATTGGTAGCTCTCTGTACCCTCTCCAGTGATGGTACCAGCTTGGTAGCTCTCTGTACCCTCTCCAGTGATGGTACCAGCTTGGTAGCTCTTCTCTGTATCCTCTCCAGTGATGGTACCAGCTTGGTAGCTCTTCTCTGTACCCTCTCCAGTGATGGTACCAGCTTGGTAGCTCTTCTCTGTACCCTCTCCAGTGATGGTACCAGCTTGGTAGCTCTTCTCTGTACCCTCTCCAGTGATGGTACCAGCTTGGTAGCTCTCTGTATCCTCTCCAGTGATGGTACTAGCTTGGTAGCTCTCTGTATCCTCTCCAGTGATGGTACTAGATTGGTAGCTCTCTGTACCCTCTCCAGTGATGGTACCAGCTTGGTAGCTCTCTGTACCCTCTCCAGTGATGGTACCAGCTTGGTAGCTCTTCTCTGTACCCTCTCCAGTGATGGTACCAGCTTGGTAGCTCTTCTCTGTACCCTCTCCAGTGATGGTACCAGCTTGGTAGCTCTTCTCTGTACCCTCTCCAGTGATGGTACCAGCTTGGTAGCTCTTCTCTGTACCCTCTCCAGTATATCTTCATCATTTATGTAATTTAAATACCAAAATTGGACGGCGTATTCTAGATCCGGTCTAAGCAGTGCATTATATAGTCAATATGGAATCAGAGAGAGAGAGAGATGAGAATGGGAAGTGACTTGTACATACTCACAGCACCTAATTTCTCACGGTAATCAGGTATCGACAGTTCCTAACACATGTGACCTAACTAATGCAGTGTCGCTTATAGCTGAGTTCTCAGTGCTTTTGAAGACTTATTCTGTTGATGCTGGTGAAGGCTCTTGTTCCAGGTATCTGGAGCTATCCTCCTGCTCCTTGGATTAAAACTGAGTGTCTACAATTTTCTAGGTGTTGTATAACTCCGACGGGTTTATCGCTCCTCCATGATAATAAAAATAATTTTTAAGTCTTTTGATCCTCTCTCCCTCCCTCCCACTCTCTCTCCCTCCCTCCCTCCCACTCTCTCTCCCTCCCTCCCTCCCACTCTCACACACACACTTCTTCCATCACCCTCTCCCTCTCTATTCCACTTCCTCCGTCACTCTTCCACCCTGATTCTCTTCATACTCTCCCTCTCTGACTTTCTCCATTACCCTCTCCCTTTCTATTCCACTTCCTCAATCATCCTCTCCCTCCTGATTCACTTCCTCCATCACTCTCCCCCTCTCTGACTTTCTCCATCACTCCTTCTCTATCCCACTCCCCCCACCATCCTCCCTCTCCCACCCACAAAACCACACTCTCAGCATTAAGCAGTAAGACCTCTCATAACATTCCTTCACAGCGTCTTAAAGACTCACCAGAAGAACACCGCGATGCCTCCCAACCTTATAATTAAAGACTTTAAAAAATCCTCCTAACAAGGTAATGACCCGCCTTTACCTGGTCTGTGAGAGGCATGATATTGCCAATTATCCAGAGACACTGTGTCTTGCCTTGAATGAACCATTCCTGCCTTCACCTGAAAGAACTATCATCCTCAATAAAACCATAGACATGGGCGAATTATGAGGGTAATAAAATATTTCTTATTTCTCAATTTCGACTTGAAAAGACGGTCTGGAACGTAGCAAATGGATGTTGGATTTTGCAGGTGGAAAAAGGATGCTTTCTTACAAAGTTCTTCTATATAGTGATTTTTTTTGTAAATACTAGTCGAAAAAATACTTCCAAAATTTATTACCATGTAGAAAGGCCTTCATTGTACGTGTTTTTTTTTTTTTAATATTTCACGTATTTTTTAAAATTCATATGAAGTGTACACTTTTTTAATTAAATTTACAAAACAATTATTGTATATAGAGAATCTTTATTGAAGAGCTTTTTTTAATATTATAATAATTATAGAATAGCTGACTGCATGTTGAAATTGTTCATTTATTTTTTTTTAATGTTGTGAAAAAGGCCTGAAAATGCCAAAAATGTTAACGTCTTGTGGATCTTTAAAAAAAGGTCTGGTTTACGTGACGTGTGTTAGGCCTATGGGAATTATTTCTTTTAATCTTTAGGTTATATATAATTATTAATTTTAATTACAGAAGAAGTGCTAAACTCGGAGGGGAGGGATATACACAAAATATATAATATATATATATTATATATATATATATATATATATATATATATATATATATATATATATACTATATATATTCAAGAATATATTTAATTCTTGGAACTCTTAGCACATATAAGGAACAAAAATAATCAATTCTATAAAAAACATCTACATTTATTTTTCAACTTCCAGACATTTGTGAGTCTCAAATTCCATTATCAGTACCAAAATATAAGATAACGTTTTACCAGACTATTACGAACACAGGTAAATAATGGCCTGTGAGACCTGGTCGTAATGGGAATATAGAGCAAAGAAAACTCAACAGTAGACTATAATGTATATTTGCCTTCACCCAATGTATACAGGTATGTAAACTATGTACAATATGTACAGATAGAATTATAAGTGTACACCACGGTGATAGATGGCAAAGCAAAAGCCAGAGAGAGTGCACCGTGCTCAACCAGCAGCTAGGCAAGTCTACCAATGCTTCCCACAAGTGAATCACGTTGATTCAGCTTTGTCGGGCTTGCCTGTGATATTTGTTCAACCTAATATGGGAGTGTGACATATACAGAATAACTTGTAACATACTCTGTGTGATCTGTATTTACTAAGTTATAACTTAATTGATACTTTGTAAGAATTGTAACCTAACTTAACGTATACAGTGTTAAAAAATTACAAATAAAATTATCATGTAAACAACTGTATAATTGTTGAGGCCTTATTCTCTCTATATACAAAAATTCTGAGATGATTTGGTCGAGTTTTTGTGGTGTTCAAGTCAGTATTGTGAAATCCGCAGAGGTGAGGGGGTACTTCGTCAAGCCAGTGTTCCCTGATCGCAGATTAAGACGACCTAGAACGTTAGTAGGGAGAGATGTACCCATGTGTCTGTGAACCGGTCAGTAAAATTTCATGTGTTGTTACTCACGTATCGAACACACAACCTAAATATTGAATAGACGACACTGGATCGCAGATCAGAGGGCGAAGAGTCCATGTTTTTTAACGTCTTTCCAATGTTTTGTTTTTTTTTTTATATATATATATATATATATATATATATATATATATATATATATATATTGTGTGTGTGTGTGTGTGTATTGTGCAACAGCCTGTTGACTGTTGCACAATATATTAACTGTTGCATTGCACCCTGACTGCTCTGGAAACTTGGCTGTTACTTAGATTTGTTGACTTTTGCATAAAAAAAGGTGGCTTCCAGCATTTAATTGGTGAGGGCGGGGCTGTTGTTCACCTCTTGGTAAATAGTGTTTAGACTGATCTGCTTTGCAGGCGAATATATTACGAACCATAATCGGGAAAGGGTCGCGTTGAACTCTGCCTGGTTCAACTGGTTCAAACTCTATTGTAATCTCCTTTGATTGTATTGAAGGCTCTTGCATGCATTCTGTGTAGCAGACATTTGCACACGCATGCATACATAAGTATACACACGCACACACGCACGCACAGACATACGCTAATCTGCTAGCAGTTGAAGTGGTCTTGAAGAGAAACATCACACACAGCTTCAAGAATATGTACGACAGGGGCTCGAGGGGCCAAGAACTAATGATGCCAGCTATTGTAGTTTATGTTAGGTAAAAGGACAAAAGTGCAACTAATGTGACATTTTATTGTGGCAACGTTTCGCTCTCTAGGAGCTTTATCAAGCTTAACAAAGCTCCTGGAGAGCGAAACGTTGCCACAATAAAATGTCACATTAGTTACACTTGTGTCCTGTTACCTAACATATTGTCGGTAATTCTCCCAACATTATTATTGTAGTTTAACATTCGGGTCCAGGAACTAAGACTCAACCCCTGTAAACATATCTCGATGGCACAACAAGGCGTTTCAACAATTGTGGAGGCTAGTACACCAAACAGGGAATATAATGAAATTAGGCAACCACACCACCGTATGTCCTCGCAACATGAAGCAAGTCTAGTTCGCTGGGCTCATGTTGTTTGTAGGATTGTATGGTCCAGTGGTTTAGGGGTTAGTGAATTTTCGCTCTTCCTACGAGACGGGCTAAAACAACACGGGTTCGATCCCCCGGCTAGCCGCAGTTTGTTATTGATTAAATATCACGTGTTCGTGGTTACAATTATATATATATATATATATATATATATAATTTCCTTGATAATGTGAAAAATCACGAAAGCTCTTGGAAATTCCCTATTTTTTTTACAGTAGTTGTTCAGCATATTATGATATCAGCTGTTTACTGTGATCTTATTGGATATGTATAATATATTTATCACTTGTAACAAGTTGTGTTGAACCGCAGAGTTGTTGATCTTGACATGCATAATGTGTGTAGAGAGAGAGAGAGAGAGAGAGAGAGAGAGAGAGAGAGAGATGCAGCTGGAGGTGACAGTCTGTCAGCTGTGCTCCATAAAATACAATCATCTCTCGATTTCTTTCTATCTTTAAGTAAATCAATTTTAATTCGAGTCTGATATCGCTGATTATATGTATGCAAATTATAGATATCAGTATCATTTCTGCTTTACCTATAATTTTTTAGTTGATTTATTTCAATAGAGTATAATAAAAATGTATATAATATTTGTATTTCTTCACAATGTTTTTTTTTTCGTATGTTTATTGCGACCGGACGGGCGGATAGACAAAGTAAAGGACGAAAGGATAGCGAAGCTGAGGAAGGATAGCAGTTCTTAAGATGTAAATTTAACAGGGAGATTGAAGGATTATGAATGTGGGATAGACGGGAGGAGACGTAAGGATAGAGAGAGAGAACGGGAGATTAAAATACGTAAGGATAGAGAAACAGGAGGAAAGTTTACAGAAACAATAACATATAGCTTTGAAAGGTGCATAGCAGGTGGCAGTATGTGTATGTGCTTTGTATGAAGAATGAGAGCCAAGAGAGTCGATACTGCCTCATACACTCACACCGAAGGTCGACCTCTCGACCTCTTGAAACCTGCTCCACAGATCATAGTATGCGCAGCGGAGGCTGGGATCTGGGATGCTCCCTCGCATACACAAATTCATCTCAGCCTCGCGAAAAATAGGGCAAATGGGCTGGAGTTTATATGTGATGCTGGTAGCATATGTGAAAGGTGAGGTGACCTTTGTCATGGGTATTTGTGGTGTGTGGGTTGTTGATGCAAGTGAGAAAGGGGCTGCAATACTGACGCGGGTGGGACAGTCCTTCTACTTTCTACACAGGTGGGAAAGTGTCGGTATTCTTGAGGCAGGAGGAAAAGTAAAGAAAAGGCATAAGATTTGAAAACCTGCTATTTTGGGGGGAAAGAATCGTATCACTCTGTATATAGAGCTTTCACCGCTCTGTGTAGAGCTTTATCCAGTCATCGCTTGATAAGCCAGGGACCCGATGAAGCTCCACACAGAGCGAAAAGTTGCTCCCACACCAGTAACGTTTCACTCCCCTCCAGTATCAGTAGTAAACGATTTAGATCCAGCGGTAGAGAAAGTCTGTTTGTACTCTGAACACAGGTGAAGAAGTGCCTGTACTCTGAACACAGGTGAAAGTGCCTGTACTCTGAAAACAGGTGAAAGTGCCTGTACTCTGAATACAGGTGAAGAAGTGCCTGTACTCTGAACATAGGTGAAGAAGTGCCTGTACTCTGAACATAGGTGAAGAAGTGCCTGTACTCTGAACATAGGTGAAGAAGTGCCTGTACTCTGAACACAGGTGAAGAAGTGCCTGTACTCTGAACATAGGTGAAGAAGTGCCTGTACTCTGAACATAGGTGAAGAAGTGCCTGTACTCTGAACACAGGTGAAGAAGTGCCTGTACTCTGAACACAGGTGAAGAAGTGCCTGTACTCTGAACATAGGTGAAGAAGTGCCTGTACTCTTAACACAGGTGAAGAAGTGCCTGTACTCTGAACATAGGTGAAGAAGTGCCTGTACTCTGAACACAGGTGAAGAAGTGCCTGTACTCTGAACACAGGTGAAGAAGTGCCTGTATTCTGAACACAGGTGAAAGTGTTTGTACTCTGAACACAGGTGAAGAAGTGCCTGTACTCTGAACACAGGTGAAAGTAATAATATTGGTAGAATTACCGACAATATGTTAAGTAAAAGGACACAAATGCAACTAATGTGACATTTTATTGTGGCAACGTTTCGCTCTCCAGGTGAAAGTGTTTGTACTCAGCACTGAAGACAAAACTAACATGACTGAAGCAACAATGAAGGAAAACGAGTTAATCTAAATCTTTTCTTTAAAAAGCAAAAAAATAAATATTCCACCGCTCATATTTATTTCCATTATTAGTATCTTGTTGGACATGGCTTAAAGAACATGGTACCATGTAAATAATTTCCTTAGCAATTTATCCCATGTCAAACTAGTGATGTGTATGTCTGTCAGTGTATATACACTTAGAGGTGTGTGGAAAAGGACCCTTAAGTACAGTTTAGGGAATTAGATAACTAAGAACGAGTATATGTAGGGACAGGAGTCAGGTGGCAGGCTACGAGAGGGTAGTAGTAGTAATAGTAGTAGTAGTAGTAGCAGTAGTAGTAGTAATAGTAGAACTGTGGTGAGATGGGTTGGTCTGAGAAGGTCGTGTCAGCATCATGTTACAGCGGTCTTCAGAATGGGCAAAAATCCTGTTGATCAGCAATTTGGATATAGTGTTGCTCTACTGATGTTTCCCTACGGAATGTTACTCTATAATCCCAACTGTTTGGGCGAAATGTCGTCATTAGGCATATCTAAATAACTGCATTTGTAGATGAGCCAGACTAATGCATAACACTCTGGCATCAATATTGTTAAAACGAATAAAAACAAACTTAAAAACTGGAGCACATACAGGTGGACAGACCTGTCCACATACAGGTGGACAGACCTGTCCACATACAGGTGGACAGACCTCACATTGTAGATGTCCCGTAGCTCAATGGCTAGCGCACTCAGCTCACACTCTGAGGTCCGGAGTTCGAATCTCCGGTACGGCTGAAAAACATTAGGGACGTGTTTCCATAAGACACCTGCTGTCCCTGTTCACCTAGCAGTATAAAATAGGTACCTGGGTGTTAGTCGATTGATATGGGTCGCATCCTGGGACAAAACTGACCTAATTTAAACCATACCACGGGCGGAGATAGAACCCGCAATCGTGTTATTACGATTTCGTGAGTCCTGACCTAATTTGCCCGAAATTCTCAGCATAACAAGGGACTTTCTATATAGTAGTATGTCACTGATGTCAGCTATGGTCTGTATAAGATGTATCATGTACTTGTAGAAATAAAGATATTATATTAATAATATTATTCTGAACTAGAAGTGAGATATATTCTGTTTGAAAGTGATATGTAAACAATTATATAGCTTCAAGTGTCCCAATATAGTGGTACCAAAGCCATTGATGCTTAAACCACGGAACGGGTGGGGTTTCAACCCATGTCGAGTGAATCCTGAAACACACAGGCCAGTGCGTTAACCACTGGGCCAGTTGGTTCTAATAAGATTCATCCAACTAGGTATTTTTCTATGCACCATAGGGAGGTTAGCATGGGCCACCACTGTGACCACAAATGACTGTTTCGACAGACGAATCACACGCTAGCGTGACTGTGTCGAACTCTAGCTCTAGTCCATTCAAAACCGCTATCATGTAATCCATCTTGTTATTACGAATTCGTGAGTCGTTAATGCTTACTCGGACAGTGTTCGTAATCTATCTAACGTTTCTAGTAATATATTGAGGATTTAATCTCCAAGTGTTCGAAACGTCGTTCAAATTCTCCTGTCCAATGTGTGTGTGTTATTTGTAATTTTTTGCAGCAACTGTACTGCGATTTCGTGGGTTATCTGCGAATTGTTCCAGCCACTGTTTTGTGGGTTATCTGTTAATTGTTCCAGCCACTGTTTTGTGGGTTAGTTGTTAATTGTTCCAGCCACTGTTTTGTGGGTTAGTTGTTAATTGTTCCAGCCACTGTTTTGTGGGTTAGTTGTTAATTGTTCCAGCCACTGTTTTGTGGGTTAGTTGTTAATTGTTCCAGCCACTGTTTTGTGGGTTAGTTGTTAATTGTTCCAGCCACTGTTTTGTGGGTTAGTTGTTAATTGTTCCAGCCACTGTTTTGTGGGTTAGTTGTTAATTGTTCCAGCCACTGTTTTGTGGGTTAGTTGTTAATTGTTCCAGCCACTGTTTTGTGGGTTAGTTGTTAATTGTTCCAGCCACTGTTTTGTGGGTTAGTTGTTAATTGTTTCAGCCACTGTTTTGTGGGTTAGTTGTTAATGGCTTCAGCCACCGTATTGTGGGTTGTGAATTGTTCTTGCAGTGGTATTGTGGGTTAGTTGTGAATTGTTACAGCCACAGTATTGTGGGTTAGTTGTGAATTGTTACAGCCACGGTATTGTGGGTTAGTTGTGAATTGTTCCAGCCACGGTATTGTGACTTTGTGGGTTATATGTGAGTTGCTGCAGTGAAGGAAGTGAGTGGGAGAGGAAGGAAGGGGAAGATGAAGAAAGGGAAGAACATGAGAACACAATAATGGTGGA
>WNWK01001441.1:32500-60000 GCA_009830355.1 Cherax destructor | reverse complement strand
TACTGACGTCTGAGGCATCTTACTGACGTCTGAGGCATCTTACTGACGTCTGAGGCATCTTATTGACGTCTGAGGCATCTTACTGACGTCTGAGGCATCTTATTGACGTCTGAGGCATCTTTGTGACATCTAATATATCTTGAATACAACAGAAAACAAGTTAAAGGCCGCATGCGGCATGATGTACAAAGCCAGTCAAGGGCCGCATGCGGCAGGTTTAAAGGGCCACATAAATGTACCTTCCATCATTGGCTGATACAAAAAAAATGATAAATGTGATAACTGTGTACAAGATAAAAAAAAAAAAATAATAGATGTTACTAATACATGAGATGAATCAGAAGTATTGAACAGGAAATTAAAAATCTTGAAAATAAACTTAAAAAAAGAGCAGCTCTGACAGGAAAATATTTAGAAAGTTTTAAAAACTGGAATAAAGAACCAAGAAGATTTAACAAATTATTCAACAAATAACTAGATAAAATGTTAAAGAGTTCTAGTGTAGGCTTGCTAGTTTATGGTAGGCAGGACCCTTGTCACAGCTAGGCCATTCAGACGTCGTGGACTTGCCCAGCCTATTTACATATCTACTGCCAAGTCAATACACTCATGTATTCTGAAGGTGGTTTCACATTCTACTACCAAATCACTACCATCTGCTGTCAAATCACTACCACCTACTGTCAAATCGGTTCCATCTAATGCCAAATCAATTTCACTTACTCCCAAATCAATTTCACTTATCTACTGTCAAATTATTGACTAATCAACGCCACAGATATAATTCTGCTCACGTAACTACACATGAATTATCATAAATAGGCAACGGCTAATAATCAGAAATTGGTTATAAATAGGCAATAACGTGGTCTCTCTCTCTCTCTCTCTCTCTCTCTCTCTCTCTCTCTCTCTCTCTCTCTCTCTCTCTCTCTCTCTCTCTCTCTCTCTCTGTCTTTCACTACCATGCAAGACTCATCTTCCTCCTCTCATCCTTATCCATCCCCACTATCACCCATTTCTCATTGCTTCTCCATCCATCAATCTAACAACAACCCCCATTCCACCCACTCTTCTGCCCATCATCCACGCCCCTGTCTGACATATGACACCGATCCCCCCCATTAACTTGCCTCCCATTCCCCATTTTCCCACCCCTTCCCAGCTCGGAAAAACGGTCAGAAATTGCTTGTTTCTCCTCTACAAGGCTGTGATCATCGTTGTTCATCCTGGACTCAGATCCATCGTAAGCTGATCAAGTGGAGATTTTTTTTCGCAGTAAAGACACGTCTTGGCCACAGCTCACTTGACGGATGGCCGGTTTAGCATATAAATAAGTCATGGATGTGGCTGGTCGAGCAGGGCTTAGGCTTGCCCGGTGTCGATAGTCGATAATGAAGCCGGTGATTGCGGCTCCGGGGCTGATGGATGTAAAAACCGTGAGGGTCCAGGACTTGACTGTGAACCCCATGCTGGAGCCTAGAAAAGGACCACTACTTGAAGCCTACAGACCACTGCATGGGACCTAGAGACCACTGCATTAGACCTAATGAAGGACCACTTCCTGGCATTCCGTCTCAAGGTTTCAGCTCGTGTGGAACCATTTGTGTGGGACCATCGTAAGGAACAACTGTGGGACCCCTCGTGTTAGACCACAGTAACCTCAGATACCACAGTAAACATAGATACCAACTAGTACCGTAGTAAACAAATACTTTCGGGTACCACAGTATACGTAAATAAAAATAATAATAATAATAATAATAAATATAAAGTTTAATACAATTTCTGGCCATTGAGAGGGAAACTGGGAAAAAGGTACATTCAGACACAGGAAAAGGGAAAATAAAGGGAGAACACAGTCAAATATGAGAAAATGAAAGGGAGTGAAATACCACGTCCTTAAAAAGGCATCTATCAATGTGTCAGCAGTCAGCAGGCGGAACGAGTGGGGGAAGGGGGTGGATAGGAAGGGAGTGGATGAATGTGGAGGGGGAGGTTGGGTCCTTACACGGTAGTTAGAAGTCAACGATGCATGTAAACGGACAATTAAAGCCGTGGCGCGGGCCTCGGCTTCGTTTAGACGCGTGTTCTGCGTGTTTCAGTGTGTATCAGCGCGTTCAGCCCTGCTGACACCCCCATGGTAAAGGCTCAGTGCTTATTATGACCCTACGGGTACAAATTTATAGGGTCTATTATGGCGCACCATACACATCTATTTTGTTTTTGCATATATTCACTTAAACATTTCAATCTCACACATTCACAGCTGTTATGTATCAGGCCAAGAATAAACAAATATCTGTGTTCATCTTTTGTTTACACATTTTTGATTGGCGAATAATGTATTATATATATATATATATATATATATATATATATATATATATATATATATATATATATATATATATATTATTGTGACCACGAACAAGTGGTATTGATCAATAACAACTGATAGCAGGATTCGAACCATGTTTGCCGCCTCATGGTGAGAAACCCATGACGTTCTAACCTGCAGGACCAGTATTGCTTGGTCCTGTGGGTTAGAGCGTCATGGGTTTGCACACCATGAGGCGGGCCAAAGCAACATGGGTTCGAATCCTTGGCTATCGCAGTGTTGTTATTGAAAATATATATATATATATATAATATATATATATATATATATATATATATATATATATATATATATATATATATATATATATATATATATAATATATATATATATATAGAACACATTTTCTACCAAGGCAGGGTGGCCTGAAAAGAAAAGCTTTCACCATCATTCATTCCATCACTGTCTTGCCAGAGGCGCGCTTACACTACAGTTATAAAACTGCAACATTAACATCCCTCCTTCAGAGTGCAGGCACTGTACTTCCCACCTCCAGGACTCAAGTCCGGCCTGCCGGTTTCCCTGAATCCCTTCATATGTCGTGGGGGTTCGTCAGGAGGAGAGGACCCACGAGCTTAGCCTTGTCCAGTCTATGCCTAGCTGGAACTGAGCGCGAGACCTCTGGCCTACTGCTTACATGTGAGGATCTCGTGACGTCACAGCTAGCAAGGGGCCTATCTAAAAAGTAGCTGGTATTATCTAAGTACACAGTAACACTACTGACACATAAATATTGCCCTGCTCACACTCGAACAGCACATAAAGTCCTAAAATCCATTTGTCTCCATTGCCTCCTAACACGTTCATGCATGCTTGCTGGAAGTCTAAGCCCCTTGCACACAAAACCTCCTTTAAGCCCTCCATCCAACGTTTCCTAGGCCGACCTCTACCCTGCCTTCCCTCCATTACAGATTTATACACTCTCAAAGTCATTCTATTTTGTTACATCCTCTCTACATGTCCGAACCACCTCAACAACCCCTCCTCAGCCCTCTGCATAATAGTCTTGGTAATGCCGCACCTCCTCATAATTTCCAAACTCCGAATTCTCTGCATTATATTCACACCACACATTGCCCTCAGACATGACATCTCCACTGCCTCCGGCCTTCACCTTGTTGCAACATTCATCACCCATGCTTCACTCCCATATAAGAGCGTTGGTATAACTATACTCTCATACATTCCCCTCTTTGCTTCCATGGACAAAGTTCTTTGTCTCAATAGATTCCTCGGTGCACCACTCACCTTCTTCCCCTCGTCAATTCTATGATTCGCCTCATCTTTCATAGGCCCATCTGCTGACACGTCCACTCCTAAATATTTGAATATATTCACCTCCTCCATACTCTCTCCAATCTGATATCCAATCTTTCGTTACCTATTTTTTAATCCTCATCACCTTACACATTCCTATATTCACTTTAAATTTTCTTCTTTTACATACCCTACCACACTTATCCAGCAACTTCTGCATCTCCCAAAACTACAGTGTCATCAGCAAAGAGCAACTGTGACAACTCCCACTTTGTGTTCGATTATCTTTTAATCTCACACCTCTTGCCAACACCCGAGCATTCACTTCTCTTACAACCCCATCTATAAATATATTGAACAACCATCGTGACATCACACATCTTTGTCTAAGGATTACTTTTACTGGGAAGTAATCTCCCTCTCTCCTGCATATTCTAACCTGAGCCTCACAATCCTCGTAAAAACTTTTCACTGCTTTTAATAACCTACCTCCTATCCCATACAAAATCTGCCACATTTTCCCTTATCTACCCTATCATACGCTTTTTCCAAATCCATAAATGCCACAAAAACCTCTTTACCCTTATCTAAATACTGTTCACCTACATGTTTCACTGTAAACACTTGGTCTACACACCCCCTACCTTTCCTAAAGCCTCTTTGTTCATCTGCTATCCTACTCTCCGTCTTACACTTTATATATATATATATATATATATATATATATATATATATATATATATATATATATATATATATATATATATATATATATTATCGTGCCGATTAGGTAAAACTGGTCAATTAGCAAGAACTCATCTAAAATTAAGTCCTCTCTAAAATTTTCTTATACGTTTAAAGATATATTTTTTCATTTATGTTAATGTAAAAATTATAATTTTGTACCAAGAGAAACTTTGAAAACCTACCTAACCTTATTACAACAAGCGCAATTTAATTTAGCCTAACCCAACTAAATATATTTTAGATACGTTAACATTAATTTAATAATAAACAAACACAATGAAATATATTTTTTTTCGTTAGGTTCAGAATGATTTTTGCGAAATTATTGCATACACAAAATTTCGCTTGTCCTATATGGCAAGAAGAGCGTTGCTATTTAAGCCAAAATCGCAAGTTTTACCTAATCGGCACGACATATATATATATATATATATATATATATATATATATATATATATATATATATATATATATATATATATATATATATATATATCCTAGGTAGTAGGTTGGCAGACAGCAACCGCCCAGGGAGGTACTACCGTCCTATCAAGTGAGCGTAAAGCGAAAACCTGTAATTGTTTTACATGATGGTAGGATTGCTGGTGTCTTTTTTCTGTCTCATAAACATGCAAGATTTCAGGTACGTCTTGCTACTTCTACTTACACTTAGGTCACACTACTTTCATGTACAAGCATATATATACACACCCCTCTGGATTTTCTTCTATTTTCTTACTAGTTCTTGTTCTTATTTCCTCTTATCTCCATGGGAAAGTGAAACAGAATTCTTCCTCAGTAAGCCATGCGTGTCGTAAGAGTCGACTAAAATGCCGGCAGGAAGGTGCTAGTAACCCCTTCTCCTGTATACATTACTAAAGTTAAAAAGATAAACTTTTGTTTTTCTTTTTGGGTCACCCTGCCTCGGTGGGATACGGCCGGTTTGTTGAAAGAAGAATATATATATATATATAGTTTTATATATATATATATATATATATATATATATATATATATATATATATAATAGATATATATATATATATATATATGTATATGTATGTATGTGTGTGTGTGTGTGTGTGTGTGTGTGTGTGAGCGTGTTAGATAGGAGTGAATGGAGACAAATGGTTTTTGGGACCTTACGAGCTGTTGGAGTGTGAGCAGGGTAATATTGTGTGAAGGGATTCAGGAAAACCAGTTAATTGATTTAGTTGGACTTGAGTCCTGGAAATGGGAAGTACAATGCCTGCACTTTAAAGGAGGGGTCTGGGATAGTGACAGCTGGGAGGGACTATTCTCAGCTGTCGTATCTGAGCGCCCTGCAAAGACAGTGATTATGTATGAGTGTGGTGAAAGTGTTGAATGATGATGAAAGTATTTTCTCTTTGGGGATTTCCTTTCTTTTTGGGTCACCCTGCCTCGGTGGTCACCCTGCCTCGGTGGTCACCCTTCCTCGGTGGTCACCCTGCCTCGGTGGGAGACGGCCGACTTGTTGGAAATATATATATATATATATATATATATATATATATATATATATATATATATATATATATATATATATATATATATATAAATATATATATATATATATATATATATATATATATATATATATATATATATATATATATATATATGAAGACTGAGTCAGTGGTTGGCGATACGTCGTCACAATGAAGATATCCAAGTTTATCAAATATGTCTTATTCGTCTAAAGTGTCGTTTTTGTATACCATTATTACTTAAACGTGAAAAGGTTGGTGTGTTGTGTAGTGTTGTTCCCAGTCATGTACTGGTTATAAAGTTATAAAGCAAATTAAAGACTCGATGCTTTGTGGAAGTTCATCCGGCGTGATGCTGGAGCTGAGAGATGTGTCTAGTGGAGATTCGTCAATTTGATCTCTTGTGAGCGGATGAAACAAGAGGAGATTTAATCCCTACATACACAATACTCATGAGTAGGAAAGAATCTAAAGGCTGAGGAAGGATGAGATGACGACTACTGCTGCTGTTACTATTACGACTACTATTATTACTACTACTGTAACTACTACTACTTCAAGGGCTGTTGACCCAGGATAACCCAAAAAAAAGACAAGCAGTGTGGGTTATTGCCATAGTGGTCCTTACACGTATTGTACAGGATGCTACCCACAACCTTCCACTGCTACTAGGAGACGTGCCTCTTTGTCTCAACCAGCCCGCGATTTAACCCAGGTCTTTCAGTTGTGAACAAGACAGAAATTGTACACTTGAGCCAGACAGAGAGATTAGGTAACATTTTTCATTATAATAGTTAAGAAGTTAATGGGGAACCCAATGACACAGTAACAACAGTCTCCATACAGGAGTTCAGAGGTAAATGTGATGGAGCTAATTGATAATCCCGTCAGTCAAACGGAGCTTAAGAGGCGGTTAGTACGACAAGTGTTCACCTCCATAACCCCACATACACAAATAAGAGAACCACACACACACACACACAGACAGACAGACAGACACACACACACACACACACACACACACACACACACACACACACACACACAGCTGTTAAGGGAAATCAGCCTGACGACACTGGAGAACAAGAAATTGGGGAACATAACGACAAGGTGGATAGGGACAGAATGTTTCAGAGATGTGACACAACAACAAGTTGTTACTACTGGAAGTTGAAGACTCAGATGAATCATGGAGATGTTAGGAAGTATTGTTTCAGTCATAGAGTTGTCAGGAAGTGGAACACTCTGGAGAGTGAAGCAGTGGAAGAAGGAGCCATGTATAGGTGTAAGAAGAGGTATGATAAAGCTCTAGGAGCAGGGAAAGAGAGGACCTAGTAGCGACCAGAGAAGGGGCGGGACCAGGAGCTGCGAATCAACCCCTGCAACCACATATAGGTGAGTACACACACAAGTGGAGAAAATGTGCAATGTCCAGCAATCTGTTGCTGGGTAGGCTTCCCGGAGACTGATAATCCAACGATCACACTAAGACGCATCTCTGGTGTAGTCATCGGTCCTCTCAAACCTGAACACCTGGTCATACTCTCAGACACCATCGTTCCTGCACATCACATCTCGTACATTCTGAAACGTCAACTGCATACGAAACGTCGTCATTAAGAGCAAGAATCTCTCGATCCTGGACGTGATCTCTCTCTCTCCATCAAGGCATCTTAAAAGATGATAATTCCCGAGAAATAGTAACTCCAGTTCTGGCGGAATGAAATATTTAAAGTTAAAGTAGATGATAAACATTTAACTGAATACTTGAAGGTATCAACATTGGTCTGCTGAAGTACATGGGAAAGATAGATAGCAGAGAATTTGGAAGCTCACACCTAGGCTACCTGCTGAGAAGAACTATCGTGTATTATGTACGTGTGTGTGAGTCAAGGATAGAAACGCAGAAGGCTCTATACCTACCTCCACTGCCAGAATGTAAACAAGGGGAAAGTCACCCAGCTTAGGCGAAAGGCTTCAACACTATGAAATACGACAGGGAAACCTATCTAGCTTTAGTTCCCACTTTGTACATACAACATAGAATAAGATAGTACATTGTTGATGTATCCTCTCTCGTAAAATAAAAAAAAATCGAAGTACCCATTTCGCTAGTCATCAATCTCCCTCACCAGGAAATTGATGACTCCCTCACTCTACCTGCTCCTACCCGTTACGTCGTACATCTCACTAAACTCAGCGTCAATATGACGACGTTTCGGTCCGACTTTTGTCATTAACTAGTCACCCTAACACACGATGGTAAGGAAGCCAGTCATAAAGTGTCTATATTCGCGTTATTCTTGTATTGTTCCAGTCACGTTATTGTGCCTTTGAGTTGTTTTTGTAAATATATGGTACAGATACCTACACGATTGAAAAATAGACGTAAATGCAGTATAATGCAATCCTTTATTGACAACGTTCCACCCACACAATGGGCTTTATCAAGTCACAAACATATCTACCTGGGCAGAGTACGTGAGTATTTATAGCAGAGATATGTTGAAAATATTATAAAATAACGACAAGTTGAAGATTAAGACACATGCAATAGTTGGGTATCTTTATTGATGAAACGTTTCGCCTACACAGTAAGCTTCTTCAGTCAAATCCAGAGCCAACAGGTGCAGTAGTGAAATAGTATTTTAGGTGGTCAGTCCCTCAGCTCCATGGTCTGCAACGATATGAAGCTGAAACATTAGAATGAAGTCTAAGACTGAAGAAGGTTACTGTGTAGGCAAAACGTATCAACAGTAAAGATACCCAGCTGTTGCACATGTGTCTGAATCATCAGGGAGCGTAGTGACGTGAAGGGGCAGGTGGGGAGTGGGGAGAAGAGGTTGGATTTAAGAAGGATCTGCAGAGAATGGGCAAGTAGGTTTGTTGCTATGCAGAATAACGGTAGCGTTTCCTGGCAAGGGATTCAGCCACGTTGTTCAGAATGAAATTTTTGGCGACTCCGGAGGGTCTTCTTCCCTGGTGATGAGTCTTGTGTCTCTGTACTTGATTAAATTGTTGTGGAAGTTTGTGTAAAACACAAGCATTCCTAAAACCGTCCATTCTGTTTGCGTAGTCATCTTCCGATATATGTGTGTGGAGATCTCCGGATGTCTCGCACCATCACACCCACCCACTTGTAAACCAAACCAATTTAGACACCCACACACCCACCCATCCACCCACCCGATAACCCACCAACACATAAAATTTTCTGTTACCTCTCGCACGCTTTTTAACCTCGGGGTTTTAACCTCGGGGTTTTGCCAGTGTCATAAATGCTGGCACATTCCTCGTCAACATTTCCTGTTCTTATTCTTTCGTCTTTCCCGTCAGTCAAGGTATTAGTCGAGTTGATTTCTATGAAGACCTCAGGTTATTAGGACCCCGACTTTACTACAACCTCATCCCGTCTTTCACTTCTTATTACGTGTTTTAACCAGTGTTTTTCTCTTACTTCTAGACTGTCAACTTGTATTCCCTTCGTTATTTTGTCCTCAAATTACGTTTCTTCTAGTCATTGCGTCACTCGACTTGTATTTCTCTTGTTATTGCGTCCCTGGCTTGTAATCTCCTCGTTATTGCGTCCCTGAATTGTATTCTCTTCGTTAGTGCGTCCCTGTCTTGTAATCTCGTTATTGCGTCTCTGACTTGTATTATCTTCATTAGTGCGTCCCTGGCTTGTATTCTCGTTATTGGGTCCCTGGCATGTATTCTCGTTATTGCGTCCCTGGCTTATATTTTCCTCGTTATTGCGTCCCTGGCTTGTATTCTCGTTATTGCGTCCCTGGCTTATATTTTCCTCGTTATTGCGTCCCTGGCTTGTATTCTCCTCGTTATTGCGTCCCTGGCTTGTATTCTCCTCGTTATTGCGTCCCTGGCTTATATTCTCCTCGTTATTGCGTCCTGAGCTTGCAGTTTTATCCCGTAAGTGATAAAGCTCTACCCAGAGTGAAATACGACTTGATAAAGCTCTACCCAGAGTGAAATACGACTTGATAAAGCTCTACCCAGAGTAAAATACGACTTGATAAAGCTCTACCCAGAGTGAAATATGACTTGATAAAGCTCTACCCAGAGTGAAATACGACTTGATAAAGCTCTACCTAGAGTGAAATACGACTTGATAAAGCTCTACCCAGAGTAAAATATAACTTGATAAAGCTCTACCCAGAGTGAAATACGACTTGATAAAGCTCTACCCAGAGTGAAATATGACTTGATAAAGCTCTACCCAGAGTGAAATACGACTTGATAAAGCTCTACCCAGAGTGAAATACGACTTGATAAAGCTCTACCCAGAGTGAAATATGACTTGATAAAGCTCTACCCAGAGTGAAATATGACTTGATAAAGCTCTACCCAGAGTGAAATACGACTTGATAAAGCTCTACCCAGAGTGAAACACGATTTGATAAAGCTCTACCCAGAGTGAAATATAACTTGATAAAGCTCTACCCAGAGTGAAATACGACTTGATAAAGCTCTACACAGAGTGAAATATGACTTGATAAAGCTCTACCCAGAGTGAAATACGACTTGATAAAGCTCTACTCAGAGTGAAATACGACTTGATAAAGCTCTACCTAGAGTGAAATATGACTTGATAAAGCTCTACCCAGAGTGAAATACGACTTGATAAAGCTCTACCCAGAGTGAAATATGACTTGATAAAGCTCTACACAGTGAAATACGACTTGATAAAGCTCTACCCAGAGTGAAATACGACTTGATAAAGCTCTACTCAGAGTGAAATACGACTTGATAAAGCTCTACCCAGAGTGAAATATGACTTGATAAAGCTCTACACAGAGTGAAATATGACTTGATAAAGCTCTACCCAGAGTGAAAATAACATGACCCAATAAAAGCTTGTTCTTCAAGGTATATCCTTTATTCACTGTGTTAGTTATTCCAGTCAGTGAGAAACACTAAACTCGTAAGGGTTATGCAGCTTCTGAAAGATAAACACGCTTGACCCCATTTCCTTGAATCAAGAGCCCCTGAAGCTTATTTGACAGGCCGACTTAACCAAGAGTTCTGCAAGTTAAAGGATATTTTTAACATGAAAAGTGCAGATGGGCGAAACGTTGATCAGTTTGACGTCTTTATTGACGAAACGTCAATAAAGACGATGGAAGTACCATTTTAGTGGGAGAATTATAAACTGTCTTTAAGTGTCCCGTGGCTGGGTTGGTAGCGCACTCAGCTCACACACTGAGGTCCGTGGTTCGATCCCCGGTTCTGCTGGAAACATTAGGTCGTGTTTCCTTAAGACACCTGCTGTCCATGTTCACCTAACAGCAAGTAGGTACCTGGGTGTTAACCTACTGATGTGGGTCACATCCTGGGGACAAAATTGACCTAATTTGCGGGAAATGCTCTGCATAACCAGGGGCTTTCTATATAGTAGTATGTCACTGATATCAGCTATGGTATGTATAAGTTGTATCAAGTACTTGTAGAAATAAAGATTATTGTTATTAAGTAGTTTAATCCAGAATTAGTAAACTCGTAACAGGCGACAGAGGATTAGAAATACAAAAAAAATATATAAGATTTTTAGGCTAGAAAGATGTGAGGTCATCTAACACCGTTAAAGGTACTCGCTGGGATCAACAATTTTGATGCAGTCACGTTGATGTTGTGGGTAAATGAGTGGGTATTGTCCTCTGGTTTATGCAGAGGCTGAAGAATATCATTTGTAGACGATCAGGAACGACAACATCAATGGTACAGGCATGTATAGACTTAATGAACCATTGGGGTAACACCCCCGTGACCCCGCATATTATCTCTCTCTCTCTCTCTCTCTCTCTCTCTCTCTCTCTCTCTCTCTCTCTCTCTCTCTCTCTCTCTCTCTCTCTCTCTCTCTCGTCTTTGTTACAATATTATTCTCAAAAAGTGAGCTTTTTCAAGTCTTTGAAATATCTTTGAGCGAATTTATTTTTTAATTTACTTCATGTTAAGCGCTAAACCCATGGGAATCATTCAGAGCAAGACGTTGTGGAGGCTCGATCCTCCGTCTGCTGAGAGCGAAACAGACGCGCTTCGTATTAGTACTAATATATATGTGTGCGAAATGTTTACAATAGAGACCTGCTGGGCATCACGTAATGAAAGCCTCTTGACGTTTCGCCTTGTGTGCGAAATGTAGTCTAAAACGCTTGCTTGCCCTACATTGTCTTCCTGTTTGCATTACTCGGCCCCATCCTTGAGGACAAGAAGCACAACAAGAAGCAAAGACAAGCAAGGCAGCAGTAAATAGTGTCTGTACACAGATGTAAACACGTGAGTTGTGGCTATTGTCTTGCTAGACAGCGAGACTTACCTGGTTGAGTGATGATTCTCACAGGTAAAGATTGTATGATGTAAAATAAGAGCTACAAGGTAGAGAGAAGAGAGAGAGAGAGAGAGAAGAAGAAGAAGAAGAAGAGAGAGAGAGAGAGAGAAGAGAAGAGAGAAATGGCATGGGGGATATTTTGGAAAAACAGATAGCAGGGGACTTTGAAGTTCACATTGGTGCTATCTGCTCAGAAGAACCATCTACTTCTGTCTTTATTAAGCACTATCGTATTTTATCTAGGTGTATGAGTCAAGGGGAGAGAGAGAGAGATAGACAGAGAATACTATGTAAAGCCTTTAAATGATCTAAATAACAGCTTAGCTTGTAAATAAAGATAGGAACTCTTATTACCCTAACTCTGTAAATCTCCTTATGGTAAAAGAGAGAGAGAGAGAGAGAGAGAGAGAGAGAGAGAGAGAGAGAGAGAGAGAGAGAGAGAGAGAGAGAGTTGTGGCAAATTAAGTCATATGACTGAACAACTTTAGAACAAGCAGCAGCGATGAGTGAACATCTCGTCACTCCCCTGTACAACACAATAGCCTCTTATGAGGTTAAGAAACACTACAAAAATACCTATCATAAAAAGGACGTGAGAACTAGAAGAGGAGAGTGAAAGGAGGAGAGGAGAATGAGAGGAAATGATGGGGGTCTTATCAACGATGATAAGAGCAAAGAGGTGCTGATAAATGAGGCAATAACATGGAAGCAATAACTGGTAGGGAAATGGCTAAAACTTTGTAGAAATCAGGTGAAAATACACGAAGAGGTAAATTATTTTTTTTTGTATTACGCTCAGTGGAAAGACAGACAATATAAATAATAGTCTTGTGAATGGTACGCAATACCCTTACTGGTATCAAGGAACCTCCCTTGAGGGGTTGTATACGGTGGTCAACTCTACTGGAGCATTGTACACTGTACAACTCTCTATTATCTCTCTGGAAATTCACTATAATTCCTATTTTAGTTATTAAAGTATTCTGGACTGGTTGTGTACAAGTTAGGTGCAGTCTTACTGACCCTCGTGTAATCGCTAAGTTTTGCTTCTAATTAACCAATGAACAAATGGTTTTCTGTTCTCACTGCCTGGCCTCTCTATATATATTCTGATGTGCAAAACAACCACAGTGAAAGAAATAGTGAGCTGTAGATGAATGGTTCAGAGAACCGACAAGTTGTTAAATTAGACACATATGCAACACTTGGGTATCTTTATTGAGAAACGTTTCGCCACAAGTGGCTTCATCAGTCAATACAAGGAAAGTAGTAATAAAGGAGAGTTTGAGGTAATCAGTCCCTCGGCCTGGAGTCGATGTGTTCAGTCCATCAATCTTGAAGAAAATACAACATAAGGCAAATAGAAGTTGCTTCTACAGTATATAAGCACTTCATTTGCCTATGTGTATTTTCTTCAAGATTGATGGACTGAACACATCGACTCCAGGCGAGGACTACTCAAACTCCTCCTTTATTACTACTTCTTCTTTGTATTGGACTGATGAAGCCACTGTGTGGCGAAACGTTTCCTCAATAAAGATACCCAAGAGTTGCATATGTGTCTAATTTAACAAATAGTGAGCTCCCAAGCGCTTTCGTGATTTCTCACATCCTCCAAACTCTCTCCCTCCAATCGGATATCCAATCTTCCGTTACCTAATTTTTTTGTTATCACGAAAGCGCTTGGAAGTTCACTATTTTTTCGCAATGGTTGTTTTGCATATTACATAACCTGTTTACTGTGATGTTATTGCATATTTTGATGTATAGCTCCCTTGATGCATATATGCATGGTGAGAAATAGTAGATATACTTGTGGAAGGATTTTTGTATATATGTACTTTAATTCTGAACATGGGAGTCTGGGAACTGAAGTGATCCTAACTAGTGGTGAACAGGTGACATGCAGCCTTGAACACCCATGTGTGTAACAAATAGGCTTAAGGATTTTCATGGATAGTGAGATTCCATGGGCTCCGGGTAGGATGGTGATCATCCTGGTTGTGGGCTTGGGTAAGACAGTGTTTGTCTAGGGCCAAGAGAGCAACAGAGGGAGGTGATGCCACCCTATCGGCCCTGTGGATGTCGTATAGTCAGCTGTTGGTCACTCGTGTGTTAACCCCCAGGTCTGTTTATTTAGTACCTCCACTTGTTAGGAATGGAAACCTCAAGTATTGTTATTAGTGTTATGAATAACGGTTAATGATTATTGCTGTCACGAATACGTCTTTGTAATGGTCCAAGTCGGACCGAAACGTCGTCGTAAGCTCGTCTCTCTTACGTGTGGGTTATTTGTGTACGTTTCCGGTTTCGCCTACCTCGCAAAAGTCGATTTGCAAGTCTCCTATAATGTGCTCGACAGCATTTCTCTCACTGTTCAGCCAAGACGACTATAGCTATTGCAGATCATATGAGGAAAACGTCACATATTAAACAAAACCTTTCGCCATGTTGAAGCCACTCCTGGCGAAACGTCACCTTTAATAACTGTCCTGAATCTTTCACCAATGACTTTCCCCACAGTCTGTCGTCAAGACTCCATCATTTACAACCTTCTGATAGTATATGCGATGCTTTAATCTTAAGAAGCTATCACGTTAGTCTCCATTTTCTCATCTTGAGGTGTAAGGCCCACTTACCTGGTCAGATTACTGATACTTCAGCCCAATGAAACTTTAGATGTAGTGTGAGGTCAGCCGAACGATGTTGACAGCATCTGTCCAGAGGAATACCCTACCCAGCACGCGAGGTACGTACATTGAGAAGTAATGACACTAAAGTGAATTATATAGCTAAGTTATAGACAGTAAAGGAAAACCCCTGTTTCTGGTGTATGATTATACATATACATGTAATTATATTCACGAGGGAGCAGTAAGGTCGTAGAAGCCTAGGAAGAGAGAGGCATGTGAAATTCCCTAGATATCCACATCTTGTTAGTATTACCGTATATCACACAAGGATTTACTGTATTTCTGACAGTGTGATTAGTACAGGTAAATTGCAATATGCTGGAAAATGACTTTGTACACTACTGTTGGTGATTCTCCTTGATAATGTACAGATGTACACTCCACGTTTGATGTGGGTAACCCCAGCAAGATCTATTGACCACTGTGGTTCGTGTGATGACGGCTCTAGTGGTGAGTGTTCACCACTAGAGGGCTCCTGCATGCGGTAATAAGCGCATGAACGTTTTTCCTGATAACTGTGCACCAGCGTTAAAAATTTCAAGCCGATTGAATGAACCGTTCTCAAGTTATAGAGGAAAACTTTGCAGGAAGAGTATAAAAATAGTCTTAATAACACAAATAATCCGTACTTAGGGATTGAGAATTATGACGACGTTACGGTCTGACTTGTACCAATAGTAAGTCATTGTGACTTGTTAATGATTATTTGTGTATCTGGAGGAAGGAAAGTGTTAAGGGAACACTATTAGGTATCCCTATGAGCATACCTAAATGATTATTTTTTTTTCAACTCACGGGCAGTATCCCACCGAGGCTGGGTGACTTAAAAAGAAAAATGAAAGTTTATCTTTTTAAATTTAGTGTGTATGCTCATAGGTATCCCTATGAGCATACCTAAATTATTATTTTTTTTTTCAACACACTGGCAGTATCCCACCGAGGCTAGGTGACTTAAAAAGAAAAATGAAAGTTTCTCTTTTTAAATTTAGTGTGTATGCTCATAGGTATCCCTATGAGCATACCTAAATGATTATTTTTTTTCAACACACGGGCAGTATCCCACCGAGGCTAGGTGACTTAAAAAGAAAAATTAAAGTTTCTCTTTTTAAATTTAGTGATGTATACAGGAGAAGGGGTTACTAGCCCCTTGCTCCCGGCATTTTAGTCGCCTCTTACGACACGCATGGCTTACGGAGGAAGAATTTTGTTCCACATTCCCATGGAGATACTAAATAACTGTCCAAAATATAATTGGAATGTTTTCTAGCTGTGTGTGTGTGTGTGCGTGTGTGTGTGTGTGTGTACTAACCTCATTCACCTAATTGTGGTTGCAGGGGTCGATTCATAGCTTCTGGCACCGCCTCTTCACTGGTCTCCACTAGGTCCACTCTCTCCCTGCTCCATGAGCTTTATCATACCTCTTCTTAAAACTATGTATGGATACTGCCTCCACTACATCACTCTCCAGACGGTTTCACTTCCTGACAATTCTTTGACTAAAGAAATACTTCCTAACATCCCTTTGACTCATCTGAGTCTTCAAATTCCAATTGTGACCCCTTGTTTCTGTGTCCCATCTCTGGAACATCCTCTCTCTGTCAATCTTATCTATTCCTTGCAGTATTTTGTATGTCGTTATCATGTCTCCCCTACCTCCTGTCATCCAGTGTCCTCAGGCCGATTTCACTTAACCTTTCTTCGTAGGACATTCCCCTTAGTTCGGGAACTAGCCTTGTTGCAAACCTTTGCACTTTCTCTAATTTTTTGACGTGCTTGACCAGGTGTGGGTTCCAAACTGGTGCTGCATACATATTCTCAGTATGGACCTGACGTACACAGTGTACAGTGTGTGTGTGTGTGTGTGTGTGTGTCTGTCTGTCTGTCTGTCTGTCTGTCTGTCTGTCTGTCTGTCTGTCTGTCTGTCTGTCTGTGTACTCACCTATTTGTGGTTGCATGGGGTCGATTCACAGATCCTGGCCCCGCTTCTTCGCTAGCAGCTACTAGATCCATTCCACTACCTCACTCTCCACCTGTGTGTGTGTGTGTGTACAGGGCGGTGGTGCAGATGTTTGAGTGTTGACTGACTCAAAAATTCTACGACTTTTAGCACACGAAGCATCAGAACTTATGAATGATTTAATAGGTGGCGTGAAAAATGAAAGAAGGTCGTAGGGTTTTCCTGGGTACAACGAAAATGCAATGTGGGAATACACTGAAGGAAGACCTGCCTTCACGAATGCAG
Organism: Cherax destructor; assembly: GCA_009830355.1. NCBI lineage: Eukaryota > Metazoa > Arthropoda > Malacostraca > Decapoda > Parastacidae > Cherax > Cherax destructor. The sequence continues at coordinate 42,812 of WNWK01001441.1, read as the reverse complement.
TGAGAAAGAAATGTTATGTCTTACTGCCATCAACACAGAACACATGAAGATTGTTATTATTATTGTTATTATAATTATTACTGTTATTATTTTATTATTTTTTATTATTGTTATCATTGTTTTATTGTTATTTTTATTATATTCTCACGGGGAAGCGGTAAACACTTAGGAATCACAGAATGACAAGCTCTTCCAGTAAGTCTTCGTGTTGAATATCAATGCAGTCGAATCGACGGATCTCATGCGCTGTAAACACCGACCACTGCACGATATTCGCATCGCTTCCAGAGAATCCAAACCCCATCCTTTCACCCACGACCTCCCAAGTGTAATCCAATCCCGTTGGAAAGGCGTTCGATTCTAAACTGACAAGTAAACAAGAGGAATCGCTCAAAGGGGATTTGTTTTGAAGTTCGCCATGACATCTTTAAACAATAAGCCACTTTATTTTTGTAGTATACAATGTGTAGTTTACATGTAATATTGTTACAGGACCGAAACGTCGTCTAACGTTTCCACTCATAAGTGAGGGTTAGTTGTGAATTGTTCCAGCCATGGTATTGTGGGTTGTGAATTGTTCCATCCATGGTATTGTGGGTTGTGAATTGTTCCAGCCAGGGTATTGTGCGTTGTGAATTGTTCCATCCAGGGTATTGTGGGTTGTGAATTGTTCCAGCCATGGTATTGTGGGTTGTGAATTGTTCCATCCATGGTATTGTGGGTTGTGAATTGTTCCAGCCATGGTATTGTGGGTTGTGAATTGTTCCATCCATGGTATTGTGCGTTGTGAATTGTTCCATCCATAGTATTGTGGGTTGTGAATTGTTCCATCCATAGTATTGTGGGTTGTGAATTGTTCCAGCCATGGTATTGTGGGTTGTGAATTGTTCCAGCCATGGTATTGTGGGTTGTGAATTGTTCCATCCATGGTATTGTGGGTTGTGAATTGTTCCAGCCATGGTATTGTGGGTTGTGAATTGTTCCAGCCATGGTATTGTGGGTTGTGAATTGTTCCAGCCATGGTATTGTGGGTTGTGAATTGTTCCAGCCATGGTATTGTGGGTTGTGAATTGTTCCAGCCATGGTATTGTGGGTTGTGAATTGTTCCAGCCATGGTATTGTGGGTTGTGAATTGTTCCAGCCATGGTATTGTGGGTTGTGAATTGTTCCAGCCATGGTATTGTGGGTTGTGAATTGTTCCAGCCATGGTATTGTGGGTTGTGAATTGTTCCAGCCATGGTATTGTGGGTTGTGAATTGTTCCAGCCATGGTATTGTGGGTTGTGAATTGTTCCAGCCATGGTATTGTGGGTTGTGAATTGTTCCAGCCATGGTATTGTGGGTTGTGAATTGTTCCATCAGTGGTATTGTGGGTTGTGAATTGTTCCAGCCATGGTATTGTGGGTTGTGAATTGTTCCATCAGTGGTATTGTGGGTTGTGAATTGTTCCAGCCATGGTATTGTGGGTTGTGAATTGTTCCATCCATGGTATTGTGGGTTGTGAATTGTTCCAGCCATGGTATTGTGGGTTGTGAATTGTTCCATCAGTGGTATTGTGGGTTGTGAATTGTTCCAGCCATGGTATTGTGGGTTGTGAATTGTTCCATCCATAGTATTGTGGGTTGTGAATTGTTCCATCCATGGTATTGTGCGTTGTGAATTGTTCCAGCCATGGTATTGTGGGTTGTGAATTGTTCCAGCGATAGTATTGTGCGTTGTGAATTGTTCCAGCTAGGGTATTGTGGGTTGTGAATTGTTCCATCCATGGTATTGTGGGTTGTGAATTGTTCCAGCAATGGTATTGTGGGTTGTGAATTGTTCCAGCCATGGTATTGTGGGTTGTGAATTGTTCCAGCCATGGTATTGTGGGTTGTGAATTGTTCCAGCCATGGTATTGTGTGTTGTGAATTGTTCCAGCCATGGTATTGTGGGTTGTGAATTGTTCCAGCCATGGTATTGTGGGTTGTGAATTGTTCCAGCCATGGTATTGTGGTTTCTCCATCACTTAGAGCAATAATACCTGGATGGTATGATAGTACCCATTCGATTAGTGGTATTATTTTGGAAGGTACTGAGAGCGTCCGTGGAAAACTTAATTTCACCAGCTGGTCTACCCCAGCTGAGGAGACCAGCTGGGGAAGGGGAAGGGAGGGGTATTCACAAGGTGTGCCCAGCAAACAACCCTAATTGACGTTGTTCACTAATTGTTCTGCAGTCTGTTCTTGTTTACAAGCTATCGGAGGCAGCAAGTTGGTCAATTCATTCTCTCTCTCTCTCTCTCTCTCTCTCTCTCTCTCTCTCTCTCTCTCTCTCTAGTGCTAATGCCAACACAACTTCGTTAATAACTGGATAATTACTGACAGACGATTATTACCCATCATTTAATATAATTAACATCGATAATCTATCGCTCAGCTTGAGCCTAATAGATAGTGTCTTCTCTCGGTGAAATAGATCAAGTCGATAATCACTTCCGGGTTATTTTCGAGGGCGATTAATAGTGAAAACGGTTATCATTTCCGGTCTGTTTCCGGCGGTGATTATTGGACTCTTAGTAGCGAAGATGACGATTGTTTTCGATTCACCTTTAAGGGCGATTATTGCATTCTAACTCACCTTCACGGGCGAATTATCGAGTGATTATTTCAGGAAATATGAGGTAATAATTTCTACCTAGTTTTTAGGGAATAATTGTTGGTGAAGGGCTCTTGATCCAAAGAACTGGAGTTCTCCCTTTGAATCAAAACTGATTACCTCTCATTCTACAAATATTACTCTTCAAGTTTCTACATAGAGCTCGATATATCTTGATGAAGCTCTAGAAAGAACGGAATATACCTTGATAAAGCTCTAGAAAGACGTAATGTACCTTTATAAAGCTCTGTGAAATGGAAAATGTGACCTGACAAAGCTCTACACAGAGTGAAACATAAAGCTCTACACTAAACTAAATGCGACTTTATTTAGCTCTACACCGAGGGAAATATAACATGCTAAAGCTCTACGCGGAACGAAACATGACTCCATAAAGCTCTACACAGAGCGAAATATGACTTAATAAAGCTCTACACAGAGCGAAATATAACTTAATAAAGCTCTACACAGAGCGAAATATGAATTAATAAAGCTCTACACAGGGCTAATTATGACTTAATAAAGCTCTACACAGAGCGAAATATGACTTAATAAAGCTCTACACAGAGCGAAATATGACTTAATAAAGCTCTACACAGGGCGAAACACGACTTAATAAAGTTCTATACAGGGCGAATTATGACTTAATAAAGCTCTACACAGTGCGAAATATGACTTAATAAAGCTCTACACAGAGCGAATTATGACTTAATAAAGCTCTACACAGGGCGAAATATGACTTAATAAAGCTCTACACAGGGCGAATTATGACTTAATAAAGACGACTACGCAAGAGGGCGAAAGACTTAATGAACTTAATAAAGCTCTACACAGGGCGAGACACGACTTAATAAAGCTCTACACAGAGCGAGACACAACTTAATAAAGCTCTACACAGAGCGAGACACAACTTAATAAAGCTCTACACAGGGCGAGACACGACTTAATAAAGCTCTACACAGGGCGAAACGTTGTCCCAAGAAAAGCACTCATAGACAACCTGTGTTGTCGTCACGTGATCATCAGCGCGTGAAGCCTTCCACTAATTGTCTTAAGGCTGCCAACATGCCTTATGAAGGGTGGTGGGCTGCCCACCTGCCATATATAGGGTGGTGGGCTGCCCACTGTTGGTCATCAGGTGACCCACCCCCGCCCCATGACCTCATTAAGACTCTCATTGTGTACACTGTACTGGCTATGTAACATTCGAACATTCTTTGATACAAATGTTTTCCCTGAATGTAAGACTTAACATTTCGAAGAGAAAATGGATGGGAAAAATACAGAAATGGGCGAAACGTCGTTGTTGAAGGATAACATCACTGCAGTGTTATTGAGTATTTTTTTTTTCCAATAATATATTAGATTTTATTAGGTTTTGTATAGTGAGACGTGGTATAGAATACCGACAAGATGATAAAGACTATTATTTTTCTTATTATAAGTCATGCAAGGATATATATACTGAGAAATGCTAATTTCTCAGCGTATATGCGCTGAGAATTCCCTATTTTAGAAGGTATATTGTTTAATTCCTATTGCAGGGAGTTTATACACTGAGGGTTTAATACCAATTTTAAGGCTTTAAAAAGCAGTCATTGTAGTCTAACGACTTTGAAAGTACACAAGTGTGTGAGTGCGGCTTCTGCTGTGACTGTTACAGTCATCCACTCAGACATTAACTCCGGGATCCGGTTAGCTGTTGACTTAATGGGTGTGACTGGTGATGCGAGAAGTGACTGGTAGTGAGGGAGGTTGCTGGTGATGGGGGAGGTGACCGGTGGTGAGGGAGGTTGCTGGTGATGGGGGAGGTGACCGGTGGTGAGGGAGGTTACTGGTGATAGGGGAGATGACTTGTGATGGGGGAGGTGACCGGTGGTGAGGGAGGTTACTGGTGATGGGGGAGGTGACCGGTGGTGAGGGAGGTTGCTGGTGATGGGGGAGGTGACCGGTGGTGAGGGAGGTTGCTGGTGATGGGGGAGGTGACCGGTGGTGAGGGAGGTTACTGGTGATAGGGGAGATGACTGGTGATGGAGAAGGTGACCGGTGGTGAGGGAGATGAGATGAATGATGCTGACCTTGAACACCTGCCAGCATCACTTAATCCAATATTCCGTTTTGAGTTTCTAAATTCTGTAATGATGATTAGAAGTCTTAATAAAGTGTCTGAATTATTATTATTGTAGTAGTAGTAGTTTTAGAAGTAGTAGTAGTAGTAAAATTGGTTTTATTAATTGGGAATGGTAGATAATCCAGTTTGATTCAAGAATGTGTGTGTGTGTGTGTGTGTGTGTGTGTGTGTGTGTGTGTGTGTGTGTGTGTGTGTGTGTGTGTGTGTGTGTGCATGTGTGTTCTCCAAACCCTTCAAGGCTGCCACTGCTTTATAAAGGCAGACCAACACGGGGCGAGTGTTTGGTAAAGCAATTTGTCCGATTTTTCGATCGATCGGAATGGTGTTCGATCGTCTTTTGGGGCGTGACGGAATGAATATTTATCGTGTGGGATGACTAGGCGTTGTGAGGGCGCATCTGCCTCGTCTCTCACGCACTGGTGATGGTACTTTTGATAGTGGTAGTGGTAGTAGTGGTGGTGCTACCGCAAATAGAAAGAACTTACGACGACGTTTCGGTCCGACTCGGACCATTCACAAGTCACGCTAACACACGAGGGTGAGGAGCCAGTATGTGATTTTTCTGGATAAATTGCTAGCTTGTAGGGTAACGTATGGTCGTGTAAGGTTGTCTGAGGGAGCCGTACACGGCCATACAATGACGGGGAACCCTATCATTATATTTTATATTTACCATTGTATATTGTAATAGATACTGGGATGTCTTACTTCTTTCAATGTTTTGGTACCTAAGTAGCCTTCTGGAAGAGGGTAGGGAGCCTAAGAGAAATAATTAGTATGGGGTAAAATGGGGTTTGGAAATGGGTATGTTTGAGAATCAAACCCATTACTGGTATTTCTCAATGGTAATGGGTTTAAAAATGTACATTAAGTAAACTTGAACATCCCCCAAGAAGTGTGTATTACTGTGTATATTCACCGAGAGGTGTATATCTGTTTATATATGCTCAGAGCTTTCTTATAAATTCAGTATTAGAATTAAGATATATTTGACTGGTGTTGTATAGGTTACAAACAGCCATAATGACCCTCGTGTAGTAGATAGGATTTAAATTTAATAAATCAACCAATCATTTACTAGTACTATATTGCAATGTATTAAAAACACTATATTACAGGATATATATTACAAAAAGTACAGCTCCAGATTCGTCCAGGATGTCTTAGACTTCGCTGTTAGAGAAGACCTCTAGACACAAACTACATCTATATCCTCTCCTCTTTCACCCTTATCTTCTTTTACTTCTCTTCTATCCTCACCCTTTTTTCTCCTCCTCCTCCATCTCAAGGTCTGTTGAGATATTAAGCAGGAAACTCTCAGAGCGTTAAAAAAAAGTGACAGACATATCCAATGACGTTAATTTTCATGGCTAGGATAGGAGGTGTTGGATCCGCTGTGGGCACCGTCATGATATCTTTAGGGGATTAAAGACTGCTCTGAAGGCGTTCCTAACGACGAGATCCTATCGCTTATGATATTCTTCCTCTCCTTATGACCCTCCTTTTCACTGGCGCATCGCGACAAAGGGAATTTTTTAATCTCCTCGTTCGCGAAAGCGATACGTAGAGTGAGTCAGATGTTTTGAAGAGGGTGAATCTTGACTCCTTTGGTGTGTGTGTGTACTCACCTAGTTGTGGTTGCAGGAGTCGAGTCACAGCTCCTGGCCCTGTCTTCACTGGCCGCTACTCGGTCACTTTTCCCGCTCCATGAGCTTTATCATACCTCTTCTTAAAGCTATGTATGGATCCTGCCTCCACTACATCACTTCCCAGACTATTCCACTTCCTGACAACTCTGTGACTGAAGAAATACTTCCTAACATCCCTGTGATTCATCTGAGTCTTCAACTTCCAACTGTGTCCCCTTGTTGCTGTGTCCCATCTCTGGAACATCCTGTCTCTGTCCACCTTGTCGATTCCTCTCAGTATTTTATATGTAGTTATCATATCCTCCCTATCTCTCCTGTCCTCCAGTGTCGTCAGGTCGATTTCCCTTAACCTCTCTTCGTAGGACATGCCCCTTAGCTCCGGGACTAGTCTTGTTGCAAATATTTGCTTTTTATCTAGTTTTCTTACGTGCTTGGCTAGGTGTGGGTTCCAAACTGGTGCTGCATACTCCAATATAGGCCTAACGTACACAGTGTACAGGGTCCTGAATGATTCCATATTAAGATGTCGGAATGCTGTTCTTAGGTTTGCTAGGCGCCCGTATGCTGCAGCAGTTATTTGGTTGATGTGCGCCTCAGGAGATGTGCCCGGTGTTATACTCACCCCAAGATCCTTTTCCTTGAGTGAGGTTTGTAGTCTCTGGCCCCCTAGACTGTACTCCGTCTGCGGTCTTCTTTGTCCTTCCCCAATCTTCATGACTTTGCGTTGGGCCTCCCTTGCATATTCGTTTTTGGCTCTATGACTGCTCTCCTTATTCTCCTGGGTCCTTCTATATTTTTTCCATTCTCTACCACACTTGGTTTTGGCTTCCCTGCACCTTTGGGTGAACCACGGGCTCATCCTGGCTTTCTCATTATTTCTGTTACCCTTAGGTACAAACCTCTCCTCAGCTTCCTTGCATATTGTTGTCACATATTCCATCATCTCGTTTACTGACTTCCCTGCCAGTTCGCTGTCCCACTGAACCCCGTGCAGGAAACTCCTCTTGCCTTCGTAGTCCCCTCTCTTGTAGTTTCATTCGTCTTGCCCTTCCTGCTTCCCTCTCCACTTGTAACTCTACTATGTATTCGAAGCTCAGAACCACGTGATCACTGGCCCCGAGGGGTCTTTTATATGTGATGTCCTTAATATCTGCACTACTCAAGGTGAGTACTAGGTCCAGTCTTGCTGGCTCATCCTCCTCTCCTCTCTGGTAGTGTCGTGTTGGTACATGAGGTTTTCCAGTACCACCACCATCATCTTAGCCCTCCACGTTTCTGCGCCCCATGTGGCTACCAGGTTCTCTTAGTCGATTTCCTTGTGGATGAAGTCACCCATAATCATCAGCTTCGCCCTCCTCGCATGAGCCCTTCTAGCCACTTCTGCCAGTGTGTTAACCATAGCTCTATTACTCTCATCACACTCTTGCCTTGGCCTCCTGCTGTTCTGTGGTGGGTTATACATCACTACAATTACCACCTTGGGACCTCCAGACTGAAGTGTTCCTATTATGTAGTCTCTTGCTTCTCCTCTGTCTCCTCTCTCCAGCTCATCAAAATCCCATCGGTTTTTGATGAGCAGTGCCACTCCTCCACCCCCTCTGTTCCCTCTGTCTTTCCTCAGGATCTGATATCCCGATGGAAAGATGGCATCTGTTATCATTCCTTTGAGCTTGGTTTCTGTGAGAGATATGATGTCCGCTGATGCCTCTTTGACTCTTTCGTGCCACTTATTCGTTATTCCATCAGCGTTGGTGTACCATAACTTCAGTTTCCTCTCCAACACTGTGTTCTGGGGGGTCTGTGAGGGTGGGGGACCTGTCAGTGTGCTGTGGTATTCTACAGCGTAGTGTGGGGTGGGGGCTGTAAGTGTGGATTGTGGTTTGTATTGGGATAGTGTGTTTGGTTGTGGGGTTCTGGGGGTGGTTCTGTGTGTGCTTGTGCTTGTTGCTCTGCCCTGCTCTGTGTGTGTGTGTGTGTGTGTTTGCAAGTATTGATGCACAGTTCCTGTTTCATATTCAATACGTCTCACCAATCTTACTGATTCCTGGATTCTAAAGCCAGTCGTATCTTTTCTTGAAGATGTGTATAGAATTTGTCTTCATCTAACACTTTCTATTTAAAAATCTAAAGAAGGCAGTGTGTTTTACCGAAAATTCTATTGTCTATCGTAAGTTCGAATAATATGCTAAATTGTTTTGTCGTAGATGAAAAAAAAAACAGTTCTTTGGTTTGCAAATTTTACTCTTTGGAATTATACAGTTTATAAGTATTTCTGGTGATGTATTGGGTGTGATGCTCACTCCCAAATCTTTCCATTTTGCACTCCACATTTTCACTTGTCTATGGTTCCATTCAGTGTTGGGTCTTCTCATTCCCTCTGTTATCACTATTTTACGTTTGACAGGAGTCATATCTAGTACACACACACACACACACACACACACACATACACACACACACACACACAAACACACACACACACACACACATAGCTTTTTAAATGGTATATATATATATATATATATATATCACTACTGTTATATTATTCTCTGATTGCAGTTCTGTTTATTTCCTTATTTCTGTCATATTCATTATTTTCCTGTTCAATTTTCCTTTCTGTCCTCATTAGTGCTCTGTATTTTTTCCTTGTTTGGGCACTTTCCCAAAGTCTGCGTCACCTGTCTATATTTACCTGCGGCCAATGTTATTCATGGTGAAACTGAGAGAGAGAGAGAGAGAGAGAGAGAGAGAGAGAGAGAGAGAGAGAGAGAGAGAGAGAGAGAGAGGAGGGGGAGGCAGCCAGACTCGAGATTAACTCAAATCTTCTCATTTTATAAGAGTGTAATGTATGAAGGGTCTGCGATCAGTAACTGGTTCCACGAGATGTCATGATCTCGGATGCTGCATATTCTTGGGAGATGAGAATCGATGTTCATCTCTTATTCGCATTAAAAACACTTCTTGCATCGTGCAGTCTGGTCAAAGCATCACTAATTTTGCTTATAATTTTATTACTGAACCCCTGTTGAATCAATAGACAACTAGGCAACAAAGATAATAGTAATAGTAGTAGAAGTGCACAATTGTGATGGAAGTGAGTGGTAGTATTCTACGTAATGCAAGTAGTTTAAGATAGGAATAGTTGTTATCTGCAGGTAGTAACTGATACGGTCTGATACATTGTTCTTCTACTTCATGCGAGTGACTAAGTAGGGAATAGTTTGTTTCATGTCATTGGCTCACACACCTAGATAATACACGATAGTTCTTAATGTAAAGAGAAGTAGATAGTTCTTCTCAGCCCATAGCCTCGGTAATAATAGCAATACTAATACTGCTACTACTACTACTACTACTACTACTACTACTACTACTACTACTACTACTACTACTACTACTACTACTACTAATAATAATAATAATAATAATAATAATAATAATAAAAATAGTACTACTACTACTACTACCACCACCACCACCATCACCAATAATAATAATAATAATGATCATAATAATTTGAGGTGATATAATGCAAGTGAGACACTTCCTGTGATGACACAGGAGGTCTGAGCCAGTTACACAGAGCAGACTTTCACTCCGGTGTGTGTATATATATACAGCTGAGGTTGCTGCTGTTGAGCTGCTGCTCTTGGCCTCTCCTGTTAGCTTTCGGGGTTAGTTGATGTGATCTATCTCTGTCTCACTTTTAAAGCCGGCAGCTTTTTTCACAATCCACTTTTTCATTCTGTATATCATTCCACTTGTGTGCTGTTCACTGGTGACAGCAGTGAAAGTCACAATCACAAGGCCACGGGTTCGATTCCTGGCACGGAGAGATGTGTGGCCGGTTTCCTTACATCCCCACTGCCCCTCTTCGCCTAGCAGTAAAAATAGGTATA
>WNWK01001441.1:0-27500 GCA_009830355.1 Cherax destructor | reverse complement strand
GTTATATTTCTCTCAACTTGCTTGGTGCAATATGTATACCTGGAGGTTTCGGGGGTCAACGCCCCCGCCTCCCGGTCCGTGACCAGGCCTCGCGATGGATCAGGGCCGTGTTCAACCAGGCTGTTACTGCTGGCCGCAAGTAAACCTACGTACGAACCACAGCCCAGCTGGCCAGGTACTGAGTGTAGGAGACTGTCCAACTCCCTCTTGAAGACAACCAGTTTCAAGAATTTCTAAGCGTCTTAGAATTGCTTCCAGAAACACTGGTTAAATGTTCCAGGCGTGGTATTGTGAATGTTCCAGGCGTGGTATTGTGAATGTTCCAGGCGTGGTATTGTGAATGTTCCAGGCGTGGTATTGTGAATGTTCCAGGCGTGGTATTGTGAATGTTCCAGGCGTGGTATTGTGAATGTTCCAGGCGTGGTATTGTGAATGTTCCAGGCGTGGTATTGTGAATGTTCCAGGCGTGGTATTGTGAATGTTCCAGGCGTGGTATTGTGAATGTTCCAGGCGTGGTATAGTGAATTCTTATTTTTCCTCATATAAAAGTTCAATCTTCACAATTGGTTACAATCTCAAGATTTCAGATGCCTCGGTTGGTAGCGCATTCCGCTCACACACTGAGTGTCTGTGGTTCAATTCCCGGTATGGGTGTAAACATTGGGCGTGTTTACTTGCACCTGCTATCCCTGTTCAACTAGCAGTAAGTAGGTACCTGGGTGTTAGTCGACTGGTGTGGGTCGCATCCTGGGAATAAAATTAACTTATGCTCTGCATAACCAGGGGCTTTCTATATAGTATGTCATTGGTGTCAGCTATGGTCTGTATAAGTTGTAACATGTACTTGTAGAAATAAAGATTATTATTATTGACTAGGTAAATGTTTGGGCACACTATGATATGATGTGTATGAATCCTGTCTCTGTCCACTGGTATCTCCATACATAATAAATTGCCTGAGATACTTACAGTCTGGACTTATAGTAGTGACGCTGTCTAGTGTCTCTATAGACATATTTCTCTTAATATACTTAATTGTGATTGGCGACTGCCTCGCTAGTTCCTGTTTGTACCGTTCTACTTTCTTCAGACAATGTCGCTAGTTCCTTCTAGTGATGTTTCTTCAAACTCTTCAGAAACGAAAATTATATTTGGCTTTATCTTCATCGTGAAGTTTTATGTAAATTTTGGTGACTTGATAATGGGTCAGGCTAGACCGAAATATTACCCTGAAGTTTACTTGGTGCAGAGTGGGTTACCTGTGAAATGTTAGTGTTGTGACTGGTGTTGTCTTGTGACTGTTGTTGTGACTGTTGTTGTCTTGTGACTCGTGTTGTGACTGTTGTTGTCTTGTGACTGGTGTTGTGACTGTTGTTGTGACTGTTGTTGATTGTGACTTGTGTTGTGACTGTTGTTGTCTTGTGACTGGTGTTGTGACTGTTGTTGTGACTGTTGTTGATTGTGACTTGTGTTGTGACTGTTGTTGTCTTGTGACTGGTGTTGTGACTGTTGTTGTCTTGTGACTGGTGTTGTGACTGTTGTTGTCTTGTGACTGGTGTTGTGACTGGTGTAGTGTTGTGACTGTTGTTGTCTTGTGACTGTTGTTGTCTTGTGACTGGTGTTGTGACTGGTGTTGTGACTGGTGTAGTGTTGTGACTGTTGTTGTCTTGTGACTGGTGTTTTGACTGTTGTTGATTGTGACTGGTGTTGTGACTGTTGTTGTCTTGTGACTGTTGTTGTCTTGTGACTGTTGTTGTCTTGTGACTGTTGTTGTCTTGTGACTGGTGTAATGTTGTGACTGTTGTTGTCTTGTGACTGTTGTTGTCTTGTGACTGTTGTTGTCTTGTGACTGTTGTTGTCTTGTGACTGTTGTTGTCTTGTGACTGGTGTAATGTTGTGACTGTTGTTGTCTTGTGACTGGTGTTGTCTTGTGACTGTTGTTGTCTTGTGACTTGTTGTCTTGTGACTGTTGTTGTCTTGTGACTGTTGTTGTCTTGTGACTGGTGTTGTCTTGTGACTGTTGTTGTCTTGTGACTTGTTGTCTTGTGACTGTTGTTGTCTTGTGACTGTTGTTGTCTTGTGACTGGTGTTGTCTTGTGACTGTTGTTGTCTTGTGACTGTTGTTGTCTTGTGACTGTTGTTGTCTTGTGACTGGTGTTGTCTTGTGACTGGTGTTGTCTTGTGACTTGTTGTCTTGTGACTGTTGTTGTCTTGTGACTGTTGTTGTCTTGTGACTGGTGTTGTCTTGTGACTGTTGTTGTCTTGTGACTGTTGTTGTCTTGACTGGTGTTGTGACTGGTGTTGTGTTGTCACTGGTGTTGTCTTGTCACTGGTGAGTCACGTTGTCACTGGTGAGTCATGTTGTCACTGGTGAGTCACGTTGTCACTGGTGAGTCACGTTGTCACTGGTGTTGTCTTGTCACTGGTGTTGTCACTGGTGTTGTCACTGGTGTTGTCACTGGTGTTGTCTTTTCACTGGTGTTGTCTTGTCACTGGTGTTGTCACTGGTGTTGTCACTGGTGTTGTCACTGGTGTTGTCACTGGTGAGTCACGTTGTCACTGGTGTTGTCACTGGTGAGTCACGTTGTCACTGGTGTTGTCACTGGTGAGGCACGTTGTCACTGGTGAGTCACGTTGTCACTGGTGTTGTCACTGGTGAGTCACATTGTCACTGGTGAGTCACGTTGTCACTGGTGTTGTCACTGGTGAGGCACGTTGTAACTGGTGTTGTCACTGGTGAGTCACGTTGTCACTGGTGTTGTCACTGGTGAGGCACGTTGTCACTGGTGTTGTCACTGGTGAGTCACATTGTCACTTGTGAGTCACGTTGTCACTTGTGAGTCACGTTGTCACTGGTGCTGTCATTGGTGAGTCACATTGTCACTGGTGAGTCACGTTGTCACTGGTGAGTCACGTTGTCACTGGTGAGTCACGTTGTCACTGGTGCTGTCATTGGTGAGTCACGTTGTCACTGGTGAGTCACATTGTCACTGGTGAGTCACTTTGTCACTGATGAGTCACGTTGTCACTGGTGCTGTCATTGGTGAGTCACGTTGTCACTGGTGTTGTCACTGGTGAGTCACGTTGTCACTGGTGTTGTCACTGGTGAGTCACATTGTCACTGTTGTTGTCACTGGTGAGTCACGTTGTCACTGGTGTTATCACTGGTGAGTCACGTTGTCACTGGTGAGTCACGTTGTCACTGGTGTTGTCACTGGTGTTGTCACTGGTGAGTCACGTTGTCACTGGTGTTGTCACTGGTGAGTCACGTTGTCACTGGTGTTGTCACTGTTGAGTCACGTTGTCACTGATGAGTCACGTTGTCACTGGTGTTGTCACTGGTGAGTCACGTTGTCACTGGTGTTGTCACTGGTGAGTCACATTGTCACTGGTGTTGTCACTGGTGTTGTCACTGGTGTTGTCACTTGTGTTGTCACTGGTGTTGTCACTGTGTTGTCACTGGTGTTGTCACTGGTGCTGTCATTGGTGAGTCACGTTGTCACTGGTGAGTCACATTGTCACTGGTGAGTCACTTTGTCACTGATGAGTCACGTTGTCACTGGTGCTGTCATTGGTGAGTCACGTTGTCACTGGTGTTGTCACTGGTGAGTCACGTTGTCACTGGTGTTGTCACTGGTGAGTCACGTTGTCACTGTTGTTGTCACTGGTGAGTCACGTTGTCACTGGTGAGTCACGTTGTCACTGGTGAGTCACGTTGTCACTGGTGTTGTCACTGGTGAGTCACGTTGTCACTGGTGTTGTCACTGGTGAGTCACGTTGTCACTGGTGTTGTCACTGTTGAGTCACGTTGTCACTGATGAGTCACGTTGTCACTGGTGTTGTCACTGGTGAGTCACGTTGTCACTGGTGAGTCACATTGTCACTGGTGTTGTCACTTGTGTTGTCACTGGTGTTGTCACTTGTGTTGTCACTGGTGTTGTCACTTGTGTTGTCACTGGTGTTGTCACTGGTGTTGTCACTGGTGTTGTCACTGGTGTTGTCACTGGTGTTGTCACTGGTGTTGTCACTGGTGTTGTCACTGGTAAGTCACGTTGTCACTGGTGTTGTCACTGGTGTTGTCACTTGTGTTGTCACTGGTGTTGTCACTGGTGTTGTCACTGGTGTTGTCACTGGTGTTACACTCTGTCTTCCAAAATCTCGTTATCCTGTAATCTTCAGATTTATGATAAATTCTTTAATGAAGGCTTGGCATTATGTACTTCCCCTGCCCCTCAGACTGCCACTTTCCCTCACCTCATTTGCCACTTCCCTCACCTCATTCGCCACTTCCCTCACCTCATTCGCCACTTTCTCTCACTTCATTCGCCACTTCCGTCACCTCATTCGCCACTTCCCTCACCTCATTCGCCACTTTCCCTCACCTCATTCGCCACTTCCCTCACCTCATTCGCCACTTCTCCTCACCTCATTCGCCACTTTACCTCACCTCATTCGCCACTTCCCCTCACCTCATTCGCCACTTCCCTCACCTCATTCGCCACTTCTCCTCACCTCATTCGCCACTTTCCCTCACCTCATTCGCCACTTCCCTCACCTCATTCGCCACTTCCCCTCACCTCATTCGTCACTTCCCTCACCTCATTCGCCACTTTCCCTCACCTCATTCGCCACTTTCCCTCACCTCATTCGCCACTTTCCCTCACCTCATTCGCCACTTCCCCTCACCTCATTCGCCACTTCCCCTCACCTCATTTGCCACTTCCCCTCACTGAAGTAAAGAGATTACACCTAATATATAATAATTTTTGAACACAGAATAACTTTTGATAAAATAAAATGCATGCATTTTTAATGCACCAATTCCTTTCACTATCTCATCAAGTGGAATAATTTACAGTCAAATTGGATAATTTAAATCGCGATTATCCAGAAAGTTATTCTCCTCCCATTCACAAACATTACATTAAATACGAAGGAATGTCTTTCCATTAAGAATCCACTACATTTCTCCCTGTGAACCAGATGACTTTAGCTCCTTTGTTATTGTTTAAATTCTCTCGTGTCTTCATCCATCATATTTACTGCATTGTATACACACTGAAATTACCTTGACAGGCTAAATTATCTTTAGCTAAAGGATTGCGTTCATTATGGAACCTAATTCTCTGTTGAGTGGTAAGAGAGGCTTGTATAATGTCAATTGAATTCAGGTTAATGTTGCTTATAATTTTCTCAAACCTCTGGAAATCTTTATCAAGAATGTGTGACCTTTGGCCTTTGACCTTTGGATGAGTCACCGGATGTGATGGGGTGACAGAGGATGCGTCTATAGTGGATGACTAGGGAGGTCCTACCCAAATTACTCACACGCGGGCGATCGAAACGTTTCGGCAAGTTTCGGTACCCTTCCGATTTAAAAAACTCTGCCTTTTCACTTATAGGAGAGAGGAACTTACGACGACGTTTCGCTCCGACTTGGACCATTTACAAATTAGTTGTGTACATCATCTTGCGTCTCCCCTAACACCCTTCGTAGTAATCTACATCGTACTTCTCCTCCTGCTGTTGATACTCCGGAGTCTACTCTATTTCCTGCTCCTTGGAGAAACTAGCCGCTCTCTGACAGATCGAAACGTCGTCATAAGTTTCTACCTCCTAAGTGCCGGTTATTTGTGTATTCTAGCCACGAAATTTTGGCTTTTTATTTTTTAGGGAGAATTTGTCATCAAAATTTATAAATTTCGGTTCTTCCTAGACCATTATCAAATTACTTTTTATAAAGTAAAGAAATAGAAAAATAATGCATACATAAAAAATAAGCAGATAAGAAAATATATTTTAACAGGGAAAAAAATAAACCAAATTTATTTTACTTCCTAAATAATGTATTCACAAGATCTGAATAACTGAACTTAAAAAAAAAAAAAAAAAAAAGTGAGACAAAATACATATATAAAAAATGACTATTTTTTATTTTAATTAATATTTGTTTTACCCAATTTTTTTTTAAATTTTATCAAATAAAATGAAATTTCCGAAAGTATTCTTGAAAAAAAAAATTGTGGCCCTGGATTTCGTGGTGAGGAATAGGTGAGGTAGTTGATGTTTTGGAGTTCCAGTGTTTGCTTGAGTGTGTTCCAGTGTTTGATTGAGTGTGTTCCAGTGTTTGATTGAGTGTGTTCCAGTGTCTTCTGGAGTGTGTTCCAGTGTCTGCTGGAGTGTGTTCCAGTGTCTGCTGGAGTGTGTTCCAGTGTCTGCTGGAGTGTGTTCCAGTGTCTGCTGGAGTGTGTTCCAGTGTCTGCTGGAGTGTGTTCTAGTGTCTCTGCTGGAATGTGTTCCAGTGTCTCCGCTGGAGTGTGTTCCAGTGTCTCTGCTGGAGTGTGTTCCAGTGTCTCTGCTGGAATGTGTTCCAGTGTCTCCGCTGGAGTGGGTTCCAGTGTCTCTGCTGGAGTGTGTTCCAGTGTCTCTGCTGGAGTGGGTTTCAGTGCCCCTGCTGGAGTGTGTTCCAGTGGCTCTGCTGAAATGGGTACCAGTGTCTCCTGGAGTGTGTTCCAGTGTCTCTGCTGGAGTGTGTTCCAGTGTCTGCTGGAGTGTTTTCCAGTGTCTCTGCTGGAGTGTTTTCCAGTGTCTCTGCTGGAGTGTTTTCCAGTGTCTCTGCTGGAGTGTGTTCCAGTGTCTCTGCTGGAGTGTGTTCCAGTTTCTCTGCTGGAGTGTGTTCCATTGTCTACTGGAGTGGGTACCAGTGTCTCCTGGAGTGTGTTCCAGTGTCTCCTGGAGTGTGTTCCAGTGTCTCTGCTGGAGTGGGTACCAGTGTCTCTGCTGGAGTGGGTACCAGTGTCTCTGCTGGATTGGGTTCCAGTGTCTCTGCTGGAGTGGGTACCAGTGTCTCTGCTGGAGTGGGTTCCAGTGTCTCTGCTGGATGTGTTCCAGTGTCTCTGCTGGAGTGTGTTCCAGTGTCTCTGCTGGAGTGTGTTCCAGTGTCTCTGCTGGAGTGTGTTCCATTGTCTACTGGAGTGGGTACCAGTGTCTCCTGGAGTGTGTTCCAGTGTCTCTGCTGGAGTGTGTTCCAGTGTCTCTGCTGGAGTGTGTTCCAGTGTCTCTGCTGGAGTGTGTTCCATTGTCTACTGGAGTGGGTACCAGTGTCTCCTGGAGTGTGTTCCAGTGTCTCCTGGAGTGTGTTCCAGTGTCTCCTGGAGTGTGTTCCAGTGTCTCTGCTGGAGTGTGTTCCAGTGTCTCTGCTGGAGTGTGTTCCATTGTCTACTGAAGTGGGTACCAGTGTCTCCTGGAGTGTGTTCCAGTGTCTCCTGGAGTGTGTTCCAGTGTCTCTGCTGGAGTGGGTACCAGTGTCTCCTGGAGTGTGTTCCAGTGTCTCCTGGAGTGTGTTCCAGTGTCTCCTGGAGTGTGTTCCAGTGTCTCTGCTGGAGTGTGTTCCAGTGTCTCTGCTGGAGTGTGTTCCATTGTCTACTGGAGTGGGTACCAGTGTCTCCTGGAGTGTGTTCCAGTGTCTCCTCGAGTGTGTTCCAGTGTCTCTGCTGGAGTGGGTACCAGTGTCTCTGCTGGAGTGGGTACCAGTGTCTCTGCTGGATTGGGTTCCAGTGTCTCTGCTGGAGTGGGTACCAGTGTCTCTGCTGGATGTGTTCCAGTGTCTCTGCTGGAGTGTGTTCCAGTGTCTCTGCTGGAGTGTGTTCCATTGTCTACTGGAGTGGGTACCAGTGTCTCCTGGAGTGTGTTCCAGTGTCTCCTGGAGTGTGTTCCAGTGTCTCTTCTGGAGTGTGTTCCAGTGTCTCTGCTGGAGTGTGTTCCATTGTCTACTGGAGTGGGTACCAGTGTCTCCTGGAGTGTGTTCCAGTGTCTCTGCTGGAGTGTGTTCCAGTGTCTCTGCTGGAGTGTGTTCCAGTGTCTCTGCTGGAGTGTGTTCCATTGTCTACTGGAGTGGGTACCAGTGTCTCCTGGAGTGTGTTCCAGTGTCTCCTGGAGTGTGTTCCAGTGTCTCTGCTGGAGTGGGTTCCAGTGTCTCTGCTGGAGTGGGTTCCAGTGTCTCTGCTGGAGTGGGTTCCAGTGTCTCTGCTGGAGTGGGTTCCAGTGTCTCTGCTGGAGTGGGTTCCAGTGGCTCTGCTGGAGTGTGTTCCATTGTCTACTGGAGTGGGTACCAGTGTCTCCTGGAGTGTGTTCCAGTGTCTCCTGGAGTGTGTTCCAGTGTCTCTGCTGGAGTGTGTTCCAGTGTCTCTGCTGGAGTGTGTTCCATTGTCTACTGGAGTGGGTACCAGTGTCTCCTGGAGTGTGTTCCAGTGTCTCCTGGAGTGTGTTCCAGTGTCTCTGCTGGAGTGGGTTCCAGTGTCTCTGCTGGAGTGGGTTCCAGTGTCTCTGCTGGAGTGGGTTCCAGTGTCTCTGCTGGAGTGGGTTCCAGTGTCTCTGCTGGAGTGTGTTCCATTGTCTACTGGAGTGGGTACCAGTGTCTTCTGGAGTGTGTTCCAGTGTCTTTTGGAGTGTGTTCCAGTGTCTCTGCTGGAGTGTGTTCCAGTGTCTCTGCTGGAGTGTGTTCCATTGTCTACTGGAGTGGGTACCAGTGTCTCCTGGAGTGTATTCCAGTGTCTCCTGGAGTGTGTTCCAGTGTCTCTGCTGGAGTGTGTTCCAGTGTCTCTGCTGGAGTGTGTTCCATTGTCTACTGGAGTGGGTACCAGTGTCTCCTGGAGTGTGTTCCAGTGTCTCCTGGAGTGTGTTCCAGTGTATCTGCTGGAGTGGGTTCCAGTGTCTCTGCTGGAGTGGGTTCCAGTGTCTCTGCTGGAGTGGGTTCCAGTGTCTCTGCTGGAGTGGGTTCCAGTGTCTCTGCTGGAGTGGGTACCAGTGGCTCTGCTGGAGTGGGTACCAGTGGCTCTGCTGGAGTGGGTTCCACTGGCTCTGCACAACACCTGGGTATCTTTAGTCTGGCGACGTTTGCCAACGAATGGCTTTATCAGTTCAGTGTCGACGTTATTTTAAGGTAATCAAACTAGAGACAAATAAAACGAGTAATCGGTCCCACAGCCTAGATGTTGCTAAAACTGTAGACAGTAGAAGGCAAGGTAATCAGTCCCCCAGACTGGACGAAGGTGTTAAAACTAAAGACAGTAGAAGGCAGGGTAATCAGTCCCAGTAAATACTCACTACTGGTTCTTAAAGAGACGTCAAATTTCAAACCAAATCTGCGTTGCTAAAGACTGAGTCATCCCGCAAATACTGACACAGTGTAGTTACAGCCAGAACCGGTTCTTGCTATCAGAACTTGAAAACTGTACCACCAGACACTAACTTCTACTAAGTAATATTTCTCATCCTGATTTACCCACATGTTTGACCCATATGGGTTGAAATTTTGGGGCGTGTTACCTTAAGACACCTGCTGTCCCTGTTCACCTGGCAGCAAGTAGGTACCTGGGTGTTAGTCGACTAATGTGGGTCGCATTCTGGGAGGACAGAATTAACCTACGTTACCAGGGGCTTTCTATATACTATGTCACTGATGTCAGCTATGGTCTGTATAAGTTGTAGCATATACTGTACTTGTAGAAATAAAGATTATTATTGTTATTATTATTATTCCAGAACCTGTGGACTAAGAAAACACAGTAGGATTGCCAAAAGCACACTATAGTTTCTCAATGTTTAACCAAAATAACTGGACGCCAATGTTAACATCGGCTTAGAGTACATTCACAACTGGTAATCTTAAATATTACACAAGAAAAATTAAAATTATTCAGTAATTCATAGAGCAGCTTACGTGGTCAGAAAAGACGTGGTGAAGGAAGGACAGAAAGACCCAGTGGCTGGTCAGAAAGTGAAAGAAAAATACTACACATAGAATTAAATCGAAAGTCTGTAGACAAAAGTCTTTAAGATTGCATGTCACCTGCGCCCCACCAGTCAAGAATACTTTAATCCCTAAATGGGGATTAAAGCAAACTCTCAGGGTATATACACCGAGAAACATACACCTCCCATTGTATATATCCTGCGAAATATATACCTGCAGGTCACCAGATTAGTAGCACTCACAGCTGGATATAAAGTTGCTAGATGGTGCAGACTTGTATACAACACTCAGCAATATGGCAACTACCAAGATCCACCATTTTCTTAAGCTATTTGCAACATTTAGTGGCAACGGAAACTTTTCCCTCACGTTGGCTACAAGAAACTCACCTCTGGACTCTTGCAATCATGATGACACGATTGTAAACAACTCATCTGGTGAAAGGGTTCGAACAGTGGACAACTTACTGGCCTGCTGGGTTTGAGAACTGGTTAGGTTTGTGTTTCAAAACCCCGTTCGGTGAGAGGTAATCTAACTCTACCTTCTGGTCTGGATGTGATGAAGAAAAGACAGGCACAAGAGCACAGCTTTCGCTCTGTGTAGAGCTGTATTAAGTCAAAGGATATAAGAACATGTCTTGTGCCTCACACCAGGTTAGGTCTGAGTGGGTGAGTTCCTTGCAGACATCATGTCGATATCATGAAAGGAATGCGGGATGCGATGTAAATAGCGGACGTCTGCAGAAGGACTATGACCTAATGTATGTGCGCTAGGGGTTTAGCCACTAGATGCCCTGGTTCTGCTCAATGGTATCTTGGAAGTCGTTTAAAGTAATGCTACTTACAACCCTCCACGGCATTAAGTGTACATACGCCTCCTTGTCAATAACATATACGATACTGGTGCTGTGTGTCCTACACGGGCACTAAATGTTCCTGGATACTGGCGCTAAGATTATACACTGAAATAACACACACAAATATGCGTGTGCGTGTGTGTGCGCCTCAAAAGTAACGTTCACCTGTAATGTGATCAAGATTTTTGTACAGGGAGACGAGAAACAAGACAGCCGACCACAAAAATTATATCTCGTCTGACTTGAGACAAAAGAGAAACTGTGCTGCCGCTAATGGACAGAGTAAACAAGGAAATTTGCCAACGCTTCTCAAGGAGAGAGAGAGAAATAGACAGACAGACCGACAGAGACAGAGACAGAGAGAGAGAGAGACAGAGACAGAGCAAACAGTCTGTGAAAACCACGACGTATTTGTTCAGATTTCTCCATTTTTACCAAACCCGTTCTGTCTGCTGACAAAACCAACACAGCGAAGGAGGAGAGAAGAAAAATGTCCAGTTGACTTATATTACTGAGTGCCTCTCATTTTTCTCCCATAATGAAACACAATATTATATAAACACGAACGCGGGACTGGACACTCTCAAGTCGAGATTAGAAAACATTATGGTCAACCCACCTTCACGGGTTTTGATTTACATGTAAATTTCAATAAAAATACCTTGTTCTTGAAGAGAGGGCCATGATGCTGGTGAAGGGATCTTGATTTCTTGGAACTGGAGCTACCCACTTGTTCTCTGGGGTCAAACCTGGTTATCTTTCGTTCCATTGATGTACTCAGGGTTGTGTTGGTAAGGTCCTGTGTATTGAATTGATGAAGGTAGAGGAATGCTGTGTGTGTGTGTGTGTGTGTGTGTGTGTGTGTGTGTGTGTGTGTGTGTATGTGTGTGTGTGTGTGTCCTTAAAAACTGTTAGTCTCTCCAACTTCCTAGATTTTCTTCATGTTCCGATAGGAATCTAGTTACTAACGCAACTGCTTTGTTATCCTTGCCTCACTTATCTAGATAATACGTGATGGGCCTTAATCTAGAAAGAAGTAGATAGCTCTTTTCAGTGGACTTCAAAGCCCACATCTATCTATCTTGCTCGTGTACTTCTTAATCAAAACAGAGATAGATAGTTCCTCCTCAGGAGAAGACAATCTTAGTGAGGCCTTCCAAGTCCTCTGGTGGTGTTCTCATGTACATTCAACATTTTTTATTTTCTTTATGTGCTTTTTTAGGTTTGGGCTGACCGACGTAGGTGAGCATTCAAGGATCATTCTAACATACGTGGTGAATAGCACTCAGAATGATTCTTTGTTCACTTTTATAAAGGCTCTGCTTACATATGCCAGCCTGGCTTATGCCGGCGCTGTTATTCGCCCTGTGTGTATGTGTCTCTGGGAATACGTTTGGTGTGATGCTTACCCCCATAAGATTGTTCTCATTATACTCAGAGCAAGCTTTCACGGGGACAGCGTTTAGCTCTCTCTAGAGTTTTACCAAGTCTTGTAAAAGCTCTTTGAGATACGCAAATCATCTCCTTACAATCTCTCTCTCTTACACACACACACACACACACCTTGCACCAGCTAACACTCACATTGCAATATTCAAGCAACATATTATCAACAAACAGTTCTAACCACAACCGCTGATAGATCTGTGAACTAGGAAATTAAAAGACTAACCAGGTAAGCAAACAACCTGTCTCTACTACCTTGGTCTTACCAACAACAGGATGTTATTTAAAAAAAAGACTCATGGAAGACAAAACCTGTGATATAAACCCCACCTTCATGGAGGTTTAAGTGAAGACACAGAGACAGTGGGTTTAACACATCAGTCGTGATATATGCTGATAAGTATGTTAGTAAGAAATATGCGGTTCGTAGCGTTTTACTGAGATGATTAAGACACATGTACAACAGTTGGGTATCTTTTGTGTTGAAACGTTTTGCCTACACAGTAGACTTCTTCAGTCAAATACAGAGCCACTTGCTGCCTCTGTATTTGACTGAAAAGGCCTACTGTGTAGGCAAAACGTGTCAACAGTAGATACCCAACTGTTGTACATGTGTCTTAAGTTTCTTCAGTCAAATACACAGGTTAATGTATTATAGGCGAGGTAAAGATGATGCAATAAGTCCATCAACCTTAGAAAAAATAGTTTGAGGTGATCAGTCCCTCAACCTGGAGAAGAGTTCAATTTCTTAACTCTGGAAGGATACTGAGAAGAGCTGTTATCATGCCTCACTATCTGAGGTATGCTGCCCCAACCCAGGATGCGACCCACAATTGTTTATTAACACCCAGGTACCTACTCATTGCTAGGTAAACAGGGGCAGTATGTGTAAGGAAACATGCCCAACGTTTCCACCCGTGCTGGGAATCGAACCACGGACACTCGATATGTGAATTGATTGCGCTGCCAACCGAGCCATGGGACACAGTAAAATGCCATAAAACGGATATTGTGCCTTGTTAACATTGGATTTTTAGGAAAAATTAAGTGAAATGTGATGGTCCTCTAGCAGGTGGAGACTAGAGTACAGGCTTCTTGATCTCCAGCAGGAGTACAGGCTTCTTAATCTCCAGCAGGAGTACAGGCTTCTTAATCTCCAGCAGGAGTACAGGCTTCTTAATCTCCAGCAGGAGTACAGGCTTCTTAATCTCCAGCAGGAGTACAGGCTTCTTGATCTCCAGCAGGAGTACAGGCTTCTTAATCTCCAGCAGGAGTACAGGCTTTTTGATCTCCAGCAGGAGTACAGGCTTCTTGATCTCCAGCAGGAGTACAGGCTTCTTAATCTCCAGCAGGAGTACAGGCTTCTTGATCTCCAGCAGGAGTACAGGCTTCATAATCTCCAGCAGGAGTACAGGCTTCTTAATCTCCAGCAGGAGTACAGGCTTCTTAATCTCCAGTAGGTGGAGACTACAGTACAGGTTTCTTGAAGTAAACCTCCAGAATGTGGAGACAAGAGTAGAGGATTCTTTTAGCAGTGCTCCAGCAAGTGGAGACCAGAGCAAGGATACCTTGCAGTGGATCCTGAGCGTGAGGATACGAGTGAAGGATAAGACTTCAGTGACCCTCAAGCGTGTAGCCAGGAGCCTCGAGTGTTTGCCTTTGGGTGTCGATGAAGCGTAGTCAAGACGTTGGTCGAGAACCAACACCCCAAGAACCGCTGTTGGTTCGCTTAGCCATGCAGACTCAAGTACAGCGTTCCCAAGAGCCTCTTTGAACCACTTGCGTTCATGCACTTGATGAAGAGCTCTCAAGAGGATAGGAGAACGGCTCCAGAAAACAGTCTGTGACCTAAATTTTGGTGTTAAAGGGTCAAATCCTAGAGGAAAATACCGAACGTGATTTAATTGACGATAGGGAAGTGAATTGCTGCTATATTAGCTTATTATTATTATTCTTAGTAGTAGCAACAGCAGCAATTATTATTATTATTATTACCATTATTAGAAGAGATGTACATATTGACATGCAATATGTGGGTGGAGAAAGTGGACATACTGGAATATGTAATGTATGGGAGTCTTTAAATACACATTAAACAAATATGTGGGTATAGATTTGAGAATTCCTTGCCATATATTGGCCAATAGGCTTCCTGCAGCAGTATTTCCTCTATTCTTGTTTTCTTACCAAGCTTCCATACGTTTCTGGTTAGAAAAAAAAATGCTGTTTTTTTTGGGTAGATTGTATGTTGCTATTTCTACCATTGTACCTTAGCTATTGATGTCCCAGTGTACCTCCCTCAGAAATCGTCTTGAGGTTGAACCAGTGGGATAAATATGACAGGGGAAACATAGCTTTAATTCCCACTGTGCAGTTATCAAGTAGAATATTGGAACAACATAAATGCTAATATATCCAGTCTTGCTAAATCAAGAATTCCGACTAACATAATCACTTATCCTGAGGACCGATATCTTCTGTTTACTTCTCTACTGTGGAGTTTTAGCAGCAAGTCTTCCCATACCTTGCATTAAGAATAAGAACTAGTACCCGGGTTAAAGAAATTCATAACTGATCTCGTTCAGGATCAGTAGAAACCTCTTCTGATATCTTTAATTATATCTTTCTTGATAATGTTGAATAATTGGGGACAGACGCCTATAATTTATATGCTATAGTTTGTATGCTCTAAGTAGAGTATTTTCAGGTCTTGATAAAGGTTACAATATACTAACAGCACCCGCACAAAAAAAATTCGTATAACTACGTTTCGGTTCGATTTGGACCTTCGGATAGTCACGTCCAAGTGAGAGCGAAACGTCGTGGTAAGTTTCTCGCGCCTATTTGTGTATTGTTCCAGTCACGGTATTATGATTTTTTGTTCTTGGTAAAGGTTTATGTAGAGCGAAACGTTGCTCACATACCTGCCGGTGTATCGCCCTCCTCAACAACACAACTGATGCGGCCCTTGTTAAGAGCGCAGCTATAAAAATCGTCCAATTCACAATTCTACAACTCACGCTGACAATACTATTATAAATCTGCCCTTCGGGCGCCCCGACTTCCGCATCCCACCTTGTTACGGCCGCTCAACGCGAACCACCGGATGTGTTGCAGCCTGGAGAGCAGGAGCAACACTCGCAACATGCACCAAAGGATGCCTCAACAAGACACCTGGTGCAGAGAAAATCAAAATGATTAAATATTCGCTCTGTGAAGAGCTTTATTTTGACTCAATAAAGCTTTACACAAGGTGGATTACTTTTTAAAACAACGGTTTGCGAAGTGGTCTTTCCACGATAGTTATCGGTAATGTCTCTCGTCCTACAACGGATACCGTGTCGATGCTCTTGTTAATATATATCTATTTAGATTTAATTCAGCTTTAAAAGGGGTTCCCAGGAATGAAGCATGACAAATTCAGGGCCAAGTAGCCATGATTCTTGTCATTGTACGGAGATGTGCACTCCATGTGTCACGAAGATGGTGTGGGAGAATATGTCCAGCGAGGCTTGCAGGCGCTAACTGTCTGCTCAGGCAATGTCCTGTGATGACAGGGAACACCACGACCGGATATGGAAGGAAGACGGGGGGAAGAAAGTGAAGGAAAGAGAGACAAGCAGATAGAGTGAACGAAACAGAGGTTATTATTTTTCCTTCCTTCATGTGAATCTTAGAGAGCATGTTTGGTTTAGAGTTAGGCTAATTTATGTGTTTCTACACAACACGACATCAAATCTGCTAATTATATGCATTTTGAAGCTAAAATCTGAAATATGTCACTGCTAGAATGTTGTCTTACTGAGCCGAACTCTGAATGTTTTCTTCTACATTCACACTTTGGATGTTATCAGCTAGATGTGAATTCTGAGAGCATGTTCTAACACCTCTATCTTTAGTTGAATGTTCAGACACCTCTATCTTTAGTTGAATGTTCAGACACCTCTATCTTTAGTTGAATGTTCAGACACCTCTGTCTTTAGTTGAATGTTCAGACACCTCTGTCTTTAGTTGAATGTTCAGACACCTCTATCTTTAGTTGAATGTTCAGACACCTCTGTCTTTAGTTGAATGTTCAGACACCTCAATCTTTAGTTGAATGTTCAGACACCTCTGTCTTTAGTTGAATGTTCAGATACTTTCTTAGTTATCAGGATTATTCGATTGACAATTATTTGAACTAAGCCGAAGTACGTGTACATACACGATACTGTCATGTGTACACACACACGGCACCGCAGTACGTACACACACACACAGGACTCTGATATTAAAATAATACAGATGCAACGAATATTTTCCAGTATGGTGGACGCCAAAAGAAGAAAACTCGGGTAGACATACACGCAATTAAGGATAATTTCTACGTCCATTCAGGCATTGTAGCAACATGAGCAAGAGTAAGCAGACACAATGCTAATAGCATATTTTGTAAATACCTTCAGACATAGTGTATCTACAACCCACTCTTACATGCATAAATACACTCAGTTAATAAAATAACTTGTAAATATAGCCTGACAACTGGCAAACACAAAGTCAGCTAGACACTGAGCTTCTAACACAAGTAGTAAATTGGTTTAGACAGTATGCAACACAGGATACAACACAGGATACAACACAGTATGCAACACAGTATGCAACACAGGATACAACACAGGATACAACACAGTATGCAACACAGTATGCAACACAGGATACAACACAGGATACAACACAGTATGCAATACAGTATGCAACACAGGATACAACACAGGATACAACACAGTATGCAACACAGTATGCAACACAGGATACAACAGAGTATACAACACAGGATACAACGCAGTATGCAACACAGTATGCAACACAGGATACAACATAGTATGCAACACAGGATACAACGCAGTATGCAACACAGTATGCAATACAGGATACAACATAGTATGCAACACAGGATACAACGCAGTATGCAACCCAGTATGCAACACAGGATACAACACAGTATGCAACACAGGATAGAACACAGTATGCAACACAGGATAGAACACAGTATGCAACACAGGATACAACACAGTATGCAACACAGGATACAACACAGTATGCAACGCACCCGACTTGACACTTGGCTTCCAAGACAAGCTCTAAATACACCAAGACAGCTTGCAATATACATACATATACTCATCCATAAAGGAAGGTCAGCAGAATAATTTTAGTGTAATATACAGATATCGTGAAGACAAGCACAAGGGATCAACAGACAGCACTCTCACATACACAAACAGTTCCTGGAGTAACTCACAAGGTGTGAGAACTCAACCGCATGCAACCATAACCAGGCAACCAATATGACCCGTAGCTTAGTGATAGGGGGATCGACTCACAACCCAAAAGACCCAAGTTCGATTCTAGGGATTGATTTAACCTGCTACCCATTTTAACTTAGCGGAAAATAGTAGGCACCAGGGCGTTAGTACACTGCTGAGGAAGGCATCCTCAGCAGGTAGAGACATAGTGTCCCCTTATAACTGCAGCCCCTTTTCACCTAGCAGTAAATAGGCACCTTTATATTAGTTAACTATTCTGTGCCACATAAATAGTAATCTACATTAGATAGATATGAGCTTTTAAAGGAGCTGAGATATGATTAAAACCTCTTACTAACTACGATGGAATCGTAGAAAAAGAAATATATTGACTCGAACTGTATAAAATAAAATAGTCAAATCGAATTGCGTGATCAGTGATCAGAGGCGCCACAATCTTGAGGTCATCAACGCTGATATATTATGGGAACGTCCGCAAAATAATGGAATAGATTGTGAGAAACACCTTACATCTTTTTCCCGTTAAGTAAGTCCCTTCTGTACTAGTCAAACCTAAGCGAGTAATGGTGTGTATTATTAGTAGCAATAGTAGTAGTGGTAGTAATAAAACATTTAATAATAATAAATTGACAGTAGCTAAGATTTAATATCTTTATTAATACCTTAGGTTAAAAGAAATAAATTATTGTTTGCCTTGAGAGTTAAGTGAAATTTTAAACATATATAATTAATGCAGGAGACTTGAGCACAATGAAGGAATACGACACCAAATAATCTGATAGAGGAAATACAAGAGTTTTCTGAATTTATCTGTATTACGGAAGTCATTTTTGGGCTATTTCTTTCTAAGATGTGTCCATTCTTTTTATAGTTGTTATAGGTGTGGGAGATTTTTCTTCATATACCTGCTGTTTTCCACGGATGTGGGATGGACATACAAAGAAGAAAGCACTTTCACTGTGTCTCGTTAAATTGACGTTTTGTCAGAAGGGAACTGGTGTCACAGTTCAGATGACCTTCCAAACTGTAACCTCCTTACCCATCCTTCAGAGTGCAGGCACTGTACTTCCCACCTCCAGGACTGTAACATCCTCACCCATCCTTCAGAGTGCAGGCACTGTACTTCCCACCTCCAGGACTGTAACATCCTCACCCATCCTTCAGAGTGCAGGCACTGTACTTCCCACCTCCAGGACTGTAACATCCTCACCCATCCTTCAGAGTGCAGGTACTGTACTTCCCACCTCCAGAACTGTAACATCCTCACCCATCCTTCAGAGTGCAGGCACTGTACTTCCCACCTCCAGAACTGTAACATCCTCACCCATCCTTCAGAGTGCAGGTACTGTACTTCCCACCTCCAGAACTGTAACATCCTCACCCATCCTTCAGAGTGCAGGTACTGTACTTCCCACCTCCAGAACTGTAACATTCCCACCCATCCTTCAGAGTGCAGGTACTGTACTTCCCACCTCCAGAACTGTAACATCCTCACCCATCCTTCAGAGTGCAGGTACTGTACTTCCCACCTCCAGAACTGTAACATCCTCACCCATCCTTCAGAGTGCAGGTACTGTACTTCCCATCTCCAGAACTGTAACATCCTCACCCATCCTTCAGAGTGCAGGCACTGTACTTCCCACCTCCAGAACTGTAACATCCTCACCCATCCTTCAGAGTGCAGGCACTACTTCCCACCTCCAGAACTGTAACATCCCCACCCATCCTTCAGAGTGCAGGCACTGTACTTCCCACCTCCAGAACTGTAACATCCTCACCCATCCTTCAGAGTACAGGTACTGTGTTTCCCACCTCCAGAACTGTAATATCCTCACTCATCCTTCAGAGTGCAGGCACTGTACTTCCCACCTCCAGAACTGTAACATCCTCACCCATCCTTCAGAGTGCAGGTACTGTACTTCCCACCTCCAGAACTGTAACATCCTCACTCATCCTTCAGAGTGCAGGTACTGTACTTCCCACCTCCAGAACTGTAACATCCTCACCCATCCTTCAGAGTGCAGACACTGTACTTCCCACCTCCAGAACTGTAACATCCTCACTCATCCTTCAGAGTGCAGACACTGTACTTCCCACCTCCAGGACTGTAACATCCTCACTCATCCTTCAGAGTGCAGACACTGTACTTCCCACCTCTAGAACTGTAACATCCTCACCCATCCTTCAGAGTGCAGACACTGTACTTCCCACCTCCATAACTGTAACATCCTCACCCATCCTTCAGAGTGCAGACACTGTACTTCCCACCTCCAGAACTGTAACATCCTCACCCATCCTTCAGAGTGCAGACACTGTACTTCCCACCTCCAGGACTGTAACATCCATCCTCACCCATCCTTCAGAGTGCAGGCACTGTACTTTCCACCTCCAGAACTGTAACATCCTCACTCATCCTTCAGAGTGCAGACACTGTACTTCCCACCTCCAGGACTGTAACATCCTCACCCATCCTTCAGAGTGCAGGCACTGTACTTCCCACCTCCAGAACTGCAACATCCTCACCTATCCTTCAGAGTGAAGGCACTGTACTTCCCACCTCCAGAACTGTAACATCCTCACCTATCCTTCAGAGTGCAGGTACTGTACTTCCCACCTCCAGAACTTTAACATCCTCACCTATCCTTCAGAGTGCAGGCACTGTACTTCCCACCTCCAGAACTGTAACATCCTCACTCATCCTTCAGTGTGCAGGTACTGTACTTCCCACCTCCAGAACTGTAACATCCTCACCTATCCTTCAGAGTGAAGGCACTGTACTTCCACCTCCAGAACTGAACATCCTCACCATCCTTCAGAGTGCAGGTACTGTACTTCCCACCTCCAGAACTTTAACATCCTCACCCATCCTTCAGAGTGCAGGCACTGTACTTCCCACCTCCAGAACTGTAACATCCTCACTCATCCTTCAGTGTGCAGGTACTGTACTTCCCACCTACAGAACTGTAACATCCTCACTCATCCTTCAGTGTGCAGGTACTGTACTTCCCACCTCCAGAACTGTAACACCCTCACTATCCTTCAGAGTGAGGCACTGTACTTCCACCTCCAGAACTGTAACATCCTCACCATCCTTCAGAGTGCAGGTACTGTCTTCCCACCTCCAGAACTTAACATCCTCACCCATCCTTCAGAGTGCAGGCACTGTACTTCCCACCTCCAGAACTTAACATCTCACCTATCCTTCAGAGTGCAGGCACTGTACTTCCCACCTCCAGAACTGTAACATCCTCACTCATCCTTCAGTGTGCAGGACTGTACTTCCACCTCCAGAACTGTAACATCCTCCCCTCATCTTTCAGAGTGAGGCACTGTCTTCCTCCTCCAGAACTGCAACATCCTCACCCATCCTTCAGAGTGCAGGTACTGTACTTCCCACCTCCAGAATGTAACATCCTCACTCATCCTTCAGAGTGCAGGCACTGTATTTCCACCTCCAGAACTATAACATCCCCACCCATCCTTCAGAGTACAGGATGTATTCAAAAAAAAAAAAAAAAAAAAAAAAAAAAAAAAAAAAAAAAAAAAAAAAAAAAAAAAAAAAAAAAAAAAAAAAAAAAAAAAAAAAAAAAAAAAAAAAAAAAAAAAAAAAACTGTACTTCCCACCTCCAGAACTGTAACATCCTCACCCATCCTTCAGAGTGCAGGACTGTACTTCCCACCTCCAGAACTGTAACATCCTCACCCATCCTTCAGAGTGCAGGTACTGTACTTCCCACCTCCAGAACTGTAACATCCTCACCCATCCTTCAGAGTGCAGGTACTGTACTTCCCACCTCCAGAACTGTAACATCCTCACCATCCTTCAGAGTGCAGACTGTACTGTACTTCCCACCTCCAGAACTGTAACATCCTCACCCATCCTTCAGAGTGAGGCACTGTACTTCCCACCTCCAGAACTGTAACATCCTCACCATCCTTCAGAGTGCAGGTACTGTACTTCCCACCTCCAGAACTGTAACATCCTCACCTATCCTTCAGAGTGAAGGCACTGTACTTCCCACCTCCAGAACTGTAACATCCTCACCCATCCTTCAGAGTGCAGGTACTGTACTTCCCACCTCCAGAACTTTAACATCCTCACCCATCCTTCAGAGTGCAGGCACTGTACTTCCCACCTCCAGAACTTTAACATCCTCACCTATCCTTCAGAGTGCAGGCACTGTACTTCCCACCTCCAGAACTGTAACATCCTCACTCATCCTTCAGTGTGCAGGTACTGTACTTCCCACCTCCAGAACTGTAACATCCTCACCTATCTTTCAGAGTGAAGGCACTGTACTTCCCTCCTCCAGAACTGCAACATCCTCACCCATCCTTCAGAGTGCAGGTACTGTACTTCCCACCTCCAGAATTGTAACATCCTCACTCATCCTTCAGAGTGCAGGCACTGTATTTCCCACATCCAGAACTATAACATCCCCACCCACCCATCCTTCAGAGTACAGGCACTGTACTTCCCACCTCCAGAACTGTAACATCCCCACCCATCCTTCAGAGTACAGGCACTGTACTTCCCACCTCTAGAACTGTAACATCCCCACCCATCCTTCAGAGTACAGGCACTGTACTTCCCACCTCTAGAACTGTAACATCCTCACCTATCCTTCAGAGTACAGACACTGTACTTCCCACCTCCAGAACTGTAACATCCCCACCTATCCTTCAGAGTACAGGCACTGTACTTCCCACCTCCAGAACTGTAACATCCCCACCCATCCTTCAGTATTTAACAATTGTGTTTCTATACAGATACTCCATCATGACCATACATATATGGTATTACACATGTATGATATTACACATGTATGGTATTACACATGTATGGTATTACACATATATGGTATTACACATGTATGGTATTATTCACTATTCTTTCTTCCTTGCTGTGTCAAACCTCGCTGAAGTCCAGCACCGTTTTTGCGTATCTGGCAACACGGTACCGTGACTCTTCCACGGTACTCCACGGTACAGTGAGCCTTCCTCCATGGTACCGTGACACCAGCACGGTGGCTTCTCTCTAACATCCTCAACCAATTCTTTACGCACTGGAAATCTTAAAAAATATCGCTTTTAACAACATATATTCACTTTGAGAAAACAGAGGTATTTCCGGGCAATTTGACATTGAAAACTAAAACCCATGAGGTTTCTCACACTTCTATCAGACAGAGGGCAGGTTCGAACCAACGTCACTCTTCATAAAAAAAATATTATTTAAGCTTGAGAGAGAGATTTATGAGGTTGAGTGGCTCTTGTTCCTAGGAATTGGAGGTATCTTAGTTGTCATTAGACAACTAATTACAGTTCCTGTATGACTCTGATGGGTTTAGCGTTTCCACAAGAATATAATAATAATAATAATAATAATAATAATAAATGATGCCACTAGAAGATTTAGAAAGTGTATGTGAAACACACACACACACACATGGGGGAGCCACGAGCACAACGTACATGATATACAGCACTCGTGGCTGTCTCCAGCAGAGACACCATACACCCTCTCCACATTACATCCAATTACCACACACCCAGCCTCGTTAACCACTTGCCACACTCGTTAACCGCAGCCACAGCCGTTAACCTTGATCCATTCGCGATACGTGTCCTGTTACTGAGAGAGAGAGAGAGAGAGAGAGAGAGAGAGAGAGAATTATGTAATTACATTTATATATATATATATATATATATATATATATATATATATATATATATATATATATATATTATACATCAATACCACTCGTTCGTGGTTACATAATATATATATATATATATATATATATATATATATATATATATATATATATATATATATATATATATATATATATATATGCAATAAGATAACAGTAAACAGGTGATATCACAAAATGCCGAACAGCCATTATATATATCTAGATAGATAAATAGATAGATATTATATTATATAATATATGTTGCAGTGGTTGGGTGATGGAGGAGGTATGATTTATAAGAGGGTGAGTTGCATCTACAAGATGACTTGTGTTTACTACGTTGTGGTGTCTTCCCTGACCGCTGGTATTATGTAGGGTTGGTCTGGGATCCCTGGCTGGAGACCTTATTTAGTCTCTGTGTGTGTGTGTGTGTGTGTAGTCATGTTTATGTATGTGTGGGTCGAACTCAATCTCTTGGCTCTGTTATTTTATTTTTTGGTCTTGTTGAATAGGTTCTGTGTATCTAATGTGTTTTGTGAGGTGAGTGAGTACTATTCTCTCTCTCTCTCTGATACTATCCTCTCACTCTCTGATACTATCCTCTCCCTTTCTAATACTATCCTCTCCCTCTCTAATACTATCCTCTCCCTCTCTAATACTATCCTATTTTTCTTCTAATAATATCTTCTATCCCTCTAATTCTAACCTCTCCCGTTCTAATTCTATTCACTCCCCTTCTAATTCTAACCTCTCCGTTCTAATTCTATTCACTCTCCTAATTCTGTCCTTCCCTCCAAATCTACCCTCTCCATTTTAATTCTATTCTCATGTCTTTAAATTCCATCCACTCACTGTTCAATCCCTTCCTCTATTTCTATCCTCCCCACTAATTCTAACCTCTCCTTCTTTAAGTATTCCTCCCATCTCTAATTCCATCCTGTCCTTTTCCCTTGTACAAATTTCTCCGCCCTCTACATCCTTCTCCTCCTCCCCACCCATCCTCTCTCTCCTCCTAGCCCCTTCCTCTCTCTCCTCCTAGCCCCTTCCTCTCTCACCTCCTAGCCCCTTCTCTCTCTCTCTCCCTTAAACATGGATTTATTTTCATGACTTTCAAATATCTGCCATTAGGACATCGACGACCCCAACACTAATCAAAATTTATCACCTTCATGTTGAACTTCGTGTCTACTGGTTGGCAAATTGATAATGCTTTGTTGTGTGTGTATTCACCTAATTGTGGTTGAAGGGGTCGATTCACAGCTCCTGGCCCCGCGTCTTCACTGGTCGCTACTAGGTCACTCACTCCCTCCTCTGTGAGCTTTATCTGTGAGCTTTATCAGACCGGGCCGCGGGGGGTTGACTCCGAAACTCTCTCCAGATATACTCCAGGTATACCTCTTATTAAAGCTATTCCACTTCCTGACAACTCTGTCACTGAAGAAATACTTCCTAACATCCCTGTGACTCATCTGAGTCTTCAACATCAATTGTGACCCCTTGTATCTTTGTGTGTGTGTGTGTGTGTGTGTGTGTGTGTGTGTGTGTGTGTGTGTGTGTGTGTGTGTGTGTGTGTGTGTGTGTGGTAATAGATACATAAATAGGTAATAATTATACAGCTATAAATTTAGACATATGTGAAGGTAGTGGCTACAGACCACAAGTGGAAATAAAAAAATAACAACACTGGCAACGTTGAGCTTTATTGAATATGAACACCATCCTTGGACTTTATTAATTGTAAACACCATCCTTGGACTTTATTAATTGTAAACACCATCCTTGGACTTTATTAATTGTAAACACCATCCTTGGACTTTATTAATTGTAAACACCATCCTTGGACTTTATTAATTGTAAACACCATCCTTGGACTTTATTAATTGTAAACACCATCCTTGGACTTTATTAATTGTAAACACCATCCTTGGACTTTAATAATTATAAACACCATCCTTGGACTTTAATAATTATAAACACCATCCTTGTACTTTATTATTTATAAACACCATCTTTGTACTTTATTAATTGTAAACACCATCCTTGGACTTTAATAATTATAAACACCATCCTTGGACTTTATTAATTATAAAAACCATCCTTGTACTTTATTAATTATAAACACCATCTTTGGACTTTATTAATTATAAACACCATCCTTGGACTTTATTAATTATAAACACCATCCTTGGACTTTATTAATTATAAAAACCATCCTTGGACTTTATTAATTATAAACACCATCTTTGGACTTTATTAATTATAAACACCATCCTATGGCTTTTACATTTAATAAAAAATAGATATATTCTCTGATACCAGTGTCTTAACTTCCACTAAATCAAAATACTTCAATCTTTATTGATAAGAAGCATTGAATTTGAGGATATGTCGTTACTGAATATCAATTGTATTTTATTATAATTGAAGAAAGGGCAGCTCATTTCTTTGGATCAAGAGCCCTTCAGCAACAAGACCCCGTCATGGGGGTTCCCTAGGAAGAATCTTTGTCTCCTTAGAAAACCTTTGACCTGAGTTTCTCTCTTTCTCTCTCTCTCTCTCTCTCTCTCTCTCTCTCTCTCTCTCTCTCTCTCTCTCTCTCTTCTCTCTCTCTCTCTCTCTCTCTCTCTCTTTAGTATAAATGCGCAACAGTATCCACTGAAGGTGGAAATCAAACACACTTTTTCACATTTAGGACGTTTTGCAAGACGTTTCGCCACTAGTGATCTTTTTCAATCCTATTACAGTGAGATCTATAAACAGAGCATCAGCAGTGGGACGAGATTGAGAAACACAGAAGATCAGGTAATGTGTGAAAACGTCACTTGATAAAGAATACTTTAATACCTAAAATACCAAAGAATACTTTAATACCTAAAATACCAAAGAATACATTAATACCTAAAATACCAAAGAATACTTTAATACCTAAAATACCAAGAATACTTTAATACCTAAAACACCAAAGAATCTTTACTATCTAAAGTCCAAAGAATACTTTACTACCTAAAATACCAAAGAATACTTTAATACCTAAAATACCAAAGAATGCTTTAATACATAAAATACCAAAGAATACTTTAATACCTAAAACACCCAAGAATGCTTTAATACCTAAAATCCCAAGAATACTTTAATACCTAAAATGCCCAAGAATCTTTAATACCTAAAATACCCAAGAATCTTTAATACCTAAAATACCAAAGAATACTTTAATACATAAAATACCAAAGAATACAATACCTAAAATACCAAAGAATACTTTAATACCTAAAATACCAAAGAATACTTTAATACCTAAAATACCAAAGATACTTTAATGCCTAAAATACCAAAATCTTTAATGCCTAAAATACCCAAGAATACTTTAATACCTAAAATACCAAAGAATACTTTAATGCCAAAAATACCCAGGATACTTAACGAAAATGAAGATTAACCACAGTTCTTCATTATTTTATTGATTCCTGTCTATTCACACTCCTACCAATTCACTCTTTTAAAGTCTTTAGTGTATATAAGAACATAAGAAAGAAGGAATACTGCAGCAGGCCTACTGGCCCATGCGAGGCAGGTCCAATTCACCCACCGGCTAAAGCCAATGCCTTAAGGTAGTCAGGTCAGGTCTCATTCACTTAAGGGAGGAGCACGGCATCTGACCTAGTAGCACAAGCTAGTCAGGTCCAACTCACCCACCCACTCCTGTATTTATCTAACCTATTTTTAAAACTACACAACGTCTTAGCTTCTATGACGGTACTCGGGAGTTTGTTGCACTCATCCACAACTCTATTACCAAACCAGTGCTTTCCTATATCCTTCCTGAATCTGAACTTTTCCAACTTGAAACCATTGCTGTGATTCCTGTCTAGGCTAGATATTTCTAGCACGCTATTTACATCCCCTTTATTAATTCCTGTTTTCTATTTATACCCTCAATCATATCCCCTTTAATTCTACGCCTTTCTAGAGAGTGCAGATACACTGATATATATTCTAATATACGTATATACACTGATATACATTCTGATATCTTATATACACTGACCCGTTTACTGCATACACATCAGGATTGAGATATGATATTCAGAATGTTTTCAGTGTATTATGTTATCTTTAGTTATCAAACGTGTTAGATTTTGTGTTAAATTCTACCTAAGGATGATGATTTTTTATTTCGTACGTTGAATGTTATAATGTGCAGGCTGAGTGCAGTGTTTACCAGGGTAAGTGTTATCACCTGTGTGAGATGTGTGATCCTGCGCATGATAACTCAAAATGATCTTTTAAAATATTGTATTTTAGAACTGACAGAATTTGCCAGTTTTGAATTCTTTTGTAATTATTATTATTATTATGTTTGCTACTAATACTGATATTACTACTACTACTACTACTACCACTACTACTACTACTACTACTACTACTACTACTACTAC
>WNWK01001440.1:237500-281665 GCA_009830355.1 Cherax destructor | reverse complement strand
AAAAATTCTCGGGGGTATTCATCTCCACCCATGCTTTCCCCTTTCCCCTCAGTGCATATATTATGTATACTTTTCCCAAATACAGTTTCTTCACAAAATATCTCACACAAAGCATAAAAGTTCATGGAATTTATCTTCTATGTATTGGCTAATGAGGTTGAAGCCTATCGACTACAGAAATTAAAGTCAACTGAGTATGTATACACAGAGCTGTGACTCGACCCTTATATACTGCATACGATGTTATACTCTCACTATACACTGTACTAAACTCTCACTATACACTGTACTAAACTGTCACTATATACTGTACTAAACTGTCACTATGTACTGTACTATACTGTCACTTTATACTGTACAGTTTGTGTCAAAAATTTTGGAACAAATCAGTCACGGTGAGTGACTATCAAAATATCACAAAGATCTTTTAAGCTATTATTAGCTGTATCAACAAATGGGACCCAAGCGGAAATTATCGTTCATGTCGCTGCGTTCTTTCGATCAGAGCGAGGACACTCGCTCTTCATGGTCAGAGTGTAAACAGAAGAGTTAGTTGAGTAGGTGATGGTGGGTCGGCTCAACAGAGCGATCAATGAGTGATCAGGAATTGACCACAGGACAACTAATCCGCTGAGCACACACACACACACACACACACACACACACACACACACACACACACATATACACACACAGGGGACATGATAACAACATATAAGATACTGAGAGGAATTGACAAAGTGGACAGAAACAGAATGTTCCAGAGATGGGACACAGCAACAAGGGGACACAGTTGGAAGTTGAAGACTCAGATGAATCACAGAGATGTTAGGAAGTATTTCTTCAGATACAGAGTGGTCGGGAAGTGGAATAGTTTAGGAAGCGATGTAGTGGAGGCAGGCTCAATACATAGCTTTAAGAAGAGGTATGACAAAGCTCATGGCGCAGGGAGAGTGACCCAGTAGCGGCCAGTGAAGAGGCGGGGCCAGGAGCTATGAATCGACCCCTGCAACCACAACTAGGTGAGTACACACACACACACATGTTTCAGAGTTGTGACACAGCAACAAGGGGTCACAACAGGAAGTTGAAAACTCAGATGAGTCACAGGGATGTTAGGAAGTATTTCTTCAGTCAGAGGTTTGTCAGGAAATGGAACAATCTGGAGAGTGATGTAGTGGAGGCAGGATCCATACATAGCTTTAAGAAGAGGTTCGATACAGCTCCTGGAGAAGGGAGAGAGTGGACCTAGTAGTGACCAGTGAAGAGGCATGACTAGAAGCTGTGAATCGACCCCTGCAACCACAATTAGGTGAGTACACACACACAGAGTACCGAGCAAGATGCCAGATACGCCCATCAGTCGCGCTAGATAGAGCACATCAGCTGGAGAACGTGCAGAGTTTCTCAAGGAGGTCAGTCCCAGAACCATGAGAACTGGATTATGCTGAGAACTAAAAGAACTGATTCTGGAAACATTAGATCAGAGAAAAAAATGGAGACGTGATAATGTCGTAATAATCAGAGGACTTGAGTAGAGAGGACAGAAACAGATGATTAGGAAGACGTTAAAGTTAAAGAATGTATTTACAATGTCAGGAAATAAACAGGGGTGTCAGGAACTATTTCTTCAGCCCCAGGGTGACCAAGACAGGGAATAATGATGATAAAAAAATGGTGAAAACTGACTCCCTACAAAAGTTTAGGAATAGGTAATATAAGAAAGCATAACCCTGTTCACTGCCAATTAAAAAAGCGGGCCCAGGAGCTGAGACTCAACCTCTGCAACTACAAATATTAGAGTATATGCTCAATAATAAGTCACATGAAAACAAAAACACAGAAGATAAATTGGTCTGTATATTTCGATCCCCACTACTGAAGTCTCCCAGCTCAAGCTGACACTCCTGAAGTCTCACAGCTCAAGCTGACACTCCTGAAGTCTCCCAGCTCAAGCTGACACTCCTGAAGTCTCCCAGCTCAAGCTGACACTCCTGAAGTCTCCCAGCTCAAGCTGACACTCCTGAAGTCTCCCAGCTCAAGCTGACACTCCTGAAGTCTCCCAGCTCAAGCTGACACTACTGAAGTCTCCCAGTTCAGGCTGACACTACTGAAGTCTCCCAGCTTAGGCTGGCACTACTGAAGTCTCCCAGCTCAGGCTGACACTACTGAAGTCTCCCAGCTCAAGCTGAACCTACTGAAGTCTCCCAGCTCAGGCTGACACTACTGAAGTCTCCCAGCTTAGGCTGGCACTACTGAAGTCTCCCAGCTCAGGCTGACACTACTGAAGTCTCCCAGCTTAGGCTGGCACTACTGAAGTCTCCCAGCTCAGGCTGACACTACTGAAGTCTCCCAGCTCAAGCTGACACTCCTGAAGTCTCCCAGCTCAAGCTGACACTCCTGAAGTCTCCCAGCTCAAGCTGACACTACTGAAGTCTCCCAGCTCAAGCTGACACTCCTGAAGTCTCCCAGCTCAAGCTGACACTCCTGAAGTCTCCCAGCTCAGGCTGACACTACTGAAGTCTCCCAGCTAGCTGGCACCTACTGAAGTCTCCCAGCTCAGGCTGAACTACTGAAGTCTCCCAGCTAGGCTGGACTACGAAGTCTCCAGCCAGGCTGACACTACTGAAGTCTCCCAGCTCAAGCTGACACTCCTGAAGTCTCCCAGCTCAAGCTGACACTCCTGAAGTCTCCCAGCTCAAGCTGACACTACTGAAGTCTCCCAGCTCAAGCTGACACTCTGAAGTCTCCCAGCTCAGGCTGACACTCTAGTCTCCCGTGGCGATAGTCTCCCAGCTCAGGCTGACACTACTGAAGTCTCCCAGCTCAAGCTGAACCTACTGAAGTCTCCCAGCTCAGGCTGACACTACTGAAGTCTCCCAGCTTAGGCTGGCACTACTGAAGTCTCCAGCTCAGGCTGACACTACTGAAGTCTCCCAGCTCAAGCTGACACTACTGAAGTCTCCCAGCTCAAGCTGACACTCTGAAGTCTCCCAGCTCAAGCTGACACTACTGAAGTCTCCCAGCTCAGGCTGAGCACTACTGAAGTCTCCAGCTCAGCTGACACTACTGAAGTCTCCCAGCTAGCTGAACTACTGAAGTCTCCCCCAGCTCAGGCTGACACTACTGAAGTCTCCCAGCTAGGCTGACACTCTGAAGTCTCCCAGCTCAGCTGACACTCTGAAGTCTCCCAGCTCAAGCTGACACTACTGAAGTCTCCCAGCTCAAGCTGACACTACTGAAGTCTCCCAGCTCAGGCTGACACTACTGAAGTCTCCCAGCTCAGGCTGACACTACTGAAGTCTCCCAGCTCAGGCTGCACTACTGAAGTCTCCCAGCTCAAGCTGAACCTACTGAAGTCTCCCAGCTCAGGCTGACACTACTGAAGTCTCCCAGCAGGCTGGCACTACTGAAGTCTCCCAGCTCAGGCTGACACTACTGAAGTCTCCCAGCTCAAGCTGACACTACTGAAGTCTCCCAGCTCAAGCTGACACTACTGAAGTCTCCCAGCTCAGCTGACACTACTGAAGTCTCCAGCTCAGCTGAACCTACTGAAGTCTCCCAGCTCAGGCTGACACTACTGAAGTCTCCCAGCTTAGGCTGGCACTACTGAAGTCTCCCAGCTCAGGCTGACACTACTGAAGTCTCCCAGCTCAAGCTGACCTACTGAAGTCTCCCAGCTCAGCTGAACTACTGAAGTCTCCCAGCTTAGGCTGGCACTACGGAAGTCTCCCAGCTCAGGCTGACACTACTGAAGTCTCCCAGCTCAAGCTGTCACTACTGAAGTCTCCCAGCTCAAGCTGAACCTACTGAAGTCTCTCAGCTCAGGCTGACTTACTGAAGTCTCCCAGCTTAGGCTGGCACTACTGAAGTCTCCCAGCTCAGGCTGACACTACTGAAGTCTCCCAGCTCAAGCTGACACTCCTGAAGTCTCCCAGCTCAAGCTGACACTCCTGAAGTCTCCCAGCTCAGGCTGACACTACTGAAGTCTCCCAGCTCAGGCTGACACTACTGAAGTCTCCCAGCTCAGACTGACACTACTTAAGTCTCCCAGCTCAGGCTGACACTACTGAAGTCTCCCAGCTTAGGCTGGCACTACTGAAGTCTCCCAGCTCAGGCTGACACTACTGAAGTCTCCCAGCTCAGGCTGACACTACTGAAGTCTCCCAGCTCAAGCTGAACCTACTGAAGTCTCCCAGCTCAGGCTGACACTACTGAAGTCTCCCAGCTAAAGCTGACACTCCTGAAGTCTCCCAGCTCAAGCTGACACTCCTGAAGTCTCCCAGCTCAAGCTGACACTACTGAAGTCTCCCAGCTCAAGCTGACACTCCTGAAGTCTCCCAGCTCAGGCTGACACTCCTGAAGTCTCCCAGCTTAGGCTGGCACTACTGAAGTCTCCCAGCTCAGGCTGACACTACTGAAGTCTCCCAGCTCAAGCTGAACCTACTGAAGTCTCCCAGCTCAGGCTGACACTACTGAAGTCTCCCAGCTTAGGCTGGCACTACTGAAGTCTCCCAGCTCAGGCTGACACTACTGAAGTCTCCCAGCTCAAGCTGACACTACTGAAGTCTCCCAGCTCAAGCTGACACTACTGAAGTCTCGCAGCTCAAGCTGACACTACTGAAGTCTCCCAGCTCAAGCTGAACCTACTGAAGTCTCCCAGCTCAGGCTGACACTACTGAAGTCTCCCAGCTTAGGCTGGCACTACTGAAGTCTCCCAGCTCAGGCTGACACTACTGAAGTCTCCCAGCTCAAGCTGAACCTACTGAAGTCTCCCAGCTCAGGCTGATACTA
The DNA here is from genome assembly GCA_009830355.1 of Cherax destructor. Lineage (NCBI taxonomy): Eukaryota > Metazoa > Arthropoda > Malacostraca > Decapoda > Parastacidae > Cherax > Cherax destructor. The sequence continues at coordinate 276,871 of WNWK01001440.1, read as the reverse complement.
CTGAAGTCTCCCAGCTTAGGCTGGCACTACGGAAGTCTCCCAGCTCAGGCTGACACTACTGAAGTCTCCCAGCTCAAGCTGACACTCCTGAAGTCTCCCAGCTCAAGCTGACACTCCTGAAGTCTCCCAGCTCAAGCTGTCACTACTGAAGTCTCCCAGCTCAAGCTGACACTACTGAAGTCTCCCAGCTCAGGCTGACACTACTGAAGTCTCCCAGCTCAAGCTGAACCTACTGAAGTCTCTCAGCTCAGGCTGACACTACTGAAGTCTCCCAGCTTAGGCTGGCACTACTGAAGTCTCCCAGCTCAGGCTGACACTACTGAAGTCTCCCAGCTCAAGCTGACTCTCCTGAAGTCTCCCAGCTCAAGCTGACACTCCTGAAGTCTCCCAGCTCAAGCTGACACTACTGAAGTCTCCCAGCTCAGTCTGACACTACTGAAGTCTCCCAGCTTAGGCTGGCACTACTGAAGTCTCCCAGCTCAGGCTGACACTACTGAAGTCTCCCAGCTCAAGCTGAACCTACTGAAGTCTCCCAGCTCAGGCTGACACTACTGAAGTCTCCCAGCTTAGGCTGGCACTACTGAAGTCTCCCAGCTCAGCCTGACACTACTGAAGTCTCCCAGCTCAAGCTGACACTCCTGAAGTCTCCCAGCTCAAGCTGACACTCCTGAAGTCTCCCAGATCAAGCTGACACTACTGAAGTCTCCCAGCTCAAGCTGACACTACTGAAGTCTCCCAGCTCAAGCTGACACTACTGAAGTCTCCCAGCTCAGGCTGACACTACTGAAGTCTCCCAGCTCAAGCTGAACCTACTGAAGTCTCCCAGCTCAGGCTGACACTACTGAAGTATCCCAGCTTAGGCTGGCACTACTGAAGTCTCCCAGCTCAGGCTGACACTACTGAAGTCTCCCAGCTCAAGCTGACACTCCTGAAGTCTCCCAGCTCAAGCTGACACTCCTGAAGTCTCCCAGCTCAAGCTGACACTACTGAAGTCTCCCAGCTCAAGCTGACACTACTGAAGTCTCCCAGCTCAGGCTGACACTACTGAAGTCTCCTAGCTCAAGCTGAACCTACTGAAGTCTCCCAGCTCAGGCTGACACTACTGAAGTCTCCCAGCTTAGGCTGGCACTACTGAAGTCTCCCAGCTCAGGCTGACACTACTGAAGTCTCCCAGCTCAAGCTGACACTCCTGAAGTCTCCCAGCTCAAGCTGACACTCCTGAAGTCTCCCAGCTCAAGCTGACACTACTGAAGTCTCCCAGCTCAGGCTGACACTACTGAAGTCTCCCAGCTTAGGCTGGCACTACTGAAGTCTCCCAGCTCAGGCTGACACTACTGAAGTCTCCCAGCTCAAGCTGAACCTACTGAAGTCTCCCAGCTCAGGCTGACACTACTGAAGTGTCCCAGCTTAGGCTGGCACTACTGAAGTCTCCCAGCTCAAGCTGACACTCCTGAAGTCTCCCAGCTCAGGCTGACACTCCTGAAGTCTCCCAGCTCAAGCTGAACCTACTGAAGTCTCCCAGCTCAGGCTGGCACTACTGAAGTCTCCCAGCTCAAGCTGACACTCCTGAAGTCTCCCAGCTCAGGCTGACACTCCTGAAGTCTCACAGCTCAAGCTGAACCTACTGAAGCCTCCCAGCTCAAGCTGACACTACTGAAGTCTCCCAGCTCAATCTGAACCTACTGAAGTCTCACAGCTCAAGCTGACACTCCTGAAGTCTTCCAGCTCAGGCTGACACTACTGAAGTCTCCCAGCTCAGGCTGACACTACTGAAGTCTCCCTGCTCAGGCTGACACTACTGAAGTCTCCCAGCTCAAGCTGACACTACTGAAGTCTCCCAGCTCAGACTGACACTACTTAAGTCTCCCAGCTCAGGCTGACACTACTGAAGTCTCCCAGCTCAGACTGACACTACTGAAGTCTCCCAGCTCAGGCTGACACTACTGAAGTCTCCCAGCTCAAGCTGAACCTACTGAAGTCTCCCAGCTCAGGCTGACACTACTGAAGTCTCCCAGCTTAGGCTGGCACTACTGAAGTCTCCCAGCTCAGGCTGAACCTACTGAAGTCTCCCAGCTCAGGCTGACACTACTGAAGTCTCCCAGCTTAGGCTGGCACTACTGAAGTCTCCCAGCTCAAGCTGACAGTACTGAAATCTCCCAGCTCAGACTGACACTACTTAAGTCTCCCAGCTCAGGCTGACACTACTGAAGTCTCCCAGCTCAGACTGACACTACTTAAGTCTCCCAGCTCAGGCTGACACTACTGAAGTCTCCCAGCTCAGACTGACATTACTGAAGTCTCCCAGCTCAGACTGACAATACTTAAGTCTCCCAGCTCAGACTGACACTACTGAAGTCTCCCAGCTCAGGTTGACACTACTGAAGTCTCCCAGCTCAGACTGACACTACTGAAGTCTCCCAGGTCATCTGACACTACTGAAGTCTCCCAGCTCAGGTTGACACTACTGAAGTCTCCCAGCTCAGACAGACAGATTTCAAGGGTATGTCTGAGCCCCTTCCTGCGTGAGTGAATATGATAGGGAATCATAGTTAGCTTTTGTTCCCACTGTGTAACTATCATACAGAATAGCGTAGCAACACACTCTTGATGTAACCAAATTTGCTAAGAAAAACAAATATCCCATCTTAGCCATCACCATTCCATCCCACGCCATCCTCAACCCCACCATTCCACATTATCCTCCACCCCTCCATCCCACACCATTCATCAACTCACCATCCCTCATGGCTCAACCCTCCACGCAACGTCACACTCTGCTATTCTCCTGGCCTGGCCACTCAACCTGAGTGACCGCGAGCGGGTTCTCACAAGGGAAGGCTCCTGGCTCGACTTCTTTAAGGCCTTAATAGTTACCTTCAACACCCATTACACGAGACATTAGCATTTACAAGTGTGTCATTGATGGGATCTGTCATGGAGTAATGGCCTCTATGCTAGGGTACTTCCAAACCTTGTTTCTTTTGCGGTCTTTTCGAGTCTCTTGCAGTCACTTCTCTAGGAGCGTTTACCCTTGTGGGTTGGTGCTGGTGAAGGGCTCTTGGTCTGAGGAATGGGTGATGATTAAGACACATATGCTGCCTCAGTATTTGATTGGAGAAGCCTACTGTGTGGGCGAACGTGTCATCAATAAAGATACCCAACTATTGCACATGTCTTAATCATCAATTTGTCAGTATTTTATACCATTTACAACAAAAGAAATTTGTTATATTTTGCATCTGGGTTCCCATTTCATCGTTCATTTGGTACAATAAGTTCCTGAGACTTAAACTTGTACTGGCGATCGAACCCCAAGTCCCTGCCCTTGTCGTCCTATAGCATATACACAATTATGTGATGTGGTTTCCACACCTAAAAAAAGAAATGGAATTTTGTAAAAGTCCCAAAATGAATTATGAAATGGCTACCATTGTTAAAAAATGGCTATGATGAAACCTGAAAAAAATAAAAAAAAATTCCATTCCCCAAGGGCGATTTCCGAACGGAGGACTGAGCCCCCACCACTCCATGTGCTAAGCGGCTGACCTGGGTAATAAATATTCTAAACTGTACATCAGTGTATTTTCCATATCCTGCGGTATCACATACCATTGTTCACGACACAAATAACCCACAAAGGAGATTGAAAGTTATGACGACGTTTCGGTCTGTTTCGAACCAGTAACTGGTGACATACAGAAGCACGATTCTGTGTAACTAATGGTCCAAGTCGGACCTAAATGTCGTCATAGGAGTAATTTTTGCGGGTTATTTGTTGGTTGTTCCAGTCCTGGTATTGTAATGTAGTTGTGAGTTGTTCCAGCCATGGTATTATGGGTTAGTTGTGATTCCTTCCAGACACGGTATTGTGGGTTAGTTGTGATTAGTTGAAGCCACAGTATTGCGGGTTAGTTGTGAATTGTTTCAGCCACAGTATTGAAGGTTAATTGTGATTTGTTCCAGCCACAGGATTGTGGATTAGTTGTGAATTGTTGCAGCCACAGCATTGTGGGTTAATTGTGAATTGTTGCAGTCACAGCATTGTGGGTTAGTTGTGAATTTTTGCAGTCACAGCATTGTGGGTTAATTGTGAATTGTTGCAGCCACAGGACTGTGGATTAGTTGAGAATTGTTGCAACCACGGTATTCGTGGGTTACTAGTGAACTGTTGTAGCCACGATACTAACAAGTAGTTGTGGGTTGTTGTAACCACGGAATCGCAGGTTAGTTGTGAATCATGTTGCCTATTGTTCAAACACTGCTGGCAACACCACGGGGTGCCTGCCTGCTTCACTGACTCTGAGGTTCGTTGCATGAGTTGCAATCCCCTTTAGTAACTCTTCACTAAACCCAAACGGGTGAGTATTAATGGCGTATCGTTCCTATGGCGCAATGTAGATAAATGGTTCAAATAACCGACTAGTTGATAAATTAGACACACGTACAATACTTGGGATTTATTATGGAAACGTTTAGCCACACTGTGGCTTCATCAGTCCAATACAAAGAAGAATGGTGAAGATCAGAAGGAGATTGAGGTAATCAGTCCCTCATCCCAAGTCAATGTAATCAGTCCGTCAGTCTTTTCCAGCTGGTGATAAAGACACCGATTTGTATTTAAAAAAAAAACCGTCCGTGGTTTCAAGACTTTACTGAAAAGACTTTACTGAAACAGGTTTCCTTTCCACAGTTTCCAATGTGTTAAAGGTACACAATACCTGCAAGGTGTTGAGTCACACACATGTGCAACACTTGGGTGTTGCACATGTGTGTTGTTCATCAATGTCCTTTTCCCCCCACAGATTTGTCACCTGTATGTGGTTGAGGAGGTCGATTCATAGCTCCTGGCCCCGTATGTGTGTGATGGAGAGACTAGGGCAGTATGGAGACCGTTAAGGGTAACGTTCAGGGAGTGTCAGGGACCTCAGGGCTAGAGGAGAGGTAAACATAATTAGCTCAGCGTGATACTGACCTCAGTGGTATGTAAATTCCCTTAGTTTCTCTTGTCTTTCAACAGATATGTCTTGCCCCAGTAAGTTCCGTTTTTTTGGAGTGCCTGTTTTCTGTTGTCCGTTATCAGTTTTCCCTACAGTGGTGCCTGTTATCATCTTGGATGATGTTTTACCGTTGTTTGATTCCTTCCTCTCTGATGTCTGTTTTCCGTTACGTGATTTTTTTCCCGTTGTCCATTTTCTGTTTCGTTGTATGATGTACGTTTTCCGTTGGTCGATGTCTGTTTTCCGTTTTTTGACGTTTGTTTTCCGTTGCTTGATGTCTGTTTTTAGTTTGTTGATGTCTGTTTTTCCTTTGTTTATGTCTGTTTTTGGTTAGGTGATGCCTGTTTCCCGTTGGTTAATGTCTGTTTTCTGTTGATCGATGCCTATTTTATGTTGATATCTGTTTTCCCTTTGGCTGATATCTGTTTCCCGTTTCTGCTGGCCGCTATCTGTTTTCCGTCAGTTAATATATATGTTGTCATGGCTGATACCTGTTTTCCGTTTGGTAACGTCTGTTTGCTCTTGGTTGATGTCTGGTCTCCGTTAGTTTAAGGGTAAACCGTTAGTGCTAGTGTTAGTGGGTAGCCAGCTCTAGAAATCTGTCAGTATATATGTCAGTGATGTGTCAGGAGTATACATATACCATGTATGTCAGCGGTGTGTCAGCAACATACCATGTCGTCAGCCATTGGTAGGTTCTTTTAAAGCTTGCCGTTAACGGGGATAATTATCAGTAAGGTATGTTGAGAAGCTACTTAATGATCGTTAATGAAGATGCATGGCCGTTGTAAACCTTTGTAACTCCTCCTCCACCTACCGCAGCCTCCATCATCCCTCCCACAACTCTTTCTTTTCTCTCTCCCTCCTTTCCTACATCCCCTCCCATCACCTCCAAAAATAGCCCTCTCCCTTCCCTCTCCAGGAAGGTTCTTAGCTCTGCCTACCACACGGCCTTCCCCATCATTCATCACCTTCAGAATTACCCCTGCCATCTTGAAGAACTTCCCTCCCTGTACCCAACACCCTGCCTTCAGAGGCAGAGACAAGAAAAAGGCTAAGGGGCTTTAATCCCCCCAAAACATTCCCATTAAAACTAGCACAGGAGGACCCCGCTTTACATCGCTTCACTTTACGGCGTTTAATAAGGAACGGCTTGACATAGCTCCTGGAGAGCGAAACGTTGCCACATTGGAATGTCACATTAGTTGCATCTGTGCCCATTTACCTAACATTTTGTCGGTAATTCTAACATTATTACTACTTAGTGAGGCCCATGGTTGGGCGATACGTTGTACAAATGAGGGACCGCATTTGTATCTTTTTCACCAATGTTCAAAGAGTATTATCCCATCTATCTCCATATCTGTCTACATTATATTATACTGTCTAAATCTATATTTCTCAGTAAGTGGACAATTAGACACATAGAAATGTAATTGGTCAAGTTATCTTATTAATGAAAATATGATGCGAAATATATTAAGCAAATATTTGCTTATATATCTGATTTGGTAATACATGTCTTATTCGTTGCAAGCAAATATTTGCTTGCAACAAATAAAACATAAACAATAGACATATCCAGACGTACTGTTGTTATCTTTAGGTCTTTTGTGTATCTGTATTTTCTTGCACTACCATCCACAGGATGGATATGAGGTGCTCAATATACTAGCCACTACCGTCCACAGGATGGATATAGAGTGCACAGTATACTAGCCACTGCTGTGCACAGGATGAATGGGGTGTGTGCAGTAAACTAGCCACTGCGAGGGCATAATCAAAATCAACCTTAGTGTATAAAAGCCTATAGTAAATCTTCTGAGACAAACCTTGTGAGTTTGGGCTAAAGATAAAGTGCATTAGTGTTCATTGTGTCTAAACTTCTTTGATTGGAATATCTACCAGCAGGTCTGGTCTGGGACCCAGCCTCGGAGGCGGTGACGCTCGGAATCGAATCTAGAGGAAGGTACGTTAATTTTGGGGCCTGAGCATCGAACCCATACTTGACCAAGTACGCGAAAACCCTAAAGTAGTCCAAAGGTAATCAACCAAACTGGTACCAGAACTGAGAGGAATTAAGTATCAGGAAAGATTGAAGGAACCTTTTTTTGTTGAGGGCAGGACAATGAGAGACATAATTACGATATACAAAATTTTAAGAGGAATTGATAGGGTATATAAGAACAGACTGCTTGAATTAAGAGGACCAAGATTAAGCGGAAACTGAAGACAGGTATACAGATAAGCCTTAAGGATGCATGGAAGTTTTTCCCTAGTTTCAAGATGGTTCTGGAATGAGGTGGATGAGGCAGTGGTGGAGGCAAACTCAATACATCACTTCAAAAGATGTAATAAAAGCCAATAAGAGGGAAATCAATAGTACCAATCAATGTGGTCTAGGAAGTGCGTCCAGAAGCTGTAGGTCGACCCCTGCAACCATATGTAGGTGAGTACACACACACACACACACACACACACACACACACACACACACATACACACACACACACACAAATATTCTATGACTTAACCCCTGCAACCACAACTAGGTGAGTACACACACACACACACACACACACAAACAAACACACAAACACACATACACACAAATACACACACACACACAAACACACACATATCCATACATATACACACACATACACGCACGCATATACAACAGGCCTAGTGTCTAATTGACATGTGCCTAGGACAAAATGGTAACTAACACACTCACACACACACACACACACACACACACACACACACACACCCAACATGCTCAAACAAATACTTTAGGAACCCATTAAGTCCATCTATCTTTGTCTTTAAATGAAGAACACGTACTTAGCATATCATAATTATTTCCTGCCTGTCTTCCTCTCATGCCGAAGCCTCCAGGCTCCTTCCTCTCATAGGCATACAACCTCTGTAAGTACCCCTCTTATAGCTCTCTTTGTATCGTGACTTAAGGATGATATTGCCTTGCAGCATCTTGGGATAAGTAAGCAAACAGAATACGAATGAGTTGAATGCAAATGCAAAATCATTTGTTGATTTATTTGCATGATGGCTGCCAAGTTAGCTCTGTTATTTTGATAATAAAGTTAAAAAATACAAAGAAGTGTGCCCCATTAGGGGAAAAAACTGTTCTGCTCTGTCACACAAACACCTCACCTGTGTTTGGTGGGCGGGGTGACTCCTCCTCCTGTGTGTTTGGTTTTGTGACGTCACACAAACCTGTCTCCTGACTGGCCACCTTCCGTGTGTTGTGCTTGTGACGTCACAGAGGCGCGAGTCCTGATTGGCTGAGAGGCTGGGGGTGGATAACATGGCCGCGCCCTCACCTGGACGTACCTGGACTGCCTCAGCTGATCCAGTCAGTCAGTACACAACTGTCACCCAGTTTGGACAGGTGCGGAAGCCAGTGTTGGACAGACTACCGCCCGCTCGCGGTCGCTAAACAAGGATATATACATTACTTTTCTGGACATTTCTCCTGTGCCTTGTGTCTACGGTATGTGATTAGTGTCGAAAAAAAAATTCCTTTGTGATGCGCAAATCGCCCAGAAGTTTGTAAAAATATTATTTTCAGTCTCAAAACTGATTTTCCACAACAGCTGGTTGACCTATGGGTGAAAATACACCATAAAATCTAAGTAAATATGACCAGATGAATAGTTTTGAAGGTTAAGGAATATTAAATATTCTCTATGTGATACCAGAATTGAAAATAGAACAGCAATGATTCACGATCTTGTGTATTGATTGAAGCCAAATGTTCCAATTCCAGCCCTAAATAAGGAGAGAAAACACACGTAGCACATCGAGATTTCATTGGGACAACGTTTCGCTCTGTGACCTCAACCCCTACACGTTCGAAACGTTCAGATGAAGGCTTGTCCTGCAACGTGTGTCTCTTCTTGTTGAGTTGATCAATAGCAGTGGCTTGTCTGTACCTTCTTGCAGCAGCAACAACCTGCTGGACCAGTCAAGTGTGGATTAATTTTATTATTATTATTATTATTATTATTATTATTATTATTATTATTATTATTATTATTATTATTATTATATTAAATCGTTTAAACTGTTGTAAAGTGTCTGGAGAATTGGAGAAAATAAATCTCGATCCTATTAAAGGAAGGGCAGCTTCAATTCTCTTGATAGAGTGCCCCTCACTAGCATCAAGGGCCCTCTATTGAAGGGCCTTCATCAAGGGCCCTTCACAAGCCACAAGGAACCTCTCCAGCAGCGCTATTTTTTTTAATATTTTCCAAGTATTTATCTTCCAAAAAAATAATGATACATTTCCCCACTTTAAAATCTAGTGTCTTAAGATTATTTTTGTCTTCGTGGGTAAAAAAAATGAAGTAATGTTGGAAGGCAGGTCTTTTTTTGGGGGACCAGAACATATAAAAAAAAAGGACTATGTACAAAGCAAGACTTTGTTTACAGGTGATCTTTCTGCTCAAAGTTAGTGGGTTGGATTTGAGAAGGACCTGCCCAGCATGGGCCAACAGGCCTACTGTTGTGTTCCTCCTTTTTTTATCTTATGTTAAAGTAAAGCTTGATAAAGCTCTATTTTGAGAGAGACAATGGTTTGAATATAAAGCCAACAATTTGCTCTACTTTCTTCTCACAAAGTTTTTTAATAAAATAAATATAGTTTCTCAAGTCTTCTGTAGACCAATTAATTTAGATATTATTATTATTATTATCATCATTTTCTTCTTCTTCTTCTTCTTCTTCTCTTCTTCTTCTTCTTCTTCTTCTTCTTCTTATTATTTTATTATTATTATTATTATTATTATTATTATTATTTTTTATTATTATTATTAATGTTGATATTATTATTATTATTATTATTATTATTATTATTATTATTTTATTATTATTATTTTATTATTATTATTATTATTGTTGATGTTGATATTGTTATTTGTATTATTATTATTATTATTTTTATTATTATTTTTTTTTTATTATTATTATTATTATTATTATTATTATTATTATTATTATTATCAGCATCATTTTAATATTATTATTATTATTATTTTATTATTGTTATTATTGATGTTGATATTATTATTATTATTATTATTATTATTATTATTATTATTATTATTATTATTATTATTATATTATTATTTTTGTTATTTTATTATTATTATTGTTGATGTTGATATTATTATTATTATTATTATTATTATTATTATTATATTCATAGGAAGAGCAATAAACCAATAGGGATCATAGAACACCTGTGGGAATGGAAAGACAATCAGTTTCAATCCAAGGAAAGGAAGAATTGATCTAATTCCTTGGATAAAGAGCCCCCATCCCTTTCACCTACATCAAGCCACCTCTCTAGAGCGGTTCAGATCACTAGAGATACAAAGGTGTAGAGACATTTGTCTCTTGCCTCAAGTGTGATTTCAATTATATGTGAAATTTGGAGGCTTTTAATTTTTTTGACTTTTTCAAAAGTCTTTTATTTTTAAATTTTTCACCACAAGAAACCCTTAAAATTTGCTTCACAGTTATTCGTAAATTGTCAGCCAAAAATAAATCTCAAAATGCAGTAATGTAGTATGTATTTTTTTTGCAAGAAACATACATTCATACGCACATGTGTGCTTACATATATGTATGTGTGTATATACATATATATATGTAATTATGCATCAAGATCACAGTAAACAGGTGAAGTTTAAATATGCAGAAAAAATACACTGTAAAAAAAAAAAAAATAGTGAACTTCCAAGCGATTTCGTGTTTTATTTCAATATATATATATATATATATATATATATATATATATATATATATATATATATATATATATATATATATATATATATATAAATAATAGAACAGTTCCTTGATAATGTGAGAAATCACGAAAGCGCTTTGAAGTTCACTGCGTTTTCACAGTGTTAGGTAAATGGACACAAGTGCAACTAATGTGACATTTTATTGTGGCAACGTTTCGCTCTCCAGGAGCTTTATCAAGCCGTAATAACAATAAAGCTCCTGCAGAGCGAAACGTTGCCACAATAAAATGTCACATTAGTCGCTCTTGTGTCCTTTTACCCAACATATTGTCGGGGATTCTATTAACATTAATACAAATTTTCACAGTGGGTTTTCTGCATGTGTAGTTATGTGTTCTTGATGCTGGTGAAGGGCTCTTGATCCATGAAACTGGAGCCTGTAGATGAATGGTTCAGAGAACCGACAAGTTGATAAATTAGACACATATGCAACACTTGGGTATCTTTATTGAGGAAACGTTTCGCCCCACAGTGGCTTCATCAGTCCAATACAAAGGAGAATCGTGAAGATCAGGAGTAGTTTGAGGTAATCAGTCCCCTCCCTCGGATCAAACCATTTTTTTTGCCTCTTATTCACCCGGCACTGTATGATCCCACAAATATCATTGATCTATTGTCTCCCACATGAGATCCTTTTCCTGGGATCAAATGCCCAGTCTCATTGCTCTGTATAGCTCCTGTGGGTTTAGCGCTTCCCAGTGATAATAAGAATGCAAAAATTGATTTATGTTGATTTGGAGAAAGAAATTGGAAAAAAAATCTTTTCGTTGATGTTTTATATTTTAGATAAAAGGCAAAATTTAATAGTTATTATGCTGTTTATATACACTGAGAGATGTATATACCTCAGTGTGTATACTCCGAGAGGGGGACGTATATCTCAATGTATATACTCCTAGAAATGTGTCTCTCATTGTTCATACAGTGAGGATTGTGTATTTTTCAGAGTATATACACCGAGAGATGTGTATATCTCGAATGGTATGTATCTCTGTGTTTATACAACGAAATGTGTATATCTCTGTATATATATATATATATATATATATATATATATATATATATATATATATATATATATATATATATATATATATACCGAGAGTATATATATATATGTACATATACATCGCCAGATGTGTATCTGACAGTGTATATAATCTAAGAGTTACTCTAATGCCATTTTTTAGGTATTAAAGTATTCTTGACTTGTATTGAACAGGTAACACACAGCCTTAATGACCCTCGTGTAGTCGATAGGCTTTAAACTTAATATCTCTAATATAGTTATTAATATTTTTTATATTAGTAGTTGATTAAAAAATATATGTGTAATTCATTAATATTTATATATATGTATATAAGTGACTGACAGTTCTATATAACTAGGTCTATACTAGAGGCCTATTAACTTCAGGAGTGTCAAATGTTTCTTATTTTTTTCTAAGGGCTAGAGCAGCACCGAATAATCCATATGGGTTTAGCGCCCTTCTGCTATTATAATAATGTGGTAAAGGAGGGAATAATAATGCAGTAATATCTCGATAGTTTTGAGGGTTAAAAGAAAGAGGGTGTCGACAGCTAGGGATATTTACGTAGATAACATTGCCCATCCTGGAATATTGATGTCAGGGACATCAATGTTCCTGGATGGGCAAGGGAATCCCTTAAAGGAGAATGGGGAGAAGGAAGGGGGTGCCTTGATGCAGACGAAGGACTGTTGATTCGACGAAATGGAGTTACTGTCCCTTCGGATACTACGAGTTTAGTGCTTCCCAGTGAATTATAATAATAATAATAATAATAATAATAATAATAATAATAATAATGAATTTGAGAAGCCTTGAGACTGTCTTACACACGTGTCCACGGTTCTTTTGCTAATAATACCTCTTGTTGCCTCAGGTTGGACATGGGAATCCTTGAAGAACGTCCCACGCCCGTATCCGTGGCTCTGGACATGTGCCTTAAACGCCAGGGCGACCCTGGCACCCAGGCCACCCACGATCACCACCCAAACCCGCCCTCCACACGCCCACACCAAGACCCTGACGAGGACCTCGAAGTGGATGTTGTGGATACTGACTCGGAGATCGAAGTGGGAAAGGGAGAAGAGGAGGCGTGCGAGGAGGAGGAAGAGGGTGGAAATGCAGGCGGCGTGGGCGGTGAAGGAAGCAGTGAAGGCAGACCCCAAAAGAAAGCGCGAGATAGAACCCCTCCACAAAGACTGGAAAGTATTCGCAAGAACTCATTACCCAGATGCTTCACATCTTACCACCTTCAGTAGCTGGACTACATATACTTCACTATACCGACTCATTCACCCATGTTCTTTCCACTCCACTATTATTATTATCACCACTATTCCATTACTACTACTACCACTACTACTTACTACTACTTCACTACCAGCTCTCACTTCCTCCTCCTCTTTTTCTGTCTCATTGTGCCACTACCACTATTCCATTACTTACACATACTACCAAATATTCCATCACTCTACTACACCTCTACTATTACTACTACTACTTCCACTTACCAGCATTCATTTAACTTCCTTCTTCCTTCCTCTCTTTGTAATTGGTCCAAGTCGGAGCGAAACGTCGTCATAACCTTCTCTTTCCTATGTTCGGGTTATTTGTGTAGTGTATCCATCTGGTTAAAACGTCTCCCGACTGTGACCTGTCGTTACTGTGACCGGTCACTGTGCTCTCTAGTCTCGTCTGAGAGGTCAGAAGGCCATGTCCCACGAGAGAAATAATATAATATCGACACGATGGAAATAAGAGGCACAAACAAATTGTATTGCGAGCCTTTCTTGATCTATTTACTAGTTGATAAAGCCCACCTTGTGAGCGAAACGTTGGATCGAACCTCCCACGTTTCGCACACTTTTGAATCTGGTCTAAGTGATAAAATGACCCTCTCAGTGGAATTTTTACTTACCGAAAGACGCAGATCAACACAAATCTCTACATGGCAACGTTTCCCTCTGTGTGGAGCTTTATCAAGTCTTTATTAAATCTTAATCTTTATTAAATCTTAATCTTTATCAAATCAGAAGTTGCAGATCAACATAAGATTGATCTGCAGCTTTTGTTTTTTCTTAATAACTTTCAACAATAGTCTATTGTATTCAGAGCTTTTGGTCATGAGATCGAAGCCTTCCACTGGCTTACTGGTTCCCAAATAAAAAAAAATGCATAATTAGATACGTGTGTATATTCATACATATATCAGTGACACATCTTTAATTTTGCAAATGAGAGTATACATAAATGGAGTACATGTATACTCTCTCACAGAGGTATATATCCCTCAATGTATATACACCAGAGGGTAACACTGTTTTATGGCTTATACATAGATATAAATACATATATACAAACATTCTCTCTCTCTCTCTCTCTCTCTCTCTCTCTTAGCAAGAACTCATTTAAAATTAAGTTCTTTCTAAAATTTCTCTTATGTTAATGTAAAAATTAATAATTTTGTACCAAAAGAACCTTAGAAAACTTACCTAACCTTATTATAACAAGCGTAATTTAATTTAGCCTAATCCAACTAAATATATTTTAGATAAGTTTACAATAATTTAATAATAAACAAACACAATTAAATATATTTTTTTCGTTAGGTTCAGAATGATTTTTACGAAATTATTGCATACACAAATTTTCACTTGCCTTATTCGGCAAGAAGAGTGTTGCTATTTAAGCCAAAATAGCAAGTTTTTATCCCATCCCATAAGCGGCCAAACTCTTTTTCCAAAATGCCCCCAAAAAGTCAACTTCATTGCACAAGTGATAATTACCAAATATGAATTACCATTGACTGGAAGAAAACATCACTATTTAACTATTTAGCAATACTAGACTACTGTATTCCATCCAGTTTATACATTCCCTTCAGAATAATGTATTAATTCCACTCATGTGTACCATCTGATCCTGAAACAGCTGTTATTTAACTAAGGTTTCTCCTGAAGCGGTCCAACTACAACACTCAATTGAGTAGCCCTGATATATATATATATATATATATATATATATATATATATATATATATATATTCATACGACAAAAATATTTACATTAGTAACACTCTCATGTATGTCTTATCAAGGGAAATGTCTAAATTGTATTGATAATTAAAAAATAATAATAATACATTTATTTTTGTCTCAACAGAGAAGAATTGGCTATGAAAATCGGACTAACAGAAGCTCGTATACAGGTAAATACCTTTTTTTATATCTGTCAAATTTATTTTCACACTTATGACATTACTTAATAATTTCCTGCATTGTCTTTCTTTTATTTTTTATTTGTGGTTTTGTTTGCATTCTATTTTGTCTTGGTTTCATATATTTTTATTAATGTATATATTGTGAATTGTATATTATGAATTTCTCTCTCTCTCTCTCTCTCTCTCTCTCTCTATATATATATATATATATATATATATATATATATATATATATATATATATATATATATATATATATATATATATATATATATATATATATATATATCAATAACAACAGTTCTGTCTGCTTTGGTTGCTGGCTGTATCATTTATTTTTTGTGAAAAGCGAGTGAGTTAGGTAGAGTGGGGAAGGTGGGGGAAGTTGTGGAGGGGGAGGCTGTGTATCCAGTATAGCTACTAGCCGAGGACTCGAACCCGTGTCGTTTTGGCCCGCCTCATGGTGAGCGAAAATCACTCGACGCTCTAACCCACAGGACCACCCAATCCTACAAAGATCACGCACTCAGCAGAGCTAAGTGTTTTACCGTGATCCGAGGACATACGTTGGTGTGGGTGCCTCAGAGCTAGTAGTGTACGTTGGTGTACTAGCCTCCACAAGCAGTATATATATTATTGTAACCACGAACGAATGGTATTTAATCAATAACAACACTGCGACTAGCCGAGGACTCGAACCCGTGTCGTTTTGGCGTGCCTCATGGTGAGCGTGTGATTTTCGCAGTTATTGTTTAATAAATATCCATAAATACCCAAAACATCGACTAAAATCATGTCTCAGAAGTGTGGGCTATTTGTGAGAAGTTCAAGCCACGGTATTATGATTATTCTTCATTGTGTACGACATACCAAGAATGCGGGGGGAAAAAAAGTGTCGCTGGAGTGTGTAAATTTGAGGGAATTCGGTGTGTAATCTGGGCTAGGTAGATATTATGTCACTGAGATTACACTAGTGGTAGCTATTTTTGCACGAGAGGGTGTTGGAACTGCAACTGCTTGTTCTCTGTGTGGCTTTGAAGTTCCTGCAATTAAGGGGAAGTGATATAAGAAATACACTTGTTTCAGAACAAAAATATTGTGAAGAACGTCTAGTTCTGGATAGAGCTTAACCATGACTTTATAAAGCTCTTCCCAGAGCGATATAGCGGTATTAACACAGGTGTGTTCATCAACTAAGGTCCCTCTACCATACTTGTTGATAATGTTGGCAGGAGGAAGAAGACATTTATGCAACATTTGGGAATCTTTGCGGACAAAACGTTTCGCCAACCAGTGGCTTCTTTAGTCCATTGGGTAAAAGGACACAAGTGCAACTAATGTGATATTTTGTTGCGGCAACGTTTCGCTCTCCAGGAACTTTATCAAGACGATACAGAGAAGAATGGTGGAAGACTGAGGAGTTTGAGGCAATCAGTCCCCCAGCCTGTAGGTGCTAATCACTCATTACTCATCATTATATTCCACCGTTTTTCTCTGTATTGGACAAATCTTGAAATTCATCATAGCTGTTGTTGTCCATCACTAAAATTTGGATCATACGATTCAAAATATTGTAGATCTTTATGAGATTTTAGAACGTAGAAAAGCGTCACTTAATCCATATCGTAGACAGGAAAGTTTAGACAGAGTCACTTAATCCATATTGTAGACAGGAAAGTTTAGACGGAGTTTCGGTCATCCTGAAAATCCAGTCATAACTGTGATTTGATAATGGTCTGGGAGGGACAGAAACGAGGTGTATTTCGGTCGATGCTCAGCCCTTCATCTGTGCTTCAGTGCACACGATTGGAAAAGTATTTAGTGTGGCGTGGGTGGCCTCACAAGTGGGCGTGGGCGTGGACTTTTCACTAGGGTTATTTCCGAACCGCCTCTTGCATTCGTAGGGAGTAATTTCTGTGGCAGATTTGGGACTAATCTCCCCAGAATTTCCCAGGTGTTAATATCTAAATTAACCTGGTTTAACTTAGAGTCAACAACGTTTCTAACTAACGTAAAGCGTTGGGAAACTGACGTTGGGCCCCACATACAAAATAAACGTATTAAGGGTGGAACATATGATTGTATGAATATAAGGTAATATTTCTGCCTGACAGAGTCTGCCAGTGCCTTGATGTAAGGGAAAGGGTTCTTGATTTAGGAAAGTGGAGCTTCCCTCTCTTTCTTTGGGTCGAACTAGAAGACATTTCACACGTGTGTAAACATTCAGAGGTAAACATTCAGAGGTGAACATTCAGAGGTGAACATTCAGAGGTGAACATTCAGAGGTGAACATTCGCAAGTGAAGTTTGAGTTGTTCACTCGTTGTTTGTGAACTCTTTCAACGCTTTCAACGTTAATTTTAAATGTTCCCCTTTGAGATTACTAATCCCATTTTCTTTAATCAAAGTTAGGTTAAGTTAGGCTAGGTTAGTATAGGCCAGGTTAAGTTAGTATTAATTAGGTTGTTAGGTTAGATTATATTAGGTCAAGTTAGGTTAGATTATTTTAGATTAATATAGGTTACGTTAGTGGAGGTTAGGTCAAGTTAGGTTAGATTATATTAGGTCAAGTTAGGTTAGATTATATTAGATTAATATAGGTTACGTTAGTGGAGGTTATTTCAAGTTAGGTTAGATTATATTAGATTAATATAGGTTACGTTAGTGGAGGTTAGGTCAAGTTAGGTTAGATTAAGTTAGGTTAAATGGTGACACTAGTTTTGAAAACCGAGAAGTTGAAGAGAGACTTATGCAACATTCCCCCCAAAAATATACCCAAATATTGCATAGGTTTCTCATTCAGGTTTAAGGAAGTTTAGATCAACTTAAAATAGATTGATAGATTACAGAAACCAATAAACCATTTATTTAAAAATAATGATCACTATACGTCTGGCAGCAAAGTGTCCTAGAAATGGCAGAAGAACGTTCAAATCTAAACGATAATCACAGCTGGTGCGAGAATAAGTTGCACACAGCTGATGCGAGAATAAGTTGCAAGACCCATGATTGCCTATTGCAATCCTTCACATGTTGCTTCATGCAACAGTTTCTTCCTTCAGAGCAAGGAGATTTACCAAGTAAAGCTCTATCAAGTCATAGAGCTTTATCAGGTGATAAAGTCTTCGACTTTTATCAAGTCGAAGACCTTTATCAAGTCATAGAGCTTTATTAAGTCATAGAGCTTTATCAAGTCATAGAGCTTTATCAAGTCATATAGCTTTATCAAGTCATAGAGCTTTATCAAGTCATAGAGCTTTATCAAGTCATAGAGCTTTATCAAGTCATAGAGCTTTATCAAGTCATAGAGCTTTATCAAGTCATAGAGCTTTATCAGGGCACTTAATACCTGAGAGTAAAGGACTTTTAATTCCAGAGAGAGAGAGAGAGAGAGAGAGAGAGAGAGAGAGAGAGAAGACAGACAGACAGACAGACAGACAGACAGACAGACAGACAGACAGACAGAGAGAAAGAGAAAGTATGGGAAAGACAGAGAGCAGAGGACATGGGAGTCCACATCGAGACTATCTACCGAGAAGAACTATCTACTTCTATCTAGATTAAGGACTATCGTGTATTATCTAGGTGTGTGTGTGTCATGGATGGAAAAGCAAAAGGCTCTCTCCCTCAGATCTCTCCGTTTTCCACCAAGGGAGAGCGCTAAAACCTCACGAAACTCCTAAATTGCTACCGTTCCCTCATTGTATATATATTTCTCAATGTATATACATTGAGATACATACTTCTTGTTGTATATATACACTGAGTATATACACTAAGAGATACACGCCTCATGGGAGGTAATCAGGTTTGATTCGAGGATGGAAGAGAGCGGGGAGAGAGAGCTCCAATCCCTCGGATCAGGAACCCTTCATCAGCATTGAAGGAACTTTGAAATGAGCTGAGGTTGGATAACAGCTCTTGGGCTGTAAAATTAATTTGTGCCCTCCAAAAAATCCTTAATAGGGATGGGGGACTAAATCGTAATTTTTCGGGGCACAGACCCCCTTGGAGGGCTTTTAATCCAAGGAATTAGAGCTGGCGTTCTATTTCCACGGAACAAACCTGATTATTTCCCATTCCCCAGACGTTATTACACTCTTACGGATTTAGCGCTTCCCAGTAATGATAATATTAGTGAACTAATAATAATAATAATATAATAGCAATAATTAAAATAATACTAATTAATAATAATAATAATAATAATAATAATAATTAATATTAATAATAATAATAATAATAATTAATAATAATAATAATAATAATAATAATAATAATAAAAAAACACTATAATAATTATAATACTAATAAAAATAAAATTATAATAATGATGATATTATTAACTTCAATAATAATTGCAATACTAAAAACAATAATAATAATAATAATTATAATAATAATGCTGACATATCTTACGTTACCTCCCCTTCCTTGAATCTAACTCGATTGCCTATCATTCTCCTTGCGGGTTTAAAGCTTCTCCGAATTCATTTTATCGTTACGATGGATCGGCATATTTGGAACGTCACCTTGGTATATATCCGATTTATAGCCGATATAATACCAATACATTGCAGAAATTCCTCGTATATACCAATATTTTTTCTAAATATATGACAGAGGTTGCCTTTGCATATACGCTAATTAGCGTAAAAATATACCCTATGATATAGTATCCCAGCGGCTTCACTCTCCTCATATATTCGACATTGTTTTAATATATCCCTATATTTCCTTAGTATATATCCCGATGATGACCTGATATATCCCCGATTTTTTCTTATATTTATATATCACTTGTTTTCTCTCTATATATCCTTGATTCAGCCTCATATTATATCCCTTACTGTATTTACACATCCTCAAATACAAGCGTAATTTAATTTAGCCTAATTCAACTAAATATATTTTAAATAATTTTGCAGTAATTTAAAAATAAAAAACTCGTTAGGTTCTGAATGATTTTTGAGAAATTATTGCATACACAAATTTTTGCTTGCCTTATTCGGCAAGAACAGCGTTGCTATTTAAGCCAAAATCGCAAGTTCTACCTATTCGGCATATATATATATATATATATATATATATATATATATATATATATATATATATATATATATATATATATATATATATATATGAGAAACACATTGATGCTCTCTTCTGTCTACTGATGAAGGCCTCAATACGAGGGCGAAATATATTGCCTTGATCTCATGTATTACTTCTTCAGCATGGCTTTATTTCAATACCGACAATTATTATATTATTCATGGGGAAGCACTAAACCCATAGGGGTCACACAGCTCCTGGGAAATGGGAGGTAATGAGGTTTTAGCCATGGAAGGAATATATAGCTTCAATTCCTTGGATCAAGAGCTCTTCACAATCACCCAGGCACCATACTTGATGGGTCTTCTTGCAAGGTTATACACGTTAGTGCGTTTGCGTTAGTAATTGTGTATAATAATTATTAGTATTATTATTACTAGCTTAACGTTAGTTATCAGTTATAGCGTTAGTAGACAAACCTTACGCTAGTAGCGAAATATTGTTTAACGAGAAGAAGAAAACCATGAAAATAAACTATAGCAGCATCTAATGAAGAGGA
This sequence comes from Cherax destructor, assembly GCA_009830355.1. Lineage (NCBI taxonomy): Eukaryota > Metazoa > Arthropoda > Malacostraca > Decapoda > Parastacidae > Cherax > Cherax destructor. The sequence goes on along the minus strand of WNWK01001440.1, from coordinate 256,173 downwards.
CCTCAATTAGAGGTCGAAATACACACTCTCATTACACCCTTTGTTTTCATTAGGTCTCTAATTGGCTTCCTCCTTTTTGCCATTATCGTCTGCGTCTTGAGGCGTCCCCAATCCAATTTCTGTCCTCATAGCTATTTTTTTCATTCTGTTTCATAGGGATATGGACACTTGTATCATATTATTACGTAGGTGAGGATAGAGCCAAACCCGTGAGGATCATGCAACGTGTGTGAGAGAAACGCGTAAAGATGGGTAAATGTTGTCGTTTCGTAACATATTATATATATCCACACAACATATGTTGCTCTGGCTTGTAATTATGGTCCTCTCAATATGCAAACACTTGCTGATATAACGGAACACACACGCATATATTACCATTACTCACTCACACACACACATACACACACACACACACACACACACACACACACACACACACACACACATACACACACACATATACACACATATGATAGGGCTCTTGGAGCAGGGAGAGAGTGGACCTAGCAGCGACCAGTGAAGAGGCGGGGCCAGGAGCTATGACTCGACCCATGCAACCACATATAGATAATTACATATAAGAGATCACACACACACACACACACACAGTGTCCTGGTGGCTAAAGCTCTCGCTTCACGCACGGAGGGCCCGGGTTCGATTCCCGGCGGGGCGGAAACATTTCGAAGTGTTTCCTTACACACACACACACACAACAGGCCTAGTGTCTAATCGACATGTGCCTAGGACAAAATGGTAACTAACTAACTAACACACACACACACACACACACATACACATACTTGCTCTTTGCAGATGACACAGTTCTTTTAAGAGATACTTAAGAAATGTTACGAAGGTTGGAGGAGGTTGGAAGGATGTGTAAGAGAATGAAATTATTAAATGAACGTGTAAAAGAATAATGTAATGTGAGTAATCAAAATTCTTAGCAATAAAGGATTGGATATCAAATTAAAGGGAGGGAGTATGGAGGAAATTAATATATTCAAGTGTTTTGGATTAAACTTGTTAGGAAATGAAAGATGAGGTGAACCATAGACAAGAAGAAGAAAATTGTTAATGATGTGATGAGCCATTTGTGGAGCGAATTTTTTTATCTATGGACGCGAATTGAGGCATATTCCAGAGTATAGTGGTACCCAGCAGTAACAGCCTGGTTGATCAGGCCCTGATTTCCCTCTAGGCCTGGTCATGGACTGGAGCACGGGGGCGTTGACTCCAGAAACACAATCCACGTATACACCAGGTATACCAACATCTTTACATGGGTGTGAGACACGAGCTTTAAACGTTGCACCAGGAAGGAGGCTGGAGGCAGTCGAGATGTCGTGTCTGAGAGCAATGAGAAGTGTGAGCATTATGCAGAGAAATCGTAGCGTTAAAATATAAAGACGAGGTTGGATTACGAAAGGTATAATTCGGAGGACTGAGGAGAGGTTGTCGACGTTATCTGGGCATTTAGAGAGAATAAAGCAGAATAGGATGACCAGGAGAATATAAATTTAACATGAAGGGAATAAAGGACTCTGGTCGTCCCCAGAAAGGTGAAGACGGTTTTGATTATTAGGGGTTAAGCCTCCAGCAAGCATGCGTGATCATGTTTGAACGGTGTGAGCAGAAAGTAGTTTTTATGACTTGACGTGCTGTTGGAGTGTCAGCAAGGTAGCATTTATGTATGCATTCAGGGGGAAATTGGTTAATCGGATATGAATCCTGAAAGTGGAGTACATTGCCAGCACTCTGGACGAGTGGGTCACCCTACCTTTGTGCGGTATCGCAATATGCAAAATAACCACTGTGAAAAAATAGTGGAGTTCCAAGCGCTTTCGTGATTTCTCACATTATCGAGAACCTTGATAATTTAGAACCAGTCATTAGAAAATAAAGATAAACGATAATTTAAAAAAAATGAGGAAAACTTGTAAAATGATTTATTAATAAAAATTATTGGCTAAGCAGAGAAAAGATTACAACTCACAGATTGTAGTCGACTTATTTGGTCTTTGACTTAAATACACTATTTAAGGTAAAGACTTGAACCTGAGCTGTATTTCCCTTCCTTGTAGATCTGTTTACAAACCTTTCGGTTTAGAAAGACACGTAAACAAACACTAGGACATATTAGAAAACGTTTCGGTCGTGGGAGTGAGGTTTGTAGTCTTTGGCCCCCCGTAACCCTTATTCTGTCTGCGGTCTTCTTTGCCCTTCCCCAGTCTTCATGACTTTGCACTTGGTGGGTTAAACCCAGGAGCCAGTTGCTGGACCAGGCTTGCAGCCTGTCCAGATCCCTTTGTAGTCCTGCCTGATCCTCATCCGATTGAATTCTCCTCATTCCTTGATCATTTCTAACATACAGATGTTAAACACAGTTTATATAGAAGTGATCAAGGTCACAGGACCGAAACGTTGTCTAATAAATATGTCCCAGCGTTTGTTAATGTATATTTCTAGACCAATTTGTTGGTATCTGTTTCCTTATGACTATAATAATTAGCCACTGCCATAATTATATTGTGGTGGATTGGTAAAAGTAATCCAAAGTTCCCTTTCCAAAATATGGGTTTACCGCAAATATTTTGTGCTCTGTATGAATCCAGCTTCTACATGCCAGGGCTGACATTAATGGTATTATTAGTCACATACCAGATTAGACATGACTCGATATCATTCATGTCAATAAGGGCCTTGTAATAAAAGCAATCTGCTCTTACCTCAGTCACTTGGATGATCCAAATCTCTCAAAAGGAGTAAACACGTTCCTTGACTCGTAGATCCACTGTGTTTATGAAGCTTAATTCTCGCTCTAATTCCTTGCATGTCCGCTTCTCATATGACTTTTGACTCCATTGACAATGAGCCTGATGCATAAACAAGGGAGTTTCCTCAGAAGAATATTTTAATGGCGCCGTTCTTAGAGACACAATTAAGGTTAATTTCCCTCATAATCCTGTATTTATATAATTTTATATGTATAATCCTATGTATATAGTGTTATATGTGTATATCGCACATTTATGTGTGTGTGATTATTCAGATTTCGCTTTAATATTTTAGAAGTTTTCTTATCTTGGGGTCATGATTTTGTTAATCACACTTTGATAACATTGAAGTCTGAAGATAATCTCATACAATATCCTTGTTTAGTCTTCAAGTTTTTTTTCTAAAGTCTATAGTGTTCTCAGAAACATTGACTAGAAGCAGACTTACCTTATTTTCCCACAGAAAAAGTCTTGGAAAATCATCCTTCGCCTTAATTGCTCAAGGTCAAGGTTAAGAAAGGCTTGACCCTGATGTTGACCCTGACCTTGACTAACGTTACGTTACAACTGCTTGGAAAAATCGTGCGCCTTATATGCCCGAAAATACTGTATATCACCGACTTGTGTTGTTAAAACATTAATGTGCGCATGACGGTAGGCTTCTTAGAAATATTTCCCTTGTTAATGAACAGCGTCCAGAAGAAAGGATTAAACTAATATTTACAAAAACTTTCATCCAGAAAACTAAATTCTTTGACCTTGTTGACAGACGTGTATGTTTTTCCCCCTCATTGCAATCAACATTCATTAAAAGTGTATTTTTATATTGGCTGTGTTTATTGTGTGTGTGTGTGTGTGTGTGTGTGTGTGTGTGTGTGTGTGTGTGTGTGTGTGTGTGTGTGTGTGTGTTTTGAATTTTGTTTAATATTTCGGTCTGTAATTCAATAATTTTTTTTCATGCTTTATTTTTTCAGCTCTCTTTTTATTTTTCAACATATGACTTCTTTAAGTTCTTTCAAATTTTCATATTTCCATCTTTCATTGTGTAAATCTAATATATATATATATATATATATATATATATATATATATATATATATATATATATAATAGATAGATAAATATACCTAGGTAGTAGGTTGGTAGACAGCAACCACCCAGGGAGGTACTACCGTCCTGCCAAGTGAGTGTAAAACGGAAGCCTGTAATTGTTTTACATGATGGTAGGATTGCTGGTGTCTTTTTTCTATCTCATAAACATGCAAGATTTCAGGTACATCTTGCTACTTCTACTTACACTTAGGTCACACTACACATTCATGTACAAGCATATATATATATACACACCCCTCTGGGTTTTCTTCTATTTTCTTACTAGTTCTTGTTCTTATTTCCTCTTATCTCCATGGGGAAGTGGAACAGAATTCTTCCTCCGTAAGCCATGCGTGTCGTAAGAGGCGAATAAAATGCCGGGAGCAAGGGGCTAGTAACCCCTTCTCCTGTATATATTACTAAATGTAAAAGGGAAAACTTTCGTTTTTCATTTTGGGCCACCCTGCTTCGGTGGGAAACGGCCGACGTGTTGAAAGAAGAAAAGATAGATAAATAAATAGAAAGAGAGAGAAAGAGAGAGAGAGAGAGAGAGAGAGAGAGAGAGAGAGAGAGAGAGAGAGAGAGAGAGAGAGAGAGAGAGAGAGAGAGAGAAGAGAAAGAAGGGAAGTATGGTCGGAGGGAGACAGGAAGGGCCCTCGCTCGTCAACGACCCAAAACACTGTACATCTGTCCAATTTAACAAGAACCGTCTACCAATTACCAACTAACAACTAGTTTTATCAGGGCCCATTTGCCTCTATTAAAGCCTGACGAGCTTACGGCTTAGTTAATTGCTCATTCTGACTTTTGATGATGGAGTAATCATGACTGCTAATTCCCCGGTGTTACATCCGACAGTGGTTGCCTACAAAGTGCCTTAAAAAAAGGGCTTAAATGACAGAAAGTAACTTTAAAGTGCCAGCACTTGGTAGAAAGTAAAAGATTTCGCTTACTTTTTTCTTAAAAAACAAACAAACGCAGTTTGGAAAGAAATTTTTATTTAAAATTACAATAATTCAGATACATATTGTTGTCAAATTTTTTGTATGATAGTTTTCCTGGTGTTAAATTCTTCCAGCGGGTGTTAAATCTCAATTCCATGATGCGTATGGTATTAAATTGTTAGTTCCTAGTCTGGAAGGAGGTTGCAAGGAGTTAAATACATTAAATTGTTAGTTCCTAGTCTGGAAGGAGGTTGCAAGGAGTTAAATACCCCAGACAATAATAGCAATGTTAAAAGTCGGAGTAGTTAGAATCGTGTTAATGCCGCGATTGAAAAACTTGTTAAAAGTTGTTAAATTGCTAAAGAAACTTTGTTAAATGAGTATTATGTCTCAATAAAAGTAAGTGGAGAGTAATCTGTGATTAACGGCTTAGAAAACCACAAGTTGAAGAAGGAGACACTTATGCAAGTGTTGCATAAGTGTCTTATTCTCGAAGAACACGCTACTGAGGTTAATTTAACAGAGCATAGGGTTAAATATGAGAGATTATGGGGTTAACTTCAACGCAGGGTTAAATATAAGACAGTGTGGTGTTAGATGTAATTATCTAAAGGAGTACATCAGAAAAAGTATGGTTTTAACCTAAACAGATTACAGGGTTAATTTTAACCGAGCGTTAACTCAAGTAGAGCATGCAGTAAACTGTAAGAGAGCACGGGATTAAATCGTAGTTAAAAACATCGGGAGTTTTAACAGCTATAATTTAACATTAGCACACACACACGACTGCGTTCTTTCTCTTGTTTCTGTTTGGTGCATTGATATATATATATATATATATATATATATATATATATATATATATATATATATATATATGCAGAATAGGTAAGATTAGTCAATTAGCAACAACTCATTTAAAATTAAGTCCTTTCTAAACTTTTCTCTTATACGTTTAAATATATATATTTTTCTCATGCTAATGTAAAAATTAATAATTTTGTATCAAAAGAATCTTAGAAAACTTACCTAACCTTATTAAAACAAGCGCAATTTAATTTAGCCTAATCCAACTAAATATATTTTAGATAAGTTTACAATAATTTAAAAATAAACAAACACAATGAAATATATTTTTTTTTCGTTATGTTTAGAATGATTTTTGCAAAATTATTGCATATTCAAATTATCGCTTGCCTTATTCGGCAAGAAAAGAGTTGCTATTTAAACCAAAATCGCAAGTTTTACCTATTCAGCACGACATATATATAATTCATAAGGAAATCTGCTTGAAGCTAATGTAAGACTACATTATTATTAGTAGTAATAGCAGTAGTAGTAGTAGTAGTATTTTAATTATTATATAATTGTTGTTATTTATTATTATTATTATTATTATTATTATTATTATTATTATTATTATTAATTATTATTATTATTATTATTATTATTATTATTGGGAACCGCTAAATTCATAGGGGTCATGTAATGAAATAAAAGGTAAACACGTATGATAAAGGAAAGAGAGGGGTAGCTACAATTCTTTGGATCAAGAGCCCTTCATTAGCATCAAGGCACCGCCCTAGACTGTCAGCCTTGAACATAAATTGTCAAGCGTGCATTTCTCCACGAAGGTTGCGTCAATTACGAAAAAAATATATTTGCTATAATGAGTTATGTAAGGTTAGGTTAGCTTATGTGGCTAATAGTGTAATATCGAACGTGTATTTTCGCACGAACGGAATTTAGTTTTCCAGTAGTGTTATGGGGATCTACTCATTGTCTTCAAGCGGGTTGGTTACACTCGTAGATTCACACCTGTTCTCGAAACTGTGTATAAAATATGCGTGTATTTTTTTGTGTTTGTGAGGGGACTTTGAGTGTGTGTGGTGTATGTGTGTCTGTGTGTGTGCGTGTGGGTTTGTGTTTGTAAGTACCGATTTGTGTTTGCGAGTTAGGCGCTGGCTCCTGTGTGCGTGTGGGTATATTCGTTCTAGTACACACAAAGTAAATTACAGTAGTTATCAATCATCATACCTCATGGCTATAAATTTCACTACCATCATCCACACCACCATCCACACCATGAACATCCGCACCATCACAAGAATCATGCCACTTTCTACACCACTATTCACACTACCATTCTCCACTTCATCCACTCCACCAGCATCCACACCACCAGCATCCATAACACCACCATCCACACCACCAGCATCCACACCACCATCATCCACACCACCAGCATCCACACTACCAGCATCCACAACACCACCATCCACACCACCAGCATCCACACTACCAGCATCCACAACACCACCATCCACACCACCAGCATCCACACCACCACCATACACACCACCAACATCCACACATCAATTCAACAGCTTCTGGGTATCATATTCATTCAGGTCTTCTTACGCAAGAGTCGATAATAACAGAGGGGAAGGAGTAACGATCGATTCTGACATAAGTGATAATTAACTTGTTTAATAACCTTCCTTTATTCCATGTATATATATATATATATATATATATATATATATATATATATATATATATATATATATATATATATATATATATAATGGGCAAATTGGTTGTAAGTCTAGTCTGTTTTTCTTCTTGAGTTATTTGAGACTTATATAAGTACTAGTTGAAGATTCACATGAAGATTCACTGAAATATTATCAACTCGCTATACTGACCCAGGACAAAACCGAAACATTGTCTAGTTTTTTATTTCCATTTTGTGGGTCATTCAGGACCTGATCCAGGCAGAGTATTGTAATATACAGGCTTCTAGTGTAAGAGTATTGCATCGTTTCTTCTACATTCTCAACATTAAGAGAGATTAAAGTTATTGTCTTGCTAAGAGGAGTCCTAAGCTGAAATGACTTGTCAGATCGTCCCAAAAAGTTGTCCTGTGAGAGGCTTTTCCTGCAGGGCGGCCTCTGACGAAGGAGTGCGAGAGGCCCTGAAGGTGGACGGCTCTTGGAATAATCATCCCCAGTGGACGGGGATAGAAGCAGCTATATTAGTCTCGCGAGTAACATCACTCAGACAAATAAAGTAGAAAGAAATTAACCTGTCATAGGAAATTAAATTTTCTCCTGATATAGCAGTAATGATGCTAGTAAGTCAGAGCAACCCTTGTCTACACGACTGAAGAATGGTCGACAGACACGCAGGTAGCGAGGTAAGAGAGCAAAGAGAGTAGAAATAGAGAGAGAGAAGATGAGGGGGCGCTGCACTTAGGTAAGCTCACTGCCTCGGCTGCTGCTTGCTTAGGGCAAGACATCAATTGCACTTTCATGCGGCTGTGTTGTATGTTAGTGGTATCGGGGTGAGTAGTGGGTTTGATCAGCTGAAAGTGAAATAAAATGTAGGAGAAGAGTGCCTGTTGTGACGCTGGTGGCTACTTTCATCAAGGAGTCCCGTGTCATGTCCAGAGTCAATAACTCGCGCGGTGTTATTATGGTCTGGCCCGCTTCAGGACCAGCTGCCCGGGATTATTGATCATAAACAACAAAATAATTGATATATGCGTAACGCACCTGATCTATTCCCACACTTTAATTTGAGTCGAGAGTAATTTAACTCTATTTTGTTCCCACAGGTGTGGTTCCAGAACCGACGTGCCAAGTGGCGTAAGCAGGAGAAGGTTGGTCCTTCAACGCATCCCTACGGTGCGTTCCCTCCTTCAGCGCCCCTGCCAATGCAGAATCCAGCCCTCCCGCCCACCATCTCCAGCCCCTTCGCCGCCCTTGGATACCCTCCGCACACGGCAAAGCATCTAGATCCAGCGTCAATGTTTCACGGTGGTCGGGTACCCCCGCCAGCAGCCGCCTATCTCCCCCCAACCACCGTGGCGGCTGTTGCAGCCGCCGCTGCTGCCGCTTCAGCTCCCCAGCATCTCTTACCGCCAGGCACACACTACATGCATCCGTCTTTGGCTGTCCTGCGTGACCTGCAGTACAGGCCTCCTGCACTGGCCCCTCATCTGTTGCCCTACACCCCGTCCTTCACCTCCGTCCTGGCTCAGCTGTCACAACGTTCCAAGCTGGAGACGGCACCATACCTAGCCAGCCTGCAGCCTTACCTGCCCTCCCTCGCTGGCCTGCAGTCCCATGCCTCCTCTCTCTCAACCTCAAGCTTGGTTCCTCCTTTACCCTACTCTCCACCTTTGACTGGACCCCAGGGACTGCAGGCTCCTCCCCTAGCCCCCCTTCCCCTGCGACGGGATGATGCTGAGCGCCGCCAGGCTTCCCTCCAGGACCTGAGGCTGAAGGCGCGTGACCAAGAAGTGAAACTCGAGTTGATGCGGAAGGCTGGCGAGATTACTGCGTGAGCAGTAAGGTAGTCAAAGATTTGGAACCCGAGGTAGTCGGTCATGGTTACAGCAGAAGAGAGCCCGTGGCAGCAGCCGGTGGCATTGCGTAAGCGTCCTAGACGGTGATCCAGCCAACGCCAAACCTCTTGAAGAGAAGTGGGTCATGGTTACAGAAGAGAGCCCGTGGCAGCGGCCGGTGGCATTGCGTAAGCCTCCTAGACGGTGATCCAGCCAACGGCAAATCTCTTGAAGAGACATCGAAGTGAGATCGATTGTCTGGGTCCTGATGGACACCAATTTGAACTCAAGATTACCAGTTTCTTTATATGCTGTGGCTGGCTGGTATAGAGAGACAGCAGAGCAATTATTCATCTTAACGACATTTCGCTCGATGTTAACTTCATGAAAGCGAGACGAAACGTTGTCGGAATGGAAACGTGCCGTGTATTCTGTATCTTACTTCCATTTAAGCTCTATGGTCGGGAATTTTTGCAGTCGTTATGATTCCTGGATACTGTACCCCTCAACAGGTTGATGGATCTTACAGTAATGGATATCCCACCTGATCATAGATGTAGGTGAACAAAGGAACAGATGGTTACTGATGATATTGAACAATAGAACAGGTGAAAATAGTTGTTACTGAACACTTGGACAGGTGGTCACTAATGTTACTGAACCCATGAACAGGTGGCTACGGATTTAGTTGAATAATCAACTTGGCAATAGTTGTAGAGGATGATTTGTCCAGCTGGTCTCGACACATAATAACACATAGTTATGGTAGATAAAAGTTCACGAAGCCGGCCAGAAGAGAAGCTGGCCAAAACTGATAATGGACTAAACCAACCAGCAGAAAATACTGACACCAAAAAATCGATCAAAATAATAGCATAAAGAATCCTCAGAATATAGAGACAGAACTCAGGAGAATTGCTGCGCCTCTAGCGTGTATATAGTATAGCTATGCTCTATATTAGTCTATAATATCATATTAATGGTAATCAGTAACGACAAGTTGATGAATAAGACACAAGTGCAAAACGTGGGTCTCTCTGTGGTCGAAACGTTCTGCCTGTACATCAGACTTCGTCAGTCGAGATGTGATGCAATGGGTTAGAAATCCAAGCTGAATAATGAGTCAGTTATGCAATATTTAGGAATCTGTATTTAGGAAACGTTTCGCCAGTCAGTGGCTTCTTCAGTCCAATACAGAGAAGAACGGTGAAAGATGAGGATTAGAATGAGGGAATCAGTCCCTCAGCCTGGAGTCCATGTGTCTAGTCCATCAGTCTTAGTTAATAGATTGAACACATTGACTCCAAGCAGAGGGACTGATTCCCTCATTCTCCTCCTTATCTTTCACCTTTCTGCTCTGTATCGGACAGAAAACCAAAACACCGACTGGCGAAACCTTCCCCATATAAAGATTCCCAAATGTTACACAAGTAAATCATTCTTCACTTCGTCAGTCGAATACTATGTGGTACTTTCTATTTCTAGACTGAAGAAGGTTCTTGTTGAGGCGAAACGCATCGTCAATAAATGTACCTACGTGTTGCACATGTATTTTATTCATCATTAGTCTATAACATATGATATAACAGAGAATTATTCAACTCCATTATAAACATTCCGTCCAGGGTCTTGCCTTTTTAAATGGCCAATATATTGCAACTTCAACCTCTCCACGGGTTATATGTATATAACTTATTTAAAATATTTTTTTTTGCTGTTATTTAATAGAAGCCAAAGTATATTTACTTTCTGTCTATGGTACACATGACCAGTTTGAATAAACAAATAAAAAAAGGAAAAAAAAATTGTTTCTTCTTGTCTTTTATTGGTTTTAAGTTTATTAGGTTTGCCTTTCGTTGTGAATTTCCTTTCCTACCCATTACTTGGATCAAACCTGGTTATTTCCCTAAAATTCCAAGCAAATTTACCAAATAATAATAATAATAATAATTATTATTATTATTATTATAATTATTATTATTAGTGTATTAAGGTGCCTATGTGAGGTAACAGGCAGGATATTACTGAGTCTAGTACACACACACGTCACTAGGCACCACATGTGTGCGTTTAGAAGTTCATGTGTATCGTCCTATTAGATTTGTACATATAAACGAATTCACACACACACATACACACACACACATACACATACATCCTTTTCAGTACGGACACATAATATGCATACGTAAATCATACAGACACACTCTCATACTCATCAATGTAAATTATCATATTAATTAGACTTATACACGCAACGAAATGAACACACACACACACACAATATATATATATATATATATATATATATATATATATATATATATATATATATATATATATATATATATATATATATATATATATATATATATATATATATATATATACGTATACTACATATATACATATATATTCTTTGTCCAAAATTAATTGGCTAATTATTGTAAATGGACACAAAATGGGTTATTCCAGTACGTTATATGCCAATTAATTGGTAATTTCGATGTTAATTAAGAATGTCAAAAATATGTGTATTTACTAAATCAATAATAATAATAATAATAATAATAATAGTGATAATAATAATAATAATAATAATAATAATAATAATAATAATAATATAACGCAATAGATAATCATCGAGATGTTCAAAATATATGAGTCCACCTCTTCTGACTGACTTCAGTATATAGTTTGTGTGGGTAAATATGTCTTTTCAATATTATTTTGTTAAACTTGAAATTGTTATCATATGGGACTGTCTTAAAAACCTCAAAATATTTTTTGGAGAAGATTGTATTTAATTTTAAATGTAATTCAATTGCAAAAACTTTGAAAAAAATATTGAAAAAATTGTTTTTTTAAAGCGTTTTTATATTTCCTGTGTCGAGTGAACCTTTACATACTGCACAGTAGTAGTAGTAGTAGTAGTAGTAGTAGTAGTAGTAGTAGTAGTAGTAGTAGTAATAGTAGTATAAATAAGAGTGGTAGGACAAAACGGAGAATGTGACAAAAAACAGACCTAAGAAACATATAAGAAACAGACTTATAAAAGAAAGAAGAGAATGAGAAAGGAAGAAGAGATTATGATAACAGGAAGTAGGAAGAAGAGATTATGATAACAGGAAGTAGGAAGAAGAGAGAAAGAACATTAGGTTTCCTTCGTAAGTTTGGTACCCAAAAACCGGGCTTCGTGAGGTTTGAAACCCTAAAAGAAGGCGTCATAAAGTTTGGTGCCCAAAAAAAGTGGGCGCTATGAGGCAACCCAAAGAAATTGGGCTACAACTTTAGGACCCAAAGAGTCGGCCCTAGTATGAGTTTAGGACCAATGAATCAGGTCCTTTGATGGTTTAGGGTCCAGAAAATCGAGAGGTCCTATTTTTTGGACCTGAGCATGGGACCTGAGAATGAGATCCCATGCAAATCTGGTGCCCAAAAGATGAGACCCATGTTAGTTGGGCCCCGAAAAGATAAAAGAATCATTGCCGTGGACTGGAATAATACAAAAAAATTTCATGCCCTTTAAGACGAGGAGGGAGAAGAGGAGGGAGAAGAGGAGGAAGAGGAGGAGGAAAAGGAGGAGGAGGAGGAGGAAAAATGAGAGGGCCCGAGCAGACTGGAATTAATCTCACTTGATGTATGTAGACTCCATGAGTACTTCTCTTGACCGATCGTAATTTGCATACGCTTTGGGCGTTGCATAAGGCAAACGTGTCTCTCTCTCTCTCTCTCTCTCTCTCTCTCTCTCTCTCTCTCTCTCTCTCTCTCTCTCTCTCTCTCTCTCTCTCTCTCTCTCTCTCTCTCTGAAACTTTGTCATTCTCTCATTTTATATTCGTTTTCTCCTTATCTTTCTAACTCTCTTCATAGTGGTACAGGAAGGACCGAAACGTTGTCCTGGAGAAACCGAAACGTTGTCGTCCAGTGACCCATCCACGGTGTTGTCACATTTCTTCGTATTTTTACAAAGGCATTCAAAACTGTCCCTTAATTACACTTGAGCTCACTAAATACAGCTAAGTTACAGCCAAGTTACAGCCAAGTTACAGCTAAGTTACGAAGTCTCTGAAATTTTTGCCCATTTCCCCTACTTCCTACATCTATTTTTGGATTTTGGTGGGCCTATTAAATCTGGCATGGATTTGCGCTTCAGTGTCAAAATCCGGCCCTGCCTACTAGGAAGACATGTGTAAAGTGAACGGTAGGGCAGACGGAGGATCGAGCCTTTAAAGTTGTTTACGTTGTACGACCCATACTGGTTGAAAACACCATCATATAATAATAATAATAATAATAATTATAATAATAATAATAATAATAATAATATAATAATAATAGTATTATATGATTCTTACTATTATTATTATTATTATTATTATTAGTAGTAGTAGTAGTAGTAGTAGTAGTAGTAGTAGTAGTAGTAATTTATTTATATGCCATTCTTATAATTTACCTAAATATGCTTATCGTATATAGAATCTTTAAGCCAAGTGGACCACAGATAATACTTATAGACGAATTATGAATGTCGAAAGTATACAAGAAAGTGAACAAGAAACCAAAGAAGAAAATGGACAAGAAAAGGAACAAGAAAGTGAGGGGGTCAAAAATATAAAATTAATCGAACAAAATGGAAATATCATCAATATAGGAACTTGGAGTTGTTGGTATTAACGATTGTGGTAGACACTATGTTGGTAGTTGTGGTTGTCGTGGTGGTGGGACTGGTGGTAGTGGTAGTGATGGTATCAAATTATAACATCACCCAATACCGACAAGTTGATGGATAAGACACATGTGTAACACCTGGGTATCTTTATTGCCAGTGGGTATCTTTAGTACGGTGGTGGTAATGGCGCTGGTGGTGGTAATAGCCGTGATATTTGCTCTCCTAAGGGTGTACAAAACAGCAAGACTCGGATGAGAGTATCTGGCCCAGGCGACCAAGGCCACCTGGTCACCTGCCTACAGCACCTAACCAGCTACCATTTTGTATACCTGATGGAGTCAGGAGGCAAATGACTGCCTACGAATACAGTTAAATAAACGTAAACACCTTCAGGACAACTTCAGTGAAGATGTTTTGGTATTGAGACGTAAGTTACTTGAAGTGCATAATAAATTTGGAGTAATCAAGGTCCCAGGTTCCTTTGTTGAAGACGTTTCGGTCTTAAAACCCTTGATTCTCTTAAATGCATAATATATTAGTAATGATCAAGCTCCACCAAGTGTATAAAATTATCCCTACACTTTATTGATGGTCTTAATACATCTCAATCCCAAAATACAGACTAATCAAGCTTTCATTAACAAATTATATACGTAAAATATTTAAAAAAAATTTTTACAATGGTCTTAAAGGCACGTAAGCGATGCTATTCCCTCACAAACGAAGATTTAAGCCTGCTTGAGAGGGTCTAGCTATAAGCGGAAGAAGGATCGAACCTCCAACGCTCCTGCGTAGAAATATATATATATATATATATATATATATATATATATATATATATATATATATATATATATATATAATATATATAATAGCCGAGAACTCGAACCCATGTTGTTTTTGGCTCGCCTCATGGTGAGCGAGAAACAATATGGGGTCCACCTCTGGTGCAAATTGTGGGACCCATAGCCTTGGAGTAGTGGATAAAAAGGCTTCGACGAAGAATATTTGGATTTCTTCCTGAAGCCATTTGAATATTCCACTTCCCCTACAACCCCATCTTTTCATTTATATATATCTTCTTCTTTCCTTCAACACGTCGGCCGTTTCCCACCGAAGCAGGGTGGCCCAAAAGGAAAAACGAAAGTTTCTCCTTTTACATTTAGTAATATATACAGGAGAAGGGGTTACTAGCCCCTTGCTCCCGGCATTTTAGTCGCCTCTTACGACACGCATGGCTTACGGAGGAAGAATTCTGTTCCACTTCCCCATGGAGATAAGAGGAAATAAGAACAAGAACTAGTAAGAAAATAGAAGAAAACCCAGAGGGGTGTGTTTTTATATATATATGCTTGTACATGAATGTGTAGTGTGACCTAATGTAAGTAGAAGTATCAAGATGTACCTGAAATCTTGCATGTTTATGAGACAGAAAAAGACACCAGCAATCCTACCATCATGTAAAACAATTACAGGCTTTCGTTTTCACTCACTTGGCAGGACGTAGTACCTCCCTGGGTTGCTGTCTACCAACCTACTACCTGGAAAAAATATATATATATATATATATATATATATATATATTTTTTTTTTATTATATACATTTTTGGCGATTTCACACAGAGGCAGGTGGTCTGAGAGAAAAACATTTCATGAAATTCACTCCATCACTAGTCTGCAGAAGGAAGTGCTTTGCACTGAAAGTTATAAAACTGCAACATTACACCCCTCCTTCAGGTGCCGCCTTACTTCCCATGCTCCGGAACTCAAGTCCTGTCCACTTCCTGGTTAGAATACCTCATAAATGTATGCTCAACCCAGCAGGTAGTTATTAAAACCATATGCTCCATTCTATCCTATCAAATACGCTCACCTAAATCTTGCTGGAAGTCACAGCCCTCGCACATAAAACTTCCTTTTTACCTCCTCTCCAACCTTTCCTAGGCCGACCACCCCGCCTTCCTCTACTACTACAGATTTATACACTTGATAGTCACTTGTCTCTGTTCCATTTTTTTAATGTCCAATATATATATATATGTGTGTGTGAGCGTATTTGATAGGAGTGAATGGAGGCATATGGTTTTAATACTTGACGTGCTGTTGGAGTGTGAGCAAAGTAACATTTATGAAGGGATTCAGGAAACCGGCAGGCCGGACTTGAGTTCTGGAGATGGGAAGTACAGTGCCGGCACTCTGAAGGAGGGTGTTAATGTTGCAGTTTTATAACTGTAGTGTAAAGCACCCTCTGGCAAGACAGTGATGGAGTAAATGATGATGAAAGTTTTTCTTTTTCGGGCCACCCTGCCTTGGTGGGAATCGGCCGATGTGTTAATAAAAAAAAAAAAAAATATATATATATCTTTTAATGTATTTGAGGTGGTCAGTCCTTCAATCCTGTCGCGTCTCGTCTAAAAAAATTCCAAACTGATTAATGAATAAGACTCTCCTGCAACGTTTGGATATCTTTTTTGAGGAAACGTTTCACCAGCCAGTGGCGAAACGTTTCCACAATAATTATAACCAAATATTGCACAAAGGGCCCCGGATTTATCAACCTGTTATTTACTGAACCATTTATACAAAAACAAACTGGTTTCGGTAATTAAGAAAATATATAATGGCAAAAAAAAAATTTAATGAATGCAATAATGCGTCAGTGGAAGAATAAAATTATCCATAGAAACGTTTCAACAATGGGATCCGCAGCCCACATTGAGCAAACTATTGCTCTATATATTACTTATTATATATCAAATTTACTGGAACAAGGCTGCTCTCTCCGTGAAGATCTTCATTAAGTCTACACCGGGCGAAACGTTGCCTCATCAACAGCATCCATCCTGCAACGTGTGACTGCAACAATACACAAATACACTGTTGCCTATATGTCCTACTTACGAATACACAAATAACCCGTACATAGGGAAGAGAGGAGCTTACGACGACGTTTCGGTCCGACTTGAACCATTTTGTAAGTTTGTGTATTTACCCTTCACTGTTTTCAAGTGTGTTGTGTGGATCCATAACTTATCAAACTGAACGCCACCCTCTTCATTATAACGTTTCTTTCATCTATATTTCATTTCCTCACAGCTACACTGTCCTTATTGGAAAAAGCATTGAATTGCAGAGACAGTGGTAAGAGCCACATATAAATCTCTTTCAGTCATAAATTATCAGCTTCTGAAGATATGTATAAACAACACCTCCCTCCTGCGGGGATACTATTTATTGAGCTCGGAATAACCCGTGGGGATCCATCCCAGGAAGGATCTTGTACGTCACGCCCATTCTTGAAGACCACACGCCCACCTCAGGGGAGCCTATAACCCTACTACAAGGTTACACGCTCACTTGAAAGGATTTGCTGGTCCTGCTGGAAAGACAAACTTCCAAATGGGGGATCCAATGCTACAAGGTTACACGCTCCCTGAAAGGATTTGATGGTCCTGCTGGAAAGACAGACGTCCGAATGGGGGATCCAATGCTTCTGCTTGAGAGATCACACGTCCAACTGAGAGAACAAATCCTCTTAAAAGACTGCACAAGCAACTTGGAAGTCACTCGTGGTGAAACGTTTCCTTAAATAAATGTCCTGAACTCTACATAAGTGTCTTTTTCCATAGACTTTTTATGGGAAAAAGGCACCCAGGGTATCGTGGCATAACATTCCTATAACATAACCATGACATCTGAACCATATACTTCCCTTATATATATATTAAATAATGTATATTTAGTCTCTCCAGACGCTTGCCCAGTATGTGTGACAGATATAAGTTTAAAAGCCTAATTACTAAGTTAAGGTTGCTGACATATTTACAAATTACCTTATATTTTACATAATTTTCTTTGTTGTAATGCGAGCGTAATTACTAAGGTGTTTATTGAGTTTATGTAATCTGGTAAAAATACGGACAAAGGTATTAGTTTGGTGTACTAAGGTGAGTTGAAATCAGTTACCAAAGTGTTGTATGACTTCGGTGTATTGAGAGAGGTGATGCAAGTAGGGTGTTTACCCAGTGATGTTATTAAATCTACACGAATGCATTCACCTAGGGTGCTAGTGGCTCAGTTAATAACGCACTCGCCTCGCGTATTGAGTGTCCGTGGTTTGATCCCCTGCACGGGTGGAAACATAAGAAAGGAGGAACACTGCAGTAGGCCTGTTGGCCCATACATGGCAGGTTCTGGGCATGTTTCCTTACACATGCTGTCCGTGCTCACCTAGCAGTAAGTACCTGGGTGTTAGTTGACTGGTGTGGGTGGCATCCTGGGGGACAAGATTACAAGAACCACAAAGGCTAAGACCCGCGTCAGGAAACACTTGTACTGCGTTGTTATTTTTGTATTTTGTTATTTTGTATTTTCTATTTTCTTTGATCTTATTACTACTTAAGCCTAAATTTAAGATTGAAGTTTCACTACAGTGAACGAGAGAGAAGTGAAAGAGAAGTAGAGGGAGAGAAAGGTCAAGGAGGGGAGAAAGAGAGAAAGGTCGAAAGGTCAAAGAGGAGAGCGATAGAGAGAAAGGTCAGAGAGGACAACGAGAGAGAGAAAGGTCAAAGATGAGAGTGAGAGAAAAAAGTCAAGGAGAGCGAGAGAGAAGGTCAAAGAGGAGAGCGAGAGAGAGCGAGAGAGAGCGAGAGAGAGCGAGAGAGAGCGAGAGAGAGCGAGAGAGAGAGAGAGAGAGAGAGAGAGAGAGAGAGAGAGAGAGAGAGAGAGAGAGAGAGAGAGAGAGAGAGAGAGAGAGAGAGGACATGATAGTTCCTGGTATAACAAGAAGCCCAGACGGAACCCAGGCAATTTGCAGTACGCCTGGAGGCAGACAG
>WNWK01001440.1:92500-232500 GCA_009830355.1 Cherax destructor | reverse complement strand
TTGGATGAGTTAATTTTTCTGTACTTTATTTACACTAGTTAGAGAGCAAAATAACCATAGGGGAAGATGAAGGAGCATATTAGTTACTGTATCAGTGCCACACTGTGTATCAGTGTCACACTTGTATCAGTGTCACACTTTGTATCAGTGCCACACTTTGTATCAGTGTCACACTTTGTATCAGTGCCACACTGTGTATCAGTGTCACACTTGTATCAGTGTCACACTTTGTATCAGTGCCACACTTTGTATCAGTGTCACACTTTGTATCAGTGCCACACTTTGTATCAGTGCCACACTCTGTATCAGTCCCACACTCTTGTATCAGTGCCACACTCTTGTATCAGTGCCACACTCTTGTATCAGTGCCACACTTTGTATCAGTGCCACACTTTGTATCAGTGCCACACTTTGTATCAGTGCCACACTCTTGTATCAGTGCCACACTCTGTATCAGTGCCACACTCTTGTATCAGTGTCACACTCTGTATCAGTGCCACACTTTGTATCAGTGCCACACTCTGTATCAGTGCCACACTCTTGTATTAGTGCCACACTTTGTATCAGTGCTACACTTTGTATCAGTGACACAGTCTGTATCAGTGCCACACTCTTGTATCAGTGCCACACTCTTGTATCAGTGCCACACTCTTGTATCAGTGTCACACTTGTATCGGTGCCACACTCTTGTATCAGTGCCACACTCTTGTATCAGTGCCACACTTTGTATCAGTGCCACACTTTGTATCAGTGCCACTCTTGTATCGGTGCCACACTCTTGTATCAGTGCCACACTTTGTATCAGTGCCACACTCTTGTATCAGTGCCACACTTCTTTCCGCAAAGTCATAATCATTAGCCTGAAAAGCATTAAAAGGCACAATAATGTGACTAATTAATAGTCCAAGTCTGAGCGAAACGTCGTCATATGTTTCATTGTCCTGTATGCAGGTTATATATTTATTTTTAGCCTGCTCAAGGTTGCTTCACTCTCCAGGGAGGAAGGTTCAGAGAGCCAACCTGTATGATCCTTCTCCAGGAAATCACGGAACGGGTTAACGATGGTCCCCAAACTCACCCTTTTATGTAAGTTTATTTTTTAAAATGCTTTTGTAAGTGTATTTTTGGGGGGTGTAAAAGGACTAGTCTATTTTACATTATTCCTAATGGGGATAAATTCGTTTGGTAATGGCACTTGAACAGCATTCTGGAATGAAAAAATATCGTTAACCGAGGTACCACATATCTTTGATATCTTCAATGCAGATGCAGCCTCCATTCTTTACCCTTCCAGAAGCATTTCCTTGATGGCTTCAATTAAGGCTTCCTTCCTTGCAACCTTCATGGAAACAGGTTTTAATGATATACAATAGTATAATGAATAAGACACCTGGGTATCTTTTCTTATAAGAATGTTTCGACAACCAGTGAATTATTCAATACAGAGATTATATACTCTCTCAAGCATCTCAGAAATTGAAGAAGCCTCTGCCTGGCGAAACGTCTTTATAAATAAAGATACCCAGGTGATGCATGTAAGTTATTCATTAGAAATAGTTGTTCCTCCTCGTCTTTATTTTATCTGGGAAAGCATTTAACAGCATTTAAAACCTATGCTGCACACGGCATTATTTATATCGCAGGCATTGACGGTCTGGAACGAGGAGTGTACAATACAGAGATACTTTTCTCAGCTGACACACCGACCAATATATATCTTGTTATTATTAATATTATTATTATTATTGTTATTATTATTATTAGTAGTAGTAGTAGTATAATTGTTAGAATTACCATTAGTGTTATTATTATTATTATTATTATTATTATTATTATTATTATTATTATTATTATTATTATTATTACTACCGCCAGCAACTTGCTTAAGGCTTCTCATTTTCCGCGGCGGACAAATTAACCGAGACTGGACGGTCTATAAGTCGCATCAGTGCTGCTACAACCTAACCTAACTTACATACTTGTCAAGGCTAAGTCCCCCAATTAGTTGCCAATTTACGAGTCAAATTTTTGGGGGCCGAGTATTTTCTTTTATAAGGACGTTGGTTGGTTATACTTTTTTTGTGATTAGATAATTAAGGTTTGGTTCTTCCCTTTTTCCCTTTAGCCTCTCTATCCACCCCGTAGCTTCCCTATTTGATCCCTTAGGGGAGGTATTTGGCTAGTGGGTGAACCAAGGGGTGAGGCTAAGCTAAAGATTCTAGATTACGGAAACTGAGTCATTTCAGATATATTCAATCTGCAGGAATGAGACTCAGTGGGCAGTTGACTGGCGATTTATGGATCCAACGCACGGCACTGATCCAGGGGAAGGTGTGTGGGTAGGGGAAGGTAGGTGGGTAGGGGAAGGTGTGTGGGTAGGGGAAGGTAGGTGGGAGGGGTTATAGTTAGGGAGGGGGAAGGAGAAAGGAAATAATGGTAAGGGAGGAAAGATAGGGGAATTTGAGGTAGGGAAATGGGGAGGGGAAAAACAGGATGGAGAAATGGGTGGGAGTGAAGGAATGAGTGGGGGTAAAGAAATGGGTGGGGCAATGTTTCCTCTAAACCAAATTTCCATTCCTTCCCACCTATAAATCTTCCTAATTATTTTCCATCCCTCTTATGACCTAATCTAACTAACCTAACCTAACCTAACCTAACCTAACCTAACCTAACCCAACATAATCTAGCCTAACCTTAACTTAGTCTATGCTATCATAAGCTAACATAACGTAATCTAACCACAAATACCGAACGTTCGAAACATCGCGAGTACGGGAAAACGAACGCAGCCCAATTCGTCAAGAAAATAATACTCTCGCTAATTAGAGAACAGGTCTTTCTCAGACCTCCACACGCACACGCACCTCTAGACCAGTCGGTAATAAGTATTGACCCGCTGTCATAGCGATCAACATTACTCCTTGAGCGGGCCGTAGCGATCAACATTACTCCTTGAGCGCGGCAGTAGCGATCAACATTACTCTCGGCTCCTGTCGCTGTAAGACTTCCTCCCCCCGTACGCGACAGCCTCCATCGCCTCCGGGAAAACGTCTTAATCCCGACCTCCCGCCTATAAACTTCGTCATGGAGTCAGTAATTAGATGCTTGAGCTATTAAGGCCGTCGCTCATTAGACGAGTAATAAGCGAGGGAGTCAGTATGTTAGTCCAATCAGTGAGTCGACTGGTGCATGCCTCAACTATGATCAACTACGCACCAAGGCGATTGAATATTCTATTACCCTCGATCTTTCAATGGGTAGCTGTCTTCATGCCACTGAAGGGATCTTGATTCAAGGAATTGCACCTGCTTTTTGCTTTCTCGGATGGAATCTGATTACGTTCCATTTTCCAAGATTATAATAATAATAATAATAATAATAATAATAATAATCTCTCTTGGGAAGTGGAGTCGTAAGCCATGCGGGTCGTAAGAGGCGACTAAAATGCCGGGAGCAAGCTGTTAGTAACCCCTTCTCCTGTATAAATTAAAAAAATTATAAAGAATAAAAACTACGTTTCTTCTTTTTCGGGTCACCCTGCCTTGGTGGGAGACGGCCATTGCGTTGAAAAAATAACAGTAGTAGTAGTAATAATAATAATAATTCGTAATTTATTTATATCCCTGTATTCCCTATCTCAGTTGATGAATATTTATTGGTAGGCCCATGAGCTAGCACTCGACACACAGGTATCTTAATAATCTTGTACACCTTAACACACAAAAGCCTTTACTTTTTATGGTAAGATGTACATGCATGGCTTTTTTTTCCGAGGCGCTCAAACTTAGTCAACAATTTAGCTCAAGGCAAGTGTACTGACTCGAGCCTCCGTCCGAACATTATTAATCTGGGTAAGTCCTGTTGGTAAACAGACCGGGCCGTGGGGGCGTTGACCCCCGGAACTCTCTCCAGGTAAACTCCAGGTAAACACGTGAAGATGGACGGCTCAGGTGTTTGACGCAACATTCAACCCCTGCAGGTTGATAAGTAAGACACATGTGCAACAGTTAGGTATCTTTAATCTGAAACGTTTCGCCCACACAGTAGACTTCAGTCAAGTACAGAATAGTTAGCAGAAGCAGTAGAGATGTAAAGACGATGTCTCCTGCTTCTGCTAACTCGACTGAAGAAGCCTACTGTGTGGGCGAAACGTTTCTTACTTATCAACCTGTCGGTGTTATATACCATTTTAATACTC
Source organism: Cherax destructor (assembly GCA_009830355.1). Lineage (NCBI taxonomy): Eukaryota > Metazoa > Arthropoda > Malacostraca > Decapoda > Parastacidae > Cherax > Cherax destructor. The sequence goes on along the minus strand of WNWK01001440.1, from coordinate 228,302 downwards.
ACTATGTAGGGTGCTGAGAGAAACGAGGCAATAATATCTGAAACCGTAATAATGTAGGTAGAATTAACATGTTAGACTTCCTAACATGTTGTTAGTAATTTTTACCAACACTATTACAATATGTTTGTAAATAGCTTGGAAACCCGACAAGTTGATAAATGTGACACTTGTGCAATATTTTGGAATCTTTATTCTTGAAACGTTTCGCCCGCAGTGGCTTCTTCAGTTCAATCAGTCCATCAATCAAGTTTAATGAACTAACACATCGACTCCAGGCTGTGGGACTGATTACCTCAGTCTCCTCCTCACCTTCCACCTTTCTCTGTATTGGACTGAAGAAGCCACTGCGTGGCTAAACGTTTCCAGAGTGAAGATTCCCAAATGTTGAACAAACAAATCAAATCTCTGCAGTGGAAAAGAAATGTTCCGCATGAACAATGACAGCCTGACCCCACACATTCAAGACAATGACAGCCTGACCCCACACATTCAACACAATGACAGCCTGACCCCACACATTCAAGACAATGACAGCCTGACCCCACACATTCAAGACAATGACAGCCTGACCCCACACATTCAAGATAATGTCAGGCTGACCCCACACATTCAACACAATGTCAGGCTGACCCCACACATTCAAGACAAGGCTTGTGCCTTCTCAATCAAATCTTTCAGTGTTGGGAAAAAAAGATCCTGTCAGGAAACAGTATGGTAATCTGAAAGGGATCTTGCGCAGGGTTCTGTAAATGAATCTGCATTACACCATTCGAGATATCCTGCAGTGGGTCCTGTGAAGAGGCTTTGCATGTACTTGAATGGTATCCAGTACCATCAAGATGAAAATCAGACACATGTGCAACGTCTGGGTATCTTTAATGTAGACGTTTCGCCCTCCAGTGGCTTTATCAATACAAATTCTAGAACATAATTTGAAGACCGAGGGACTGATTACCTCATCTTTTGTATATAGTTCTACTCTCTTCAAATTATGTCCTTGAATTTGTATTGATAAAGCCACTGGAGGGCGAAACGTCTTCACTAAAGGTACCCAGACGTTGCATGTGTCTAATTTTCATCAGGCTTTGCATGGTATCCTGCAAGAACTCATGTAAGGAAATATGAATGGTATTCTGCAGAGTAGTGGATGAGTGGAACAATCTGCTTAGTGGGGTACTGAAGCTAAAACCTTTGGCAGGTTCAAATATAGGTTAGATGAAAGGGATCAAGGTTCCAGGGCTGAAACGTTTTCTAATAAATATGTCCTAGTGTTTGCTCACGTGTGTTTCTGAACCAGATTAGATAAATACACAAGTGAGAGGGGCTGGATCTGAGTGGGACTTGCATTTGAATTAACAGGGTTATCAAAGTTTATTCCTTGGGTCTCACTGTAAATGGGTTGGGCAAATATTTTTGCCAGTGGGTTTTTGGGTTTGAGAAGGACGTGCCTAGTATGGTCCAGTAGCTCTGCTGCAGTGTTTCTCCTTTCTTATGTATCCTGCAGGGGGTCCTGCGAGGAGCTGCTGGGAACGCAAGACAGCCAGGACGTCCCCAGCTGTGCCTCGCGAGGAGGTCCGCTGCCCACACTAACACCGCCATTACTGCTCCTTCATTAATAACACACTCAGGGGCCATATAACATTGTAGGAACTATCCCTTGACACTGTTGATGCTGCTGTTTCTTTGCTGTTAACGCTGCTACATGCTGTCACTATTACAGAGTTAACAGCAGCAGCATTCCTGCTGTCTCCTCTCTCCCCCGGCTCTCCTTTCTCCTTTTGACTCTCCTCTCCTCTCTACTCCCATCTTTCGTCTTTTCTCTTATTTATCCTGCCCTTCATCTTTTTGTCTCTCGTCTTTACTCCCACCTTATATCTTCTTTTTTATCCTTGTTTATCGTCCACTTTATTCCTCTTACACTCCATCCCTCTTTTGCTATTTAATTATTCTTTCCATATTACCATCTCCATGTATTCTTTTTTTCTGTTGGCTTCCCCTCCAGTTACTCATTTCCTTTTGGTATCCTTCCATATTTCCTATTTTTTTTCCTATTTAGTCTCTGCGCATTCTCATAGCCCTAAAATCTTTGCCTTGTCTCAAGTTCCTAAAACCTCAATATTCTTTCTGTGTTCCGTAAAATCAATCAAAATACCTTTACACATATCTTCAAAAGTTTTCCAGATATTCTTTATTAGATCCCTTTTGAAAACCCTTGTTAAAAACCTTGACCAATACTCCTTAAATCCCTAAAACCCTCACTAATAAACCTTCCAATGTTTGTCAGATCTATTTACCCATTTCCCAGGTAATTACACCCATTTTCAAGTAATAACCATTACATTTTCTTACACTCTTCTAAGGTACCTCCACCCCTTTCTATGTAGCAATGTGTCATTGATGTCAGCTAGGCCTGTATACCTTGTACATGTACTTGTAGAAATAAAGATATTATATTATTATTATCCTTTAACCTCTTCTCAGAGCCCTAAAACCTTAACTAACAAACCTTCTCAGGCCCCTAAACGACTGGACCTAATGTACAAGCATTGTGTATGCGTACCCCAGTCTGCAGACAGCTACTAAACTATACGTTACATTAGAATGCAACGTAGAGGGAACCACAGTCATTCTGTAGCCATTAGTCGCCTCATGTAGCGAGCCCTGGAAGCTAAAAGTCAAGAGTAGGTCGTAACCTCATAGTGGAGAGGGAGAGAGTGGATAGGTGAGAGAGGGAGAGTAGATGGTGGGGTAGGAGAGGGTACACGGAGGGAAGAAAAGCAGACAGAGCGGCTGTTGTTGCCCTTTCTGTTGTTTTGGTGAGATGTTATTGTTTTACACACGGTTTTACAAGGCTAGGTTTCGAGTTTCTAACTTTATTTACAAGCTAAGAGCTATTACCTATATCAGCTTATCTGAAAGCCTTTTTTTTATTATTAAAATATATTCAATAAAAAGTCTTAGATTGTAAATAAAATTAGGAATCTTCCTAACCTTGTTAAACCCTATATATAAAAAAAGTCATATTGTATTTGCTTTTGTCTCTGCTTTTGTTGTTCTAGTACTTTACTAAGCGGTTCTGGTGTTTGGCTAACCTGATCTAATACTTGGGTAAGCAATATAATGCATCATATAGCAGTTCTTGCGCATACAAAGCAGTTCTAGAGCCTCGATAAGCAATTATAGATCTTAGTAAAGAGTGTCATAGAGTTTACTGAAGAGTTCTTGTTAAGCAGGTATGGCTTTTTTTTTTAGCAGATCTAGAGTTTCAAAGGCAGTTATAGTGCTTATCTAAGAGTTCTAATTCTTCGTCAAGCTCTTTGTTAAGCAGTTATAGAGGCACTCTAAGCAGTTCTAGTGCTTCGAGTGTAAGTCTATGGCAGTGTAGTGTGTGTGTGTGTTTGTGTGTGTGTGTATGTGTGTGTGTGTGTGTGTGTGTGTGTGTGTGTGTGTGTGTGCTATTGAGGTTAAGACAGGGTGAGGACGAAGGGGTGCTGACGAAGGGGTGCTGAGAGCCCTGGGCATGATGACAGTGGTCAGGTGTGATAGCAGTGGTGGTAATGTGTTGATAGTGGTAAGGAGAATGTGTGAGTCAGGGGATGATAGCAGACTAGAAGGTGATGACAGTGGTACAACGCTGGTGGAGTAATGATGGAGGTGGCAGAGGTGGGGCGCTGGACTTGGAGGAGGGAGAGAGGGAGGGGATGATGATGGTGGAGGTAGAGGTGGGGTGCTGGACTTGGAGGAGGGAGAGAGGGAGGGGATGATGATGGTGGAGGTAGAGGTGGGGCGCTGGACTTGGAGGAGGGAGAGAGGGAGGGGATGATGATGGTGGAGGCAGAGGTGGGGCGTTGGACTTGGAGGAGGGAGAGAGGGAGGGGATGATGATGGAGGAGGCAGAGGTGGGGCGCTGGACTTGGAGGAGGGAGAGAGGGAGGGGATGATGATGGTGGAGGTAGAGGTGGGGCGCTGGACTTGGAGGAGGGAGGGAGGGATGTTGATGGAGGAGGTGAGGTACACGCGGGAAGGGAGGAGGAGGTGAAAAAGAGGGAGTGAGGATGCGGAGATGAGCGTGGAAGTGATGACACAGCGAAGACTATCATCATCTTCATTACTATCATCACACAGGTTATTGCTTATCGCTGATTCCACATCTCGCCCTCACTGATGACCAACACTCACTTTTCTTATTATTCTTATCCCTTCTGGGGCCACGAGAGGCCAGGATGTTGTTGTGGGGTGGCTGGGGTGTAGGTGAGGTTGTGTGGTGGCTGGGGTGTAGGTGAGGTTGTGTGGTGGCTGGGGTGTAGTTAAGGTTGTGGGGTGGCTGGGGTGTAGGTGAGGTTGTGTGGTGGCTGGGGTGTAGTTAAGGTTGTGTGGTGGCTGGGGTGTAGTTGAGGTTGTGGGGTGGCTGGGGTGTAGCTGAGGTTGTGTGGTAGCTGGGGTGTAGTTGAGGTTGTGGGGTGGCAGGTGTGTAGTTGAGGTTGTGGGGTGGCTGGGGTGTAGTTGAGGTTGTGGGGTGGCTGGGGTGTAGTTGAGGTTGTGGGGTGGCTGGGGTGTAGTTAAGGTTGTGTGGTGGCTGGGGTGTAGTTGAGGTTGTGGGGTGGCTGGGGTGTAGGTGAGGTTGTGGGGTGGCTGGGGTGTAGGTGAGGTTGTGGTGGCTGGGGTGTAGTTAAGGTTGTGTGGTGGCTGGGGTGTAGCTGAGGTTGTGGGGTGGCTGGGGTGTAGTTAAGGTTGTGTAGTGGCTGGTGTGTAGTTAAGGTTGTGTGGTGGCTGGGGTGTAGTTAAGGTTGTGTGGTGCCTGGGGTGTAGTTGAGGTTGTGTGGTGGCTGGGGTGTAGATTAGGTTGTGTGGTGGCTGGTGTGTAGTTGAGGTTGTGTGGTGGCTGGGGTGTAGATTAGGTTGTGTGGTGGCTGGTGTGTAGCTGAGGTTGTGTGGTGGCTGGGGTGTAGATTAGGTTGTGTGGTGGCTGGAGTGTAGATTAGGTTGTGTGGTGGCTGGGGTGTAGTTGAGGTTGTGTGGTGGCTGGGGTGTAGATTAGGTTGTGTGGTGGCTGGTGTGTAGCTGAGGTTGTGTGGTGGCTGGGGTGTAGATTAGGTTGTGTGGTGGCTGGTGTGTAGTTGAGGTTGTGGGGTGGCTGGGGTGTAGTTAAGGTTATGGGGTGGCTGGGGTGTAGTTGAGGTGTAGTGGCTGGGGTGTAGATGAGGTTGTGGGGTGGCTGGGGTGTAGTTGAGGTTGTGTGGTGGCTGGGGTGTAGATGAGGTTGTGGGGTGGCTGGGGTGTAGTTGAGGTTATGGGGTGGCTGGGGTGTAGATGAGGTTGTGTGGTGGCTGGGGTGTAGTTAAGGTTGTGTGGTGGCTGGGGTGTAGTTGAGGTTGTGTTGTATCTGGGGTGTAGTTAAGGTTGTGTGGTGGCTGGGGTGTAGTTGAGGTTGTGTTGTATCTGGGGTGTAGTTAAGGTTGTGTGGTGGCTGGGGTGTAGTTGAGGTTGTGGGGTGGCTGGGGTGTAGTTGAGGTTGTGTGGATCTGGGGTGTAGTTGAGGTTGTGTGGTGGCTGGGGTGTAGTTGAGGTTGTGTGGTGGCTGGGGTGTAGTTGAGGTTGTGGGGTGGCTGGGGTGTAGTTGAGGTTGTGGGGTGGCTGGGGTGTAGTTAAGGTTGTGTGGTATCTGGGGTGTAGTTGAGGTTGTGTGGTGGCTGGGATGTAGTTGAGGTTGTGGGGTGGCTGGGGTGTAGTTGAGGTTGTGTGGTGGCTGGGATGTAGTTGAGGTTGTGGGGTGGCTGGGGTGTAGTTGAGGTTGTGGGGTGGCTGGGGTGTAGATGAGGTTGTGTGGTGCTGGGGTGTAGTTGAGGTTGTGGGGTGGCTGGGGTGTAGTTGAGGTTATGGGGTGGCTGGGGTGAAGATGAGGTTGTGTGGTGCTGGGGTGTAGTTAAGGTTGTGTGGTATCTGGGGTGTAGTTAAGGTTGTGTGGTATCTGGGGTGTAGTTAAGGTTGTGTGGTGGCTGGGGTGTAGTTGAGGTTGTGTGTGTGTGTGTGTGATAAGAAATCAGTTCGTGATGAGACGGGTTGTGGTTCATACACTGAACAGAGTGCGGCCAACGGTAACAGCCTGACGAATCAGACCTTGGTCCTCCAAGCACCCCGGGGGCGTTGACCCCTGAAAACATTCTTCAGATGCACTATAACCTATCCAAAGTGACTCTTTACGAATTCCTTATACACTTTTCGCTGCAACTTTCATTCATTACTGACACTAACGTCAGAATTCCAGGTCATTAATAGGTCTATCAACTAATTCAATTATTCAACAAGACGTGTTAACAAATGGCTTGTTAAATAACTAAACACAATTTAGATTCATTAAATACAATTCAACTTAAAAAAATATTCATGTTGCAATTTGGAAATTGTGGTAAATGCTACATATGTATGTTATTTAATATATATATATATATATATATATATATGCTTAACTAGCAACGCTCTTCTTGCCAAATAAGGCAAGCGAAAATTTGTGGAAGCGTGTTGCCAGTCAGTGGCTTCTTCAGTCCAATGAGGAGTGTGAGGTAATCAGTCCCTCAGCCTGGAGTCGATGCGTTCAATCCGTTTCTCTGAATCGGACTGAAGAAGCCACTATGAGGCGAAACGTTTCCTCAGTAACGATACCCAAGTGTTGCCTCATTTATTAACTTATCGGTTTTCTGAATAATTTTTTCAACATTACTGTTAATGTAATCTTAGTATCATTTGGTAAATGCAATCATACAAATGAATTTTCACTTTATACAGTATCATACAGTATGTTGATACAGTCTTAGTATACAGTTTCACACTGTTGTAAGATTATCCAGCTAAATACAATATTAACAAAAATATAGTGATATTAAATTTTTTTACTCCTAGCTCCTTACAGTCTAATTTTCGTTTATCTGATCGTATTAGCCAGACTCATTTATAATAAAATACAGTGTTTGTTTAATATATAAAATCAAATTTATTCTGATTGTATGTTTCAGGAAGGATTTTTTTTCAAATTTCAATCTATATATTTTCTCATTGAAATCTCTTATATTTACAAGAATAAAAATCTTACTTATATGTGTGAAGGAGTGTAACCTTATGGGTTACTGATGACAGGGAGTAGTGCAGGCTCGATCCTCCGTCCGCTGATCGTGAGACAAACTCGCTAACTTTTTTTTTTTTGCATTTACGACGTAGACTCCAGATATTATGAATTTTAATAAGGTAAATTTCGCCATATTAGTGTGTATGTGTGTGTGTGTTTGTGTGTGTGTATGTGTGTGTGTGTGTGTGTGTATGTGTGTGTGTGTGTAGTTGTGTGTGTGTGTGTGTGTGTGTGTGTGTGTGTGTGTGTTGTGTGTGTTGTGTATGTGTGTGTGTTTGTTTTATGTTGTGTGTGTGTGTTGTGTGTGTGTGTGTGTGTGTGTGTATGTGTGTGTATCACTAGTTGGCAGGTGAGTCAGCTCTGGCCTCTTCACGGGCCGCTACTGGTCATCCTGCGCCATGGCTTTATCATACCTCTGCTTAAAGCTATGTATGACCTGTCACTAATGTTCTCTTCACTTCCCGACAACTCTGTGACTGAAGAAATACTTCTAACATCTCTGTGATTCATCTGAGTCTTCAACTTCCATCGTGTCCCTTGTTGTTGTGTCCATCTGGAACATTCTGTCTCTGTCCACTTTGTCAATTCTTCAGTATCTTATATGTTGTTACATGTCTCCTATCTCCTGTTCTCAGTGTCGTCAGGTCGATTTCTTACCCTCCTCGTAGGACATCCTTAGCTCGGACTAGTTTGTGCAAACCTTGTGTGTGTGTGTGTGTGTGTGTGTGTGTATTCCTGTTATTCTATCTGCTTCTCTCGCTTTTGTTCTCTTGTGTTGTACTATGTCAAAAGCCTTCCAGCAGTCCAAGAAAATGCAATCTACCTGTGTTTGTGTGTGTGTGTGTGTGTATGTGTGTGTGTGAGTATGACATAATCGTGTGTAAACTGTGTAAAATTCTGCTTTAAAGAATATAGAATACAGAGAGAATTCAGTGCTGTATAAGTGTATTATGTTGATTTAAATGTTAATTAAGCGTTTTGTGATTGTTTCAGTGTCTAGTAAGCGTATTATAACCGCTTTCAGAATCCATAAAAAATTTTTTTACTATTTGTTCCACCACATTCATCTGTTTTTTTTTCTCTCTCTCACTCTCTTCCCTGAGCTAATTCTTATCTTGCATCAGATGTCAATAAGTGGGAAAAATTCTTCACTTTTATCGTCTTTGAAATGGTCTTAATCTCTCTCACTTTCTCTCAGTAAAAAATTAAAAAACTCTTTCTTTATCTCTCTCATCTATCATCTGAACCACAAAACATGACACACCTAAGAGTTGACTCTCTCTCTCCATTAAATAAGCCAGTTCTTTTCCTATGACATCACGACAAAAATAACACAGCCGTTGGCCGAAAACCTCTCCTCATTCTCCTATTCGCCCCCCTTCCTCCTCCTCATCCTCCTCCTTTTCCTCTTCCCTCCTCCTCCTCAATCAGCCAAATGAACGTGTGATAATCTGACAGTGGAGGTAATTTACCGTCTTTGGGTAAAGGCCTGGCGGTGTAAGAGTGTAGAAGGACCCCGTCCCCTGGCGTAATTCCCCGTCATCTGCAACAGTTTGGTCCTTAATCTAGTCGGGCTGGGGTGTTGCTTATCAGTGGCTCATCACCGGGTAACAGATGGTCCCTGGTGCTCATCCCGTTCGGACCAGCCGCCAGCACCGTGTTGGCTGGCCAGACATGTTGTTTACTTCCACTAGCTGGAGAGGCAGGGATGTTTGGTTTCTAGACGCTAGATGGCGTGGTATGAATAGTTTTCCCAGTCACTACGTCTAACACACTGACCGTATCCAAGTGAGGTAGTCTGACCTCCAACCTCCACAAAAAAAAAGAGGAAATGCATTCATCGCCATTCAGTCAATCGTTGTTTTGCCCAAAGAGTGCTGGCAGCACAGTTCAGATGACCCTCCGAATTGCAACATCCTCATCTCCCTTCAGAGTGCAGTCGCTAGAGGTCAGGGCAAAACTTGTTTTTTTCAGTCACTAGATGTCAGGTTACAGCCGTTAGATAGCAGGATAAAATTTAGTTTCCAGTCACTAGATGGCAGGGTAAAGCTTACGTTTCAGTCGCTAGAGGGAGAGGTAAGAATATTTTTTCTGTCTCTGGAGGTCAGGGCAAAATTTGCTTTACAAGCAAGCATTAAATAGCAGTATAAGGCTCAGATTCCAGTCGTAGATGGCGGGATAATATTCGTTTTCCAGTCACTAGATGGCAGGTAAAGACTTAGGTTTCAGTTGCTACATGGCAGTATTTGACTCATTTTTTCAGTCACTTGATGTTAGGATAATACTAGTTTATTATCGGTTACGAGTTGGCAGCATGATACCAAAGTTCTATTCGCTAAATGGCAATGTAAGACTCGGTTTGCAGTCGTTAGATGGCATCGCATGATTCGGATTTCGTTAGCTAGTTGACAGGATAAAAGATTTCAGAAGCTACTTGGCAAGATTTGACAGATTTCAGTCGCCAGATGGCGGGGTAAGACTTTTGCTTCATTCACTAGATGGCAGCGTAACACTAGAAGACAGCCCAGTTACAATACCCGGCCAATTGAGGATTAGCTAGTTATAATAGCCTAGGACTAGGGGCTCTGTTAGTTACAATACCCAGCCAGTAGAGGGCAGATCTGGCGGGGAGGGTAGCCACACTCCACTCTGTAATTATCATTAATTAGCCAAAACAAACACGATAATCATAACGCTCTACAGCCAGACTGGGAGGAGTCATGTACAAGGAAGATGAAAACATTCTCCCTCCTCCAATTCATCTCTCGTTGAGGCGCCTTACGCCACCATCTCTTCATCTCAGGCTCTAGCGTCTCTCTCCATCTCTTAATCTCAGGCTCTAGCATCTCACTCCACCATCTCAGATACTCACACACATTAGAGAGTGAGACTCTCCAGACTCTTGCCCAAACTCAAATTTTACAGAGTTTCTGACTCTAACTCAACCTCCAGCATCTTATACTAAGATAAGATGAAAAAAAAATATGGCTGGGACGCAAGCCTGCGTTGTAGTGTTCGTGTACAAAGAACTTGGTTTTATTTCTAAAGTTCTGCTTCTAGGCGAAATGTTGCCTCAATAAAGGCTTGTTCTGCGTGTTTGTGTCTCTGTCCAAATACCCGTCGACGTTTTGCCCTTCGAAAAAAGGTCTGATTTTAGAAGTAAGCTTCTCTGGAGCCTCGGATGCCATCGAAATATTTCGAACCATTATAATTGTTGGGAGTTAATATATGGAAATTATATGTTTGGGGATTATAAATCAAGCATAAATTTGTCTTGAAATTATAATGGTGGTGAGAAGATTAATTTTACAATGGGAGTGGGAAGGACTGACAGTATAGATAAAATCTAATGAAGTATAGAAGAAAACAATTGTGAAGTAAGTTTTCATTGCATTAGCGTTTCCAATTTGTGTAGAGATTTATCAGTCTACACAGAGCGAAACGTAGATGCAGTAAAAACGTGTTCTTCACCTGCGTGTATTTTTCAGTGCTGTTAACAGGGTGCTTTTGCATCTTATCTAGAAAGTGGGAAGAATAATAGAACCCTGTGGAACACCAGTTGTGGAACACCAGTTGTGGAACACCAGTTGTGGAACACCAGTTGTGGAACACCAGTCGTGGTGCTGAAGAGAGAGGATGAGTAAAGTTAAGAAAATTATAATAGAACAAAGAAATATAAGAAAAAGAGAAATTAAGAATATACATTTTGTAATAATATTGGTAGAATTACCTACAACATGTTAAGTAAAAGGACACAAATGCAACTAATGTGACATTTTATTGTGGCAACGTTTCGCTCTCCAGGAGCTTTTTCAAGCCGTTACAAGCGATACATGGACACAGAGGATATATATATATACTCTCCAAGTGAGGTGTAATACTAGTGGTGGTAGAAGTAGTAGTGATATAAGTCATAGTAGTAGTAGTAATACAATAAGGTAGAACAATCAATTTGCACTTGAGTAAAAGGTGATAAAAACAATTACATGGGTAGTATAAAAATAGGTTAGACAAATATTTCTGCTGGAGGTTGGAATAGAGAAGGCCTGTAGGAGTGTTCCACATCTACGATGTGCTTGTGTTGAATTAGCAGGAGAGACTATGTGATGGTAGGGTTTACTGTTTTCAGGAGGATTCTTGCTAAGACTTCAGAGATGGTGAAGCTGCCTTTGTTTTGTTTAATATTGTTAGAAACAGCAATAAGTGCTGATTCAAGGCACTTGCGTCTACGGCAATATATATATATATATATATATATATATATATATATATATATATATATATATATATATATATATATATATATATATATTTGTGTGTGTGTGTGTGTGTGTGTGTGTGTGTGTGTGTGTGATGTGTGTGTGTGTGCACCAGTAATGAGTATGAGATTTTATCATTTAATTATTATAATTATATACTGTTTTACTGTCAGACTATATTAAAATAATTTAATAATTGCTTTATATATTGCTCATTAATTATTAACTATCAGACAGCTTCTTGTCCTACAGGTTTTTAAGATGGAGAAAGTGAGAGGCAGAAATGATGTATTACAGGAGCATGAAATTAAATGTCTTATAAGTGTTTTTTTTTTGTAGTGTTTCTTGTTTGTCTTCATTATTTTTTTTTTTTTTTTTTGGTATCTTGAGAGGGTCTGTTTGCATTAAGAGCACGTCAGATCGCTTTCACCACAATTAAGCAAGCTCACTCACGACTGCTGTTTATTTAAACCTCTACCTTTCAAAGCCTTCCTTATACTCACCTTCCAGCTCTTCCTGGACATCCCCTACCTCTTAAAATTTACACACCCACCTTCCAACCCTTCCTGGACATCTACCTCACAAAACCTTCTTCATATTCGATTCCAGTCCTACCTGGACATCTACCTCGCAAAACCTCCTTCATATTCGCCTTAAAACTGTGTAGAAGTAGAGGGTGTCTGTGGGGTTATGACTGATTAGGTTAGTGATCCAATCGCGTCAGTCATGAAATTCAGGTCAGAAACCTGCCATCCCATTTCTGTCCACCTGAATTCTTACTTCTAGTTTACACATGGGGCAGTGTATGGTGGGTCAGGTGTGGATCTGTTGCATCTCTGGGCTGGAGAATATGGTAAGACCCTTCACCTCTAGGCACCAAGAAAGTACAATAATGAGCGTTCAACGATACTGTTACTGGGTACTTACTCGTGGCATGTGGGGGCCTTCGGTACTTCAGCAGACCCCCAAGTACATGTATTTGGTGGTCCTGTGGGTTAGAGCGTCATGTGGTTTTCGCTCACCATGAGGCGGGCCAAAACAACATGGGTTCGAGTCCTTGGCTAGTCTCAGTGTTGTTATTGATCAATGCCACTCGTTCGTGGTTACAATAATTCATGTATATGTATATAAGTAAGTTTTATTTAATTAATTATAAACACGTACGTTTTATCATTATTAAACACGTACATTGCATCGAGTCATTAAACTTAAACACTTCAGTTTTATCGAGTCATTAAACGTAGACACGTATGTAAAAACACATCTCTAAATAAACACATTTTTTAACCAGTCATTAAACATAAACACTTGTGTTTTATTGAGTAATTAAACGCATTAAAGTGAGCTTTATCGAGTCATTCATCATCAAAAAATATGTATAAAATACACGTGAATAAACACGTATGTTTTATCCAGTCATAAAACGCATAAAAATGAGTTTTATCCAGTCATTAAACATACACACGTTTTTTTTTCATCGTGTAGTCGTAAGTCCTTTCAAAACAGTCACTAGTTATCTTCTCTTTCTTTAATATCCTTATCAAGAATCTTCATAACTGTCATTCTTACCAATTTCTTAAAAAAAAAATCCCTTGTAAATAAAAAAAATATCGCTTTATTCAAGTAATGAATGTTCATATATTATATCAATTATGTCTCAAATGGCCACAGTAAAAGAAATTATATTTTTCTCACTTTGTGCAGAGAACGTGTTTTGAGACAGAGGGTGAAAACACAGTGATATATATATATATATATATATATATATATATATATATATATATATATATATATATATATATATATATATATCAGTGGTACCTCGGTATACGTCCTTAATTAATTCCAGAAGGCTGTTCAAGTGTCGATCTCCTCGAGTACCGAACGAATTTGTTCCCATAAGGACTAATGTAAAGTAGATTAATCCGTTTCAAACCCCCAAAAATACACTTACAAAAGCACTTACAAAAATACACTTACATAATTGTTCGAGTTGGGAGCTGGACGTATACCGAGGTACCACTGTATATCCTATTTCGGAAGGAGCATTTCTCTCAGAGTATATATGTTGAGAGGTTACTTAAATCTTTATTTTAGGGGTTACTTAAGGGGTTAAAGATCTCTTGTCTGCTGGTGAAGGGTTACGAGCAGCATTAATAACCTTCGTGTAGTAGACAGGTTGGTTTAAAAATACACGGAAGTAAACACTAAAACTTATTTATTAGAAAACGTTTCGGTATTGGGATCTTAAGTAATTAAACGCTTACGTGTTTGCTTAAGTGGTTTTTTTTCTAAACCAATCTATTACCATGGTTTATACCAGTAGACAGGCTTTAAACCCCATTAACAAACCAAAAGCAAAAATATTCCTAATGATCACCAAGACAGAGTAACAGTACAAACTTTTATTGGTATAACCTTTCACTCTGTGTAGAACTTTATCAACTCAATGACTTGTAATACCTTTAAAAAAGCTCTAAACAGAGCGAAACGTTGCCCCAATAAAAACGTGTTCTGTAACCTGTGTCATTTGTCTTACTCTTTGTCTTAATTAACAATGTCTTCGAACAATCCCAATAATGATTTGACACAAAACAACTGGAATTTAATCGAAATATAAAAGTTAGTGTTGAAAAATGCTCAAAATGTAAACAATAGCGTAAATAGCGTATCCTTAAAATAAACCAAATTAGCAAACTCCGCAAAACACATCTGATATCACATAAACCACGTGAATTAATTATTTTAAAGCAAGATACGAAAAATACATAAATACATTTAGCTGGAACACAGAATATATTCATCGTGTAAAAGGTGTAAAAGGTACCATTGCAGCCTTAATGACCTCTTAGTGTAGTCGATAGATTTTAAACCCCCCAACCAACCTCTTTCAGTAATTTTGTGTGTGTTTAACCATTTGTGATTATTATTTGTTATACACAAATAACCCGACGTTTCGGTCCGACCGAAACGTCGTCATATGTTTCTCTTTCGTATGTACGTGTTATTTGTGTATTGTTCCAGTCACGGTATTGTGGCTTTTCATTCTTTATTGTCTTATTCATGTTGTCCAGTGTTTTTGTTAGAAATTTATCGTATAAAAGTGTTTGCTCAACCAGTTGTTGCTGTACTGGTAGAGTCTCAGCTCCTGGACCCGCCTTTCAACAACTCACGAACGATTACACTCTTCCTGGCATCATCAGTCCTCTCCTGCCTACTGACTGCCGTCCACAGTGTTATTGTTTTGAGTAACCATTTTCTTAACTGCATGACCCTTACTGCTTTAGCGCTTCCTAGCTAATAAGTGTTGTATATGTGTCTTATTCATCGTCTTCATCCAGGTTTGTCTCTATAAAATTGTCTACTCTGTGTTCCAAAGTATTTTGTATGTCGTAGTTATATCCTCTCTCGCTTTTCCTTCTCTCTACTGGCAGAAGGCATTGCTCTTCTAACCTTTCTTCACACCACACCCCGACAAGAAACTTCCTTAATGCTGGTGAGGGGTTCTTGATCCAAGGAATCGATACTTGTCCTCGCATTCCTGAGATCGAACCTAATTGCTCCCATTCCGTAGGCACTATATGACCCCCAACGGGCTTAGCGCTTCTAGTCATTAGATCTAATGCACTCTTTTGGATTTTTTTCTAATTTTGTTTTGTGATTCACAAGGTGAAGGATCCACAAGGGCGCTGCATACTCAGGGATGAGACGCAGCTGTACACTGGTGCTCGCTGGCAGGCTCCACTACCTCCCCCAGCTTGCATTACCAGTTAATATACTCCATTACCTGTCATTACTCAGGCAGCGTCGTGCTGAGGTGAGACGCCTTGGCCATACCTGTGGTTGAAGCTTAACTGAGTCCAGTGTTGGTCCACTGGAGATGATTACAGTGTAGGCTTGTTCTGACACACTCCTTGTTAGCTACGCTCACACCCCCACCACCATACCCACGCCCACACCCACGCCCATACCACGCCCACACCACTCCAGCTCTTAAACACGGCGCCGACTTTCTCGTGTTATCTATTGAACCATTTAGCAATTTTTTTTAATAACTTGGTTCACCCGCCAGTTATCCAGGTAAAACCCTCAGCCGTTTGGGGGATTAAGGGTAAATAAAATGCTCTTCAATTATCATCGTAATGTTACGAAGACTCCAGTACAAGAGATAAAAAAAAATGATGTGTAGCAGTTTCTTGTTGTTTTGTATTGACGAAGAAGAGACATCTTTAACAGTCCCTCCCTTCTTCTTTTTTCTCGTTGTCATTTTTATTTTCATTTTATTTTATTTCTTCTTCTTCGTCTTCAAGACACATCAAGAAACACTCAAGATGTTTGCTCACGTATCTTCAACCAGATCTGTGCCTCAGGAGATGGGCACAAAAATGTCAACAAACCTAAGACTTCCTTTAACTCTCGTGAGTTTCAGAATTTGGTGGAAAAAAGGTGGATTTTGTAAAGCAAAAATCCTTTCACCTCCTATTATTAATAGTTGTGTATTAAATACCAGAGTCCCACCACCTAGTATATACTTAAGAGGCAGAAAGGAATGAAAAATACATTAAAAACTCATACATTACCCCTGGTCTTCTATCTTTATTAGCTTGTATTAAATACCTGAGTTTCACCAACTAGTAGATTCTTAGAGGCAGAAAGGAGCAAAAAAAACAACATTAAAGGCTGAAGGTATTTAAAAACACCTGCTCCGGGACTTGATTATACGTAAGTCTTATCGTTAACGACCAGCGTTGTCATGAGAAATAAAAGAATTTCGCGTGTCACGCAGGTGAGACAAATGGGTGAGAGAGCTCATGTCTTCCATGGGGTTATGTCTCATTCTCCTTCCTTGGATTACTGACTTTGACTTCCTCTCAAGGGGTTATCAGAGGGATGGGGAACACCTTCCCCATCGGTAGGACTCCTCCCATTTCGGTCCCATTGCCCAGCAACTTTGGCATGGTGTGGGTTTAGCGCTTTTGATAATAATAATAATAATAATTTACATGTAATTATTATCATTATTATTATTTTTATTATGTGTGTACTTACCTATATGTGGTTGCAGGGGTCGATTCGTAGCTCCTGGCCCCGCCTCTTCGCTGGTTGCTACTAGGTCCACTCTCATCCTACTCCAAGAGCTTTAACCGTACCTCTTCTTAAGGCTATGTATAGATCTTGCCTACACTACTTCACTCTCCAGACTGTTCCACTTCCTGACAACTCTAAGGCTGAAGAAATACTTCCTAACATCCCTGTGACTCATCTGAGTCTTCAACTTCCAGTTGTGACCCCTTGTTGCTGTGTCACGTCCCCCCTGTCAGTTCATCTCAGTATTTTATACGTAGTTATCATGTTCTTTCTTTTCCTCTTATCCTCATGTGTCGTCGGATTGAATTCGCTTAACCCCTTCTCATAGGACCACTAAAAAATGTCAGAGTAATAAGGTTAATAACACTGCCGATAGCTCTTTCCGGTGGGGTGAAAAAAAGCCCCCTGTGTTATAATCTAACTATGATCCCTATTCACCTTATCTCCCTCCTTTTCTCTCTCTCTCTCTCTCTCTCTCTCTCTCTCTCTCTCTCTCTCTCTCTCTCTCTCTCTCTCTCTCTCTCTCTCTCTCTCTCTCTCTCTCTCTCTCTCTCTCTCTCTCTCTCTCTCTCTCTCTCTCTCTCTCTCTCTCTCTCTCTCTCTCTCTCTCTCACACACACACATTTCCTGATATAACTATAAGTGTCAGCTTTACACTGGAACAATCCAGGAACACTTTTCCATGTCTATTTTTGTCTCTCATTTCCCCACCACCTCATTTCCCGCGTCCTATAGGTGACATCTCATTTCGCTGAACCTATGGTCACCCCTCAACCCTCATTACTCCACCTCACATCCATAGCCCGTGTGACCCGTGTAGCGGCCCCGTATGCTAATCATCACAATCTATCCCCCATCCCGTGTGCATCCATTGGTACTCACCGTAATCACCAACATCAACACAGAACTTCATTTCCAGTGCTGTCATCTTCCCTGTACTCAGGCGTGGACATTTTTAGCTTTATTTCACGGCTGGCTAAGAAAGCCGTTATTACCGTCTCAGCTGTGAAAACAAGAAATTGGTTTTATTTGAGACATCCGGTCCGTAAGAGGCGTCGTCGTCGTAGTAGCAGCAGCAGCAGCAATAGTAGTAGCAGTAGTAGTAGTAATAGCAGCAGTAGCAGTGGTAGTAATAGTAGTTGTAGTAGTATTAATAGTAGTAGTAGTAGCAATAGTAGTAGAAATAGTATTAGCAGTCAGTGTGCTACTCCAAAAAAAATAGAAGACGATTGAAGAAATAATCCTACGCTTTGAAAAAAAAACCTGGACTCCCATTTCCTTCTTACAAATTTGGTAAAAGAATAAGACTGCGCAGCTCCTGGTAAGTCTCGCCCTCTTGATCGCGTTGATCGTTGCAAGTTGCAATGTCCCGCAAGTGAGACTCCGTAAAAAGGGGAAAAAACGGATAATTATGGAAGACGGGAGGGGAGAAATTTCAAGGAAAATAGGGAAAAGGAGATTAAGATTATCACGCAGATATAGCGGGGTGAGACGGGGCTAGTCGTGCCTTCAGAGTAGTATTAATATATTTGTGGTTATAAAGTCAAATGTAAACGCACGAATCATTCGTGTGTTTACATTCGTGTTAATTGAGAAGAGGACGTAAGAATCCTAACTGGGTTAGGAACCCTTTGAGATTGATGTATCGTGTTGAATGATTTGTTGTTTGATGTTACTGATGTTGTTCTTCTTTTTCTCTCTCTTATTCTTTTTCATACCTTCTTCTTCTCTTTGTGTGTCCTGTTATTGCTTCCTTTCCTATTTCCCGTTACCTCGAAATAGTCCATATCCAGGATGTAAGCTGATCTATACCCTGCCCGCTCCTTGTCTCCGTGTCTAGCACACCTTGTCTCCGTGTCTAGCACACCTTGTCTCCGTGTCTAGCACACCTTGTCTCCGTGTCTAGCACACCTTGTCTCCGTGTCTAAGAACATAAGAACATAAGAAAGAAGGAACACTGCAGCAGGCCTACTGGCCCATGCGAGGCAGGTCCAAGTCTCCTGCCGGCTTAAGCCAATGCCCTGACCCAGCCAGGTCAGGTTACATTCACTTAAGGAAGGAGCACGGCATCTGACCTAGTAGCACAAACTAGTCAGGTACAACTCACACCCACCCGCACCCACTCATATATTTATCTAGCCTATTTTTAAAACTACACAACGTTTTAGCCTCTATAACTGTACTCGGGAGTTTGTTCCACTCATCGACAACTCTATTACCAAACCAATGCTTTCCTATATCCCTTCTGAATCTGAATTTATCCAACTTAAAGCCATTGCTTCGAGTCCTGTCAATACAAGATATTTTTAGCACGCTATTTACATCCCCTTTATTTATTCCTGTTTTCCATTTATATACCTCAATCATATCCCCCCTAATTCTACGCCTTTCTAGAGAGTGTAGATTCAGGGCCCTCAGTCTATCCTCATAGGGAAGATTTCTGATACATGGAATCAACTTAGTCATCCTCCTTTTGTACGTTTTCCAGAGCATTTATATCCATTCTGTAATACGGTGACCAAAACTGTGCAGCATAATCTAGATGAGGCCTAACCAAGGATATATAGAGTTGAAGAACAACCTGAGGACTCCTATTATTTATGCTTCTTGATATGAAGCCAAGGATTCTGTTTGCTTTATTGCGAACACTTATGCACTGCTGTCTTGGTTTTAGATTACTGCTAACCAGAACTCCTAAATCCTTTTCGCAATCAGTAGTATTAAGATCTACATTATTTAGTTTATATGTGGCATGGTTATTGTCCTGTCCAATATTTAGAACTTTGCATTTATCTATATTAAACTGCATCTGCCACTTCTCCGACCACTGCATCAGTCTATTCAAATCTTCCTGGAGTGCTCTAATGTCCTCATTTGAATGAATTGGACGGCCTATTTTGGTGTCATCGGCAAACTTGCTTATGTCGCTATTTATTCCCTCATCTATGTCGTTTATGTAGATTGTGAACAACAAGGGGCCCAATACTGACCCCTGTGGAACACCACTTGTGACGCTTCCCCACTCTGATTTCTCCCCATTTATGCAAACTCTCTGCTGCCTATTTGTCAACCATGCCTCTATCCAGGAAAAAATTTCTCCTCCTATTCCGTGTACTTCAGGGTACTTAAAGAATGCAAAATGGAACTTAGTCAGCCATTAACGAATGTGTTTAATACTTCCATCCTAACTGGTGTTGTGCCAGAGATGTGGAAGATAGCTAATGTAGTTCCTATATTCAAATCAGGGATAAGTCCATTCCATCAAATTACCGTCCAATAAGCCTCACGTCTATAGTAGGCAAATTATTAGAATCAATTATAGCTGATATTATCAGAAGTCACCTTGAAGAACATAATTTGATTAATGAATCTCAGCATGGGTTTACGAGAGGTCGTTCCTGCCTGACAAATTTACTGACGTTTTTCAATAAAACATTTGAGGCAGTAGACAGTGATAAAGAATATGATATAGTTTACTTGGATTTCAGTAAGGCCTTCGATAGAGTACCTCACAAGAGACTCTTAAGAAAGGTGGCAGCTCATGGTATAGGAGGTAAAGTTCTAGCATGGATAGAGGCATGGCTTACCAATAGAAAGCAGAGAGTTTCCATTAATGGGGTCAAATCTGAATGGGGATTTGTCACTAGTGGCGTTCCACAAGGATCAGTTTTGGGCCCATTGTTGTTCATAATTTACATAAATGACCTTGATGAAGGAATTGCAAGTGACATGAGTAAATTTGCTGATGATACAAAAATAGGCCGTATAATTCATTCTGAGGAGGATAACAGTGAACTCCAGGAGGATTTGGATAAATTAATGTCTTGGTCTGAAAAGTGGCAGATGAAGTTCAATGTGGACAAGTGTAAGGTGCTAGTCGTTGGTAATGAAAATATCCCTCGAATTTATAAACTAGGTGAAGTTGAGCTTGATCATACAGAATGTGAAAAAGACTTGGGAGTCATGGTAAGCAGAAATCTAAAGCCAAGACAACAGTGCCTAAGTGTGCGCAATAAGGCTAACAGATTACTAGGATTTATTTCAAGAAGTATAAGCAACAGAAGTCCAAAAGTTATTTTACAGCTCTATACATCACTAGTGAGACCTCATTTGGATTATGCAGCTCAGTTTTGGTCTCCTTACTACAGGATGGATATAGATTCATTGGAGAACATACAAAGAAGAATGACTAAAATGATTTACAGTATAAGAAATCTCCCGTATGAAGATAGACTTAGAGCATTGAATCTCCACTCTCTGGAGAGACGTAGAATGAGGGAAGATATCATCGAGGTGTACAAGTGGATGATGGGTATAAACAAAGGAGATATTAATAAAATACTGAGGATATCGAACCAAGTAAGAACGAGAAATAACGGATTTAAATTGGATAAATTTAGATTTAGAAAGGACATAGGCAAGTACTGGTTTTCGAACAGAGTTGTAGATGCGTGGAACAATCTTCCGAGTAGGGTGATAGAGGCTAGGACCTTGGGTGGCTTTAAAAAGAGATTGGACAAATATATGAGTGGGAGGGGCTGGGTTTGATTAGTGTCGTGAGTACAGGAGTAAATTCTTAGGTAGTGGTGGTTTTGATAAGGACCTGCCTTGTATGGGCCAGTAGGCCTTCTGCAGTGTTCCTCCATTCTTATGTTCTTATGTTCTATCAAAAGCCTTACTGAAGTCCATATACACAATATCATATTCATTACCATGATCTACCTCCTCAAATACCTTAGTGAAAAAAGTTATTAAATTTGTAAGGCAGGAACGCCCTTTTGTAAAACCGTGCTGAGATTCGTTGATTAATTTATGCTTTTCAAGATGGCTGCGAATTGCCTCGGCAATTATTGATTCCATAAATTTTCCCACTATGGAGGTTAGGCTTATTGGTCTATAGTTCGAAGCTAAGGACCTGTCTCCTGCTTTGAAAATAGGTATTACATTTGCAATTTTCCACTTATCTGGCACCATGCCAGTTTGCAGTGATATGTTGAAAAGATTAGCCATAGGTTTGCTAAGCTCCTCTTTACATTCCTTTAGAACCCTTGCATACAGTTCATCAGGGCCTGGGGATTTGTTAGGTTTTAATTTATCTATTTGTCTAAGGACCATGTCACTTGTGACCCTGATCGTGCATAGTTTATTATCGTCCTGGTCTACATAATTTATCATTTCTGGAATATCGCTAGTATCTCCCTGTGTAAAAACTGAGAGGAAATAAGTGTTAAAAATTCTACACATTTCCTTATCACTGACGGTGAGCTGACCTGAGTAACTTTTGAGTGGGCCTATCTTGTCCCTAATCTTACTTCTGTATACCTGAAAAAATCCTTTTGGGTTAGTTTTCGATTCTCTTGCAACTTTAACCTCATAGTCTCTTTTTGCTTTTCTTATTCCCTTTTTTATTTCTCTCTTTAACTGAATATATTGATTACTTAATTGCCCCTCTCCTCTTTTGATTCGCCTATATATGCCTCTCTTTTGACCAATGAGATGTTTTAATCTATTCTTCATCCATTTAGGATCATTTTTGTTTGATCTGATTTCCCTATTAGGAACATAAGTTGTCTGAGCAGCTAGAACTATTCTCTGGAAAACGTCATATTGGCAATCACCACCTACCTGACCCACTGTCAGGTCATTCCAGTTCAGCCCACCCAGGTAATTTTTCAGTCCTATGAAATCAGCCAGGCGGAAGTCAGGGACAGAGACTTGATTGTCATTATTAGGGTAATTCCATGATATATTAAAACTGAGTGATTTGTGATCACTTTCTCCAAGCTCATCATTAACCTCAAGATTATTAATTAGCGATTCCCTGCTGGCAAGAACCAAGTCTAGCAGGTTATTTCCTCTAGTTGGTTCTGTCACCAACTGTCTCCGTGTCAATCACACCTTGTCTCCTTGTCTAGCACACCTTGTCTCCGTGTCTAGCACACCTTGTCTCCGTGTCTAGCACAACTCCTCGTCTCCTCTATGGACTCCGTGTTATGCCGTGTCCTCCGTGCCTGCCCCATCACCTTTGCAAGCTTTCAAACACCACGGTAAAGAAACATCAACAACAGACAGGAAATGACATCACAGAAAGGGTGTAATTTGTATGTTAGAGCGTGTGTTATGTTTACCCGTGTGGAGTCACTCTTAGCACTCTGGCTGCTCCCATTATTCTGACGTGTAGGTGAGTAGAGTTGGGTAGCGTGTTTCACTATTCCCGGACGGTGGATCGAGCTTCTTTGATCTGATTTGTCCTTACGGGGGAGTGTTAGTTACCGTTGTGTGTGTTCATATATTTGTGGTTGCAGGGGTCGTGTCTTAGCTCCTGGCCCCGTCTCTTGCCTTTTGTCAAAATTTACTCTCTGCTAACCTCGTGGGCCCTATCGTACCTGCTATTAAGACTATGTATGGCGCCTGCCTTTACCACGTGTACTCACCTAATTGTGGTTGCAGGGGTCGAGACTCAGCTCCTGGCCCCGTGTGTGTGTGTGTGTGTGTGTTCCCCAGGAACAGCATTTGTTATTAAAACGTCTAACATGTAGTGAGATTTATCTTTGAATACTAAAAAAAATAATTTCTGATTTCATCCTGAGAATCACTCCTTCAGAAGCTCATAACATTACCACCATAACCACCACCAGCACCATCACCACCAGCAGCACCACCAGCACCATCACCACCACCTCACTTTCTACTAGCATACTTGACACTTCCGGCACAGCCAGAGGGTAATAAGCACCACCATCGCTGAAGGATAATTCTTGTGCTATTAGTCAGTGGCTGAGTCCAGCCGGGTGTGATCACCTTGCTAGCCTCCACCTCCACCATGACCCGTAGGGGTCATTCAGGAAAGGGGTAATGCAGCGTAGGGGTCATACAGGAGGAGGGGTCATATAGGAGGAGGGGTCATACAACATCCTTGCACTCCACTGCAGAATTCACCATTGTAAGCAGAATAAAGACTAGCCATAACACGGGTGGGGTTCGAACTCGCGGTCAGAGAGTCTCAAAACTCCAGACCGTCGCGTAAGCCAACAACGCGACGGTCTGGAGTTTTGAGACTCTTTGACCGCGGGTTCGAACCCACCCGTGGTATGTTTGTTTGCAATCGTGTCATTACGATTTCGTGAGAATAAAGACTATTCATTGTTTATATCAAGGGTGACCCAAATAGACCTAAGGAAAGTGGGAAAATTATGAATAGAACTGGAGGGATTTAATGGGATGGGATTGGGAAACTGGTGGAGGGAATTAGGGAACTAGAGGGGAAAACTGATGTGTAAGTTAGGGAAAGTTTAGTATAGGGAGAAATGGCATTCAGAGGGTGAAGGGGGGATTTTTAGAGTGGGAAATATTTGGGAAAAGGTGATTTTTAGACTAAATAAAGAATATCTGGGGAAAAGGTCAGGATAAAATTTAAGGGTTGGAGAAGATTAGGGGACTAGGGGGGAGGGGGAATTGATGTGTAAATTAAGGGAAAGTTTTGTGTAGGGAGAAATGGTAATCAGAGGGTGGAAGGGAATTTTTTTTTAGGGTTTAGTAGGGAATATTTTGGGAAAAGTCAGGAAAGGGGATGGAATTTATGGGAATTTAAGGGATGTTTAAGGGTAAGGGGATATTAGGGAGGAGACGCTAGCTTGTGTTTATGTTAGGTAAATTGTCACTATCGATGCGTGACGCGAAGCGCTAAACCCGTGTGGGTCGTCCTGCTCAACGAGTGGTGGTGGCTCGAAACTCCGTGCGTCGGGAAATCTAACCTCGGTCCTTAACTGAATTTGGCAGCAATAAAACGAATAAAACAGCGAAACCTGGTTAGTACGAATGCAGTATAATGCGAGCTTTTATCGACTGCGTTTCGCCCACATTTGGCGAAACGTAGTCAATAGAGGATCGCATTATACTGCATTTGTTTTTTTGTTTGTTTTTGTCTGTTTTTCCATCGTGTCGATATTTTATGCTATTTATCTCCAGCAGGATAATGCAGAAGAGTCACGTTCCGAAACGTGCTTTAATTGGGGCAACGTTTCGCTCTGTACAGATGTGTTTCAAGTTTACAAAGCTTATTCTATGGCGAGTGTCTTCAGTAAGCTATTTTGACCCCAAAGTCGGTCGGATTAAGGGTGTAAATGTGCACGGAGACCAATTAATATAAAACCAAAATTATTTGGATTGGAGGCAATACGTTCGTGAGAGGCAGTGGAGTAACTGACTTAGTGTGAGGAAATGGGGCTTCTGGAGAGACTGTTGTTAGCAGCTTGTTATTGGATAGTGGTAGTGGGGGTATTAATGGAGAAGTGCTGTAGGTGGTGGTACTGCTGTAGTGGTGGTGGTGGTGGTGGTAGTGCTGTAGTGGTGGTGGTAGTGCTATAGACGTAGTGCTGTAGTGGTGGTGGTGATAGCATTGTTGTCAGGGGTAGTGGCGAGGTGATATGAAACGTGCTGAAGCTTGTTTCAGCTTCATGTTGTTCCAGACCATGGAGCTGAACTCTTCTCCAGGATGAGGGACTGACCACCTCAAATACACTTTCCTCCAAGGTTGATGGACTGATTACATCATCTTCATTTCATTAAAACTGCTCCCTTTGTATTTAACTGAAGAAGCCTACTGTGTTGGCGAAACGTCTACTGACGGAGACACTGACGATGAAATGTGCTTATCCTGGAAAGTGCCTCAGATAAACTAGCTAGAACACTAAATCTTCCTTCAAACTTCTAGGTACCATGAGTAGCTCACACTTCAGGACCGAAACGTCGTCATACGTTTCTCCTATGTAAGGTTATTTGTTCACAGAATTGAGAACGGATTCGAAACCGAGTCTGCAATATAGATTTATTGAAAATGGTGTAAAATACCGATAAGTTGATTAAGACACATGTGTAGTAGTTAGGTATCTTTATTGTTGAAATCGTTTCGCCTACGTAGTAAGCTTCTTCAGCCAGATACGGAGAATGTATTGAAGACGATGTTAAGAATCCACTCTATTCACTTCGGAGATGCGCACTCATGACCCTTCTCTATAAGGCTCGATCCTCAGTCAAAATATTTTCACGCTGTTCTGAACAATCTTTTATTGAGACGTATCTCTCCGTGTAGAACTTTATTAAACCATGATGAAGCTCCAGAAAAAAAAAAGCGAAACGTTGTCCCAATAATCGCTTGTTTCGCTACGTGTGTCGTATATATTGTCATCGGTAATCCACTAACATTGACGCAGCCTGAAGAAATAATTCTCAATAACTTGCTTATAAACCTTTAATGTGGGATATATATCAAGTCACATTCTATTGCCCTTTGAAACGAGTTTTACGAAGCTCTTAACAGACAAAAAAACATACAAATAAGATATGTTTTTGTACCGAATCGGCTTCAGAAATGTCAACTGTCAGCTGATCCCATGTTTGTTTTTGTCAGGAGTCCTCGTAACCAACACTTGACTGTCACGCACAAATATATATCCTCTGATGAGGTGCGAACTGTACCACTTAAGTCATGGTAATTCCTTCCAATGATGGTGATTCTCCGTCGCCAATCGATAAACCCCACTTAGCACACCTATTTTGGAATTATTAACTCGTACCGATTATATAGCCAATGATACGGTTTTTAGATCAATTGCCACGTCAGGAGGAATTATAAGCCTCGTGCATCACTGGAACGTGAGAAGGGCGGGAGGAATCTCGCCCAGGTATATTATAATCTTACGAAACACAGCTGACTACATTAAAAACAGCTTTATATTAAAATAAAATACAAGAGGATATATATATATTTCTCCTTCGATATTTGTTTTTGCTGTACGAGGCAATAAAATAGCCAGGTATGTGTATATTACGTCAGTAGCTTTAAATATTTAGATCTAAGGCCTGATTTTGAGATTGTATACACATGTTCCATCAACACAAGTATGGATTACTTCCAGATAGAGCAATTGCAATGTATTTTTTTGTCCGGGGAGACCGCCCGTGAATATTATTTTATTACAATAATTCAACGTTAGCAAGAATACCGTTGTTCTCTGGGACTGCAATGATGAGAATTGTATTAAACTAACTTTACTGGATTACAATACCAAACGGTTATATATATTTCATCCAAGCGCTTTCGTGATTTCCCACATTATCAAGGAACTGTAAAAATAATGGAACAGTAGAAGGCATTTAAGGCCGAGATTACATCACATGGTCAACATATTACACCTCAACGGTGCCTTTATGATGGTGCAGGTCAGCTGGTCAAGGACCTGTCAAACATATCTCGTATTCTTCCCAAATTTTATGACTCTAAATTGTCAAACATATCTTAAATTCTTCCCAGATTTTATTAATTGTAAATTCAGTAACAGAGACAGCAAAGACAGACGCATCAGGAAAATCAAGAACAGCAGCACCAGCAACAGTACTAGCCACAAACAAACCACCAGTCACCAACACCACTACCACCAGTCACCAACACCACTACCACCAGTCACCAACACCACTACCACCAGTCACCAACACCACTACCACCAGTCACCAACACCACTACCACCAGTCACCAACACCACTACCACCAGTCACCAACACCACTACCACCAGTCACCAACACCACTACCACCAGTCACCAACACCACTACCATCAGTCACCAACACCACTACCACCAGTCACCAACACCACTACCACCAGTCACCAACACCACTACCATCAGTCACCAACACCACTACCACCAGTCACCAACACCACTACCATCAGTCACCAACACCACTACCACCAGTCACCAACACCACTACCACCAGTCACCAACACCACTACCACCAGTCACCAACACCTGGCAGGAAGATCCTCTCCTCAGTACACAAATTACACGTTCTACATGACACAAAAACACTAAACAAATGAATTGCAGTCAAGAATTTTGCTGGGGGCCATTGATGACCCGAGGAAGTGAGAGAGAGAGAGAGAGAGAGAGAGAGAGAGAGAGAGAGAGAGAGAGAGGTCAATTGGTGTGCAGCAGACAGGAGGAAAATAAGTGCTTGGTGAGGAGAGAGAACGTGGAGTGAGGAAGGAGGAGTAATGAGAAAGATGGAATGGGAGGCGACAAGGAATGAGAATAGAGATGAAATAAAAAGAGAGCTGGAATAAGAAAATAAATCGAATGAAAAACAGAGATGCAGTGAGTAAACGATGGGGGCTTCTATGGAAGGAATATAACAGGGATTACAAGGGAATGTAACGATAATAATTATATCAATTTCAACATGGCTTGGGTCAGGTGAAGGTGATATTCCATACAAGAATAGGTAATAGCCCAGAATATCCCAGGAAAACCCAGGAAAACCCTGTAGTGTGGCTTATTTCGGCTGTAGCCCTTTGGTTCCTCCCCCAGCATGCAACAGACAATAGAGAACCCGTTCCTAGGTGTCTAATTACTGCTAGGAAAACATGAGCAGCAGATACTAGGAAATATATCCAGGAATCTCTCCTCGCCCTGGGTAAGTCTCAGGTCCTTCGGTTTGCTTCATAGGTAATATAAGAACATAAGAAAGGAGGAACACTGCAGCAGGCCTGTTGGCCCATACTAGGCAGGTCCCTCACAATCCATCCCACTAACAAAATATTTGCACACCCCAATTTTCAACAATACCCAAGCAATAAGCTTTGAAAATTCTATTTACTCAAAGATAACTTGCTAGTTCATCAAAGTTCACTCCATAGGCTCTCAAAGTTCATTTATTAACCCCCAAAGTTCACTTGTTAGCCCCTCAAAGTTCACTTGACAGGTCCTCATAGTTTTTTCCAAGTGGCACCCTCACAGGCACTGAAGAACTTGTCAAGCAGTTCTGTGGCACCAAGCTCAGTGACAGTGCCACCTCAGTAAATAATGATAGCGACAATGATGTATCGTCCCAGCGGAGTTCCTCAGTTGGGTTGAACTTTGCGTGAGATGGAAATAAATGGTATAAAATACCGACTCAATGGAAAAATAAACACTTAAGCAATATAATGTGATCCTTTATTGATTAATAAAGGATCTCATTATACCGCTTAAGTGCTTATTTTTTTTCCAGTGAGCGTGAGATAAGAGTCGTACTACGAAGTAAACACAAGATTCGGAACACGTTTTTATTGAACATAAGAAAGGAGAAACATCGCAGCAGGCTTTCTGGCTTTTATTGGGACAACGTTTCGCTCTGTGTAGAGTTTTACCAAGTTATGATTTGGTATAACTTCTCTGTAACTAATTAGTTCAGAGAACCGACTAGTTGATAAATTAGACACATATGCAACACTTGGGTATCTTTAATGATGAAACGTTTCGCCACACAGTGGCTTCATCAGTCCATACAAAGGAGAATGGTGACGAACAGGAGGAGTTTGAGGTAATCAGTCCCTCAACCTGGAGTCGATGTAATCAGTCCATCAGTTCTTTTCAAGATTAATTTATCATCTTCTCTGTATTGGACTGAAGAAGCCACTGGTGGGCGAAACGTTTCCACAATAAACATTCCCAAGTGTTGATGAAATAAAGACCCAAGTGTTGCATAAATAAAGACCCAAGTGTTGCATAAATATCAAATGCATCAACGTGTTGGTTCTCTGAATCATTTACCTACATAATTTGATACAAATACCCACATAGACGTGGTTCTGTATTAATGTTGGTAGAATTACCCACAATATGCCACAATAAAATGTCACATTAGTTGCACTCGTGTCCTTTTACATAGACGTGGTTCCCACACAAACTTGTGTGTGATAATTGGTTTAAAACTGAAAAGTTGAAGATTAAGACACTTATGCAATACAGTGGTACCTCGGTATACGTCCTTAATTAATTCCAGAAGGCTGTTTAAGTGCCGATCTCTTCGAGTACCGAACGAATTTGTTCCCATAAGGACTAATGTAAAGTAGATTAATCCGTTTCAGACCCCAAAAAATACACTTACAAAAGCACTTACAAAAATACACTTACATAATTGTTCGAGTTGGGAGCTGGACGTATACCGAGGTACCACTGTATTATGAGAATCTTTATTCAATAAAGTTACCCATATGTTGCGAAAGTGTCTTCAATAAAGTTACCCATATGTTGCATAAGTGTCTCAAACTTCCACATATACTTGTTCAGCAACATGTGTCTTTTCACTTATTTCTAACTTAGTGTTGCAAGCCTTTGAGCCACTCTTTTTTGTGTTTTTTTTTATAGCAAGTGTGAGAGTGCGTGTGTGGATCTGACAGCGGTCAGGTGTTTGAGGGCTGAGAGGCGAGCAATGACACGCTTACAACTCATGTGTGTTCTTAGACTACTCAGAAGATAGTTCTTCTCAGTGTAATGATAGTCATGTCTTCTGTGAGGTTTCCCGTAGTTCCTCACGCAGTAAGTGCCGTAATAATCTTCTATAATAATCTACAGGACTCGAAACCTGAGGTGAAATGCCAACAGTACTGAAGACGTTGAGGCGGTGACAGTGGGGGAGCTATATTTTTGGTTATGGTGGCCCCTTCGTAACCAGCAGCGTCTAGCCTACATGATACTTTAATAACCTTATAATTAGCCTACATGATACTTTAATAACCTTATAATTAGCTTATATGATACTTTAATAACCTTATAATTAGCCTATATGATACTTTAATAACCTTATAATTAGCATACATGATACTTTAATAATCTTATAATTAGCTTATATGATACTTTAATAACCTTATAATTAGCCTATATGATACTTTAATAACCTTATAATTAGCCTATATGATACTTTAATAACCTTATAATTAGCCTACATGATACTTTAATAACCTTATAATTAGCCTATATGATACATTAATAACGTTATAATTAGCCTACATGATACTTTAATAACCTTATAATTAGCCTACATGATACTTTAATAACCTTATAATTAGCCTACAGGATACTTTAATAGCCTTATAATTAGCATATATGATACTTTAATAACCTTATAATTAGCATATATGATACTTTAATAACCTTATAATTAGCCTACATGATACTTTAATAACCTTATAATTAGCCTACATGATACTTTAATAACCTTATAATTAGCCTACAGGATACTTTAATAACCTTATAATTAGCATATATGATACTTTAATAACCTTATAATTAGCATATATGATACTTTAATAACCTTATAATTAGCCTACATGATACTTTAATAACCTTATAATTAGCCTACATGATACTTTAATAACCTTATAATTAGCCTACAGGATACTTTAATACCCTTATAATTAGCCTACATGATACTTTAATAACCTTATAATTAGCCTACATGATACTTTAATAACCGTATAATTAGCCTACAGGATACTTTAATAACCTTATAATTAGCATATATGATACTTTAATAACCTTATAATTAGCCTACATGATACTTTAATAACCTTATAATTAGCCTACATGATACTTTAATAACCTTATAATTAGCCTACATGATACTTTAATAACCTTATAATTAGCCTACATGATACTTTAATAACCTTATAATTAGCCTACAGGATACTTTAATAACCTTATAATTAGCATATATGATACTTTAATAACCTTATAATTAGCCTACATGATACTTTAATAACCTTATAATTAGCCTACATGATACTTTATTAACCTTATAATTAGCCTACATGATACTTTAATAACCTTATAATTAGCCTACATGATACTTTAATAACCTTATAATTAGCCTACATGATACTTTAATAACCTTATAATTAGCATACATGATACTTTAATAACCTAATAATTTTTACTTAAACTATTGTTTTGCACTGAATTACGTTATATTATTATTATTTAAAAAAGACTTCTCATACAGTAGACCAAAAAAATTCAGCAACGTGGACTAAAGTGGCTTCTGTGGCCCCTTCTGGATTAGGGGCCCTGATGCTTAAGCTTCATTAGTTTCACAGTAGTAGTAGATCCGCCCCTGGACAGTGATAACCTGACAGAAGTAGGATTCAGAACTGGGAGAACAGACTTCCGTGAACGATTATTGCGTTCCATGACTAGCTACTCAGTGCAAGGACTGGCGGAAGCTCGATCCTCCGTCCTCTAATCGTGAACCCATCTCTGAGCAGTCAGGTATTCTGGTGACAGTAATGTGGGGGTCGAGTCCTCGTGAACACCACCGACACGGCGTTACACTTCCTCCGTCTTGCTACTGATTGATGGTCTCTCTCGGGACTGTTTGTATCCTGGCTTTCACTCATCTGAAGAGGTGTAGACAGCGAGCCGACAAGAGGTGGAAGAGACAGCAAGCCGACAGGTGAAAGAGAAAGCCAGGCAACAAGAGGTGGAAGAGAAAGCGAGCCAACAATAGGTGTTGTAGAAGAGACAGCGAGCCAGAAGAAGGGACACCATCTTCATCCCAGAAGAAGAGATACCATCTTCAGCCCAGAAGAACATAAGAAAGAAGGAACACTGCAGCAAGCCTACTGGCCCATGCGAGGCAGGTCCAATTCCCCCACCGACTTAAGCCAATGCCTTGACGATACCATCTTCAACCCAGAAGAAGAGATACCATCTTCAACCCAGAAGAAGAGATACCATCTTCAACCCAGAAGAAGAGATACCATCTTCAACCCAGAAGAAGACACACAAAGTCCAGCTTGGAATGAACACAAGACTGCAGGTAGAACACATGTGTAACACCTAAGGAGTGCATTTATCAGTTCAATACATCAGTAGTCACCAGCCTTTTAGTATGAAAGGGCCAATTTAAAAAGCCAAATTTAAAGGGCCTCATTTTGTAATTTTTGTATTTTTTTACGAATAATAACAAAAAGCCAAATTTAAAGGGCCTCATTTTGTAATTTTTGTATTTTTTTACGAATAATAACAAAAATATTTTGTAATTGTTGACGATGTGTAGTGTGGAACCTACATCAAAGTCAATTTATAATTTCACGCGAGGGCCGCATCCATTTCCTAGAAGGGCCGCATGCGGTTCTCGGACCATAGGTTGGGGACCCTTACAATACAGTCGAAAATGAGGTAATCAGTCCCTGGAAGCCGGTGTACCGTACGTGAGTCTTAAAGAAACTGAAATAAAGGCAGGAAGATCGACTCTTATA
Source organism: Cherax destructor (assembly GCA_009830355.1). Classification (NCBI taxonomy): domain Eukaryota; kingdom Metazoa; phylum Arthropoda; class Malacostraca; order Decapoda; family Parastacidae; genus Cherax; species Cherax destructor. The sequence goes on along the minus strand of WNWK01001440.1, from coordinate 195,763 downwards.
TACTGAAATTAGATGAAGTTCAGCAGTTAAAGTCACGTCACAAACATGTGGGATCTTCCATTATTATTGTTATGATATGACACGGGTGCAGCCCAGAAGATGACACGGGTGCAGCCCAGAAGATGACACGGGTGCAGCCCAGAAGATGACACGGGTCCAGCCGAGGATGACAACACCTGCACCTGTCTGAGGACTAACAAGCCAGGAGGCAAAGACGTTATCACACACCTCACGGTCAAAAGATTCAGTGCGTCACCAGCTATTAAGAACATTTCCCATCAGCACAAGACGCGGTCTTTGTGGTTATCACAACACTGGGTAAATTTTTCATGCGGTCCCTACCCCTAGCAATCATTATGTCAATGGCATCACTACATGTTATTTCACACCCGTATCCTTTTTGTCGTGTGGGCAAATGGCTCCTTTATTGGCCGGGACAATAAGCGTCAATATACCTTGATGGACAAATGATCGGAAGGACACTGAAGGCTATTGTTATATCCACCAGTGTGTACGTCTCCAACAGCCGTCCGCAACAACTCGAGCGAAAGTCCTAACAATGAGATAATAGTCTCATTTCGTGGCCTTAATCACCATTATAGAATTACGACGTATTGATTAAATGGGCTATTCATGTGTGTGTTTCTTTGGATAGCGAGAGAGAGGCAGGGTGGAAGGATATCAACAGATAGACTTACCGGGATCGGTCGTCTGCTCCAACTTGACATTTGGGGAAGAATTGAGTCGCACTTTTTTTTCACATAATCACACGAATGAGGCTTGGGAATGAGACTTCAGATGATACAATACACTCGCAGCGACTACATACCGATACCACACAGATAGGATCCATGATTGAGGGCGTGAGGTAAGAAGTGGAGTGGGAAGCAGCAGCAGCAGCGGGCTATGAGGTACCCCAAGGGCCTTCTAAGATTGCTATCACCTGTGTGGATTCTCTCCCTCTCTCTTTCTCCACGGTGTTATCAGTAGTCCGGGGCCTAACCGTCGAGTGAACGTGTAATCACATTGACGGGGTTTTATCCATTATCGAACACAATGACAGGGTCGCACCGGCCAAATCATAGGCACAGCGAATCAACTAAATTAATACAAGTTGCGACTTTGCGTGTCGGGTGATTTGGTTAAATTCGTAGTCTACAAGTTGCAGATTAGATTTTTACGGCGGTGAGGCGCTACGCTGTTATTGTCGATGATTGAAGGAGGATTAGGTACACGTGATTACCGGTGATTGGAGGTGATTGGGAGGAGGTAGGAGATACAAGAGCAGCTGTAAGGTTGTAAATAGCTTACCAGCCAACACCAGCTAGCTCTCCTCCTGCATTTAATTATGATATAAGCTAACAAGGTGAGGTGTGATGTCCTACAAGAAAAAACTCAACAACAGGTAGGCTCAGTGATTACCTTCATATATTATTATTTTCACTGCTGTGTCGTCCAGCACTGCAATTAGCCGCTGGTTAAGCACTGCTGGTTGTAATCAGAGTCCTGACACTTACTAGCTTCTAGCTGGATCTTATCTGGCTCGACTCCAAGTTTTTCCACTAGCTTCTAGTTGGCTCTTAATCAGGGGAATTGGAGCCATTTTTCCTTCTTCAGATCATACGAATTTTATGAATAAAAAGGGACAATACAATGCGCAAATAACCCGCACGTAGGAGAGAGAAACTTATCACGACATATGTGCTACTAACGTGACATTTTATTGTGAATTGTGTAAACATGGTGTAACCAGGGAGAATTGTGTAAACATGGTGTAACCAGGGAGAATTGTGTAAACATGGTGTAACCAGGGAGAATTGTGTAAACATGGTGTAACCAGGGAGAATTGTGTAAACATGGTGTAACCAGGGAGAATTGTGTAAACATGGTGTAACGCGGGTGAATTGTGTAAACAAGGAAGAGGTCGTGTGGGTTCGATCACATGGAATGCATTTGAGTTCACGTGTTGATTTTTGTTGATGTTTTTTTTCGACATTGCAAATTTTGGGCTGTAATTAAAAGCGGTAGATGTATTTTAGGTAGAAGATGAGGTAGTAGATAGAGGATGATTGTATGTTTAAGTACTGAAAGTAAATATGCTGCATGTAGATGTACTGTCTGTAGATGTACTGTCTGTAGATGTACTGTCTGTAGATGTACTGTCTGTAGATGTACTGTCTGTAGATGTACTGTCTGTAGATGTACTGTCTGTAGATGTACTGTCTGTAGATTTACTGTCTGTAGATGTACTGTCTGTAGATGTACTGTCTGTAGATGTACTGTATGTAGATGTACTGTCTGTAGATGTACTGTCTGTAGATGTACTGTCGGTAGATGTACTGTCTGTAGATGTACTGTCTGTAGATGTACTGTCGGTAGATGTACTGTCTGTAGATGTACTGTCGGTAGATGTACTGTCTGTAGATGTACTGTCTGTAGATGTACTGTCTGTAGATGTACTGTCTGTAGATGTACTGTCTGTAGATGTACTGTCTGTAGATGTACAGTCTGTAGATGTACTGTCTGTAGATGTATTGTCTGTAGATGTACTGTCTGTAGATGTACAGTCTGTAGATGTACTGTCTGTAGATGTACTGTCTGTAGATGTACTGTCTGTAGATGTACTGTCTGTAGATGTACTGTCTGTAGATGTACTGTCGTAGATGTACTGTCTGTAGATGTACTGTTCGGTAGATGTACTGTCTGTAGATGTACTGTCTGTAGATGTACTGTCTGTAGATGTACTGTCTGTAGATGTACTGTCTGTAGATGTACTGTCTGTAGATGTACTGTCTGTAGATGTACTGTCGGTAGATGTACTGTCTGTAGATGTACTGTCGGTAGATGTACTGTCTGTAGATGTACTGTCGGTAGATGTACTGTCTGTAGATGTACTCAGTACTCTGTAGATGTACTGTCTGAGATGTTCTACATGTACGTCGTAGATGTACTGTCGGTAGATGTACTGTCTGTAGATGTACTGTCTGTAGATGTACTGTCTGTAGATGTACTGTCTGTAGATGTACAGTCTGTAGATGTACTGTCTGTAGATGTACTGTCTGTAGATGTACTGTCTGTAGATGTACTGTCTGTAGATGTACTGTCTGTAGATGTACTGTCGGTAGATGTACTGTCTGTAGATGTACTGTCGGTAGATGTACTGTCTGTAGATGTACTGTCGGTAGATGTACTGTCTGTAGATGTATTGTCTGTAGATGTACTGTCTGTAGATGTACTGTCTGTAGATGTACTGTCGGTAGATGTACTGTCTGTAGATGTACTGTCTGTAGATGTATTGTCTGTAGATGTACTGTCTGTAGATGTACTGTCGGTAGATGTACTGTCTGTAGATGTACTGTCGGTAGATGTACTGTCTGTATATGTACTGTCGGTAGATGTACTGTCTGTAGATGTATAGTCTGTAGATGTACTGTCTGTAGATGTACTGTCTGTATATGTACTGTCGGTAGATGTACTGTCTGTAGATGTACTGTCGGTAGATGTACTGTCTGTAGATGTACTGTCGGTAGATGTACTGTCTGTAGATGTACTGTCGGTAGATGTACTGTCGGTAGATGTACTGTCGGTAGATGTACTGTTGGTAGATGTACTGTCGGTTGATGTACTGTTGGTAGATGTACTGTCGGTAGATGTACTGTTGGTAGATGTACTGTCGGTTGATGTACTGTTGGTAGATGTACTGTCGGTAGATGTATTGTCTGTAGATGGAGCGAAACATCAAGTCCCACTCTGTTTCGTGCGTCTGTGTCATCCCCCAGAAGATGTTTCCTACACTGACGTCGTATTTGACAGGTTAATTATGGTGCCGCAATTAGCATGTTTGACCAAGTCATTATTTTTAATTAGATTTTCTAACTTACGGTCTAATTTGTTACTAAGCTTATTACGTTTGATTTCTAATTTTTGAGAATGATTATCTGGCGTTCTTTGTTGGTCCTTAATGGGTAATGCCTTATAATAATACTAATAATAATGATAATAATAATAATAATAATAATAATAATAATAATAATAATGATAATAATAATAATAATAATAATAATAATAATAATAATAATAAATTAACAAAAAATAATAATAATAATAATAATAATAATAATAATAATGATAATAATAATAATGATAATAATAATAATAATAATAATAATAATAATATAATAATAATAATAATAATAATAATAATAATAATAATAATAATAATATTAACAAAAAATAATAATAATAATAATAATAATAATAATAATAATAATATAATAATAATAATAATAATAATAATAATAATAATAATAATAATAATAATAATAATAATAATATAATAATAATAATAATATTAATAATATAATAATAATAATAATAATAATAATAATAATAATAATAATAATATAATAATAATAATAATAATAATAATAATAATAATAATAATAATAACAACAATAACAACAATAATAATAACAATAATAATAATAATAATAATAATAATAATAATAATAATATAACAAAATAATAATAATAATAATAATAGCGATAATAATAATAATCATAACGATAATAATATTATTAATATTAATAATAATAATAATAATAATAATGATAGTTATAACATAATAATAACGATAATAATAATAATAATAATAATAATAATAATAATAATAATAATATAATAATAATAATATAATCATAATAATAACGATAATAATAATAATGATAATATAATAATAATAATAATAATATATAATAATAATAATAATAATAATAATAATAAAAAAAAAAAACAATAATAATAGGATAATAATAATAATCATAACGATAATAATATTAATATTATTAATAATGATAATAAAATGATAGTAATAATAATAATAATAATAATAATAATAATAATAATAATAATAATAATAATAATAATAATAATAAAATAATAATAATAATAATAATAATAATAATAATAATAATAATAAATAATAATAATAATAATAATAATAATAATAATATAATAATAATAATAATAATAATCATAACGATAATAATATTAATAATTTAAAAATAATAATAATAATAATAATAACGATATTAATAATATAATAATAATAATAATAATAATAATAACGTTTATATATTCAATAATAATATAATAATCTTTTCTACAGTATGTTAAAGATCTGCTCTTTATTTCCTTTATTAAAGTTTCTTCAGCTTTATTTCATTGTCAATTATTTTTTCATCAATCGTCTTTTGTCAATTGTCTATTGTCTTTTGTCAACTGTCTATCGGCAACTGAGGTTTAGGCAATACATATCTATTTAAAAAAAAATTGTAACCATGCAAACAAAAGAAAAAATCTACGTATTTGCGTGAAGCTCTAAATCCGTATGGGTCATTTAGCACAAGGAGTGGTGAATGCTCGATCCTCCGTCGACTACGACAGGGTGTTTCACTCGTAGGAGGCCCCGAGTGGGTACTCCCGTAGTTGCAACCGTCTTGTTTGTATATTATGTCTGTAGTAAACGATAATTCGGGGCCTCCTACGAGTTAAACACCTTGTGGTAACTCTACAGAACAAATACAGAAAGTATTCAGAAGAAATACAGAAAGTATTCAGAAGAAATACAGAAAGTATTCAGAAGAAATACAGAAAGTATTCTGAAGAAATACAGAAAGTATTCAGAAGAAATACAGAAAGTATTCAGAAGAAATACAGAAAGTATTCAGAAGAAATACAGAAAGTATTCAGAAGAAATACAGAAAGTATTCAGAAGAAATACAGAAAGTATTCAGAAGAAATACAGAAAGTATTCAGAACGAAAAGGAATCGATGCTGATCTTTCCTTAGAATATTATTGTTTCAGGATTATTATTATTATTATTATTATTATTATTATTATTATTATTATTATTATTATTATTATTAGTTACCGCATCATTTAAATCGCAAATATTCTCAATTATCTAAAGAATATTTTTATGTTTGATAATGCAACCACCACCATTGATGCTATTTTGTTTGTGTGTGGTGTGTAGCTGCCTGAAGCAACTCGCTGAATGAACAGAGTTGAATTCCATGACTACTCGATCCAACCTTCTGCAGGTTCTCAAACACCTTCGTCAGTAAGCAAGGCTTCGCTTCCTTCCTGAGATGTTTGTCAATGGGATAGCCTCGTCTTGACACCTTGTCGGAACGAGTGCCAGTTCGTCTTGTGTCGTAGTTCCAGGCAAAAGGTCTAGTCTCTCAGGATAGCGAGACCCCACATTGACGGGCTATCGTGTGACGGACGAATGATGATAACCACTGTCCTAATTATGATATCAGCGGGGCGTCTCGGGACGTCTGAGTGATGGAGAATATTTACCTTCATGACCCCGGCCGCCATTTCCAGTCTTCCTCCCAGCCTACCCCTCTCTCTCCCTCTTCTTCAGATCACAGTGTTATTATTCTGTTCTTGGGGAAGGATTAGAAATATATCCAGATGCTCTCTCAGTAACACTTTTTCTTGGGTCTAGTTCCTAGGCCTTTTGTGTATCCATATGCTCTTACACTACCATCCACTGGAGGAAAATGGAGATTAATAATAAACTAATTGTCCACTGAATGGATATGAGGTGCACAATAAACTAGCCACTACCGTCCACAGGATGGATATGAGGTGCACAATAAACTAGCCACTACCATCCACTGGATGGATATGAGGTGCACAATAAACTAGCCACTACCGTCCACGGGATGGATACAAGGTGCACAATAAACTAGCCACTACCGTCCACAGGATGGATATGAGGTGCACAATAAACTAGCCACTTCCGTCCACGGGATGGATACAAGGTGCACAATAAACTAGCCACAACCATCCACAGGATGGATACGAGGTGCACAATAACCTAGCCACTTCGGTGGCAAAATCTCAATCTCAATGTGTAGACGTCAACCAGTGGATAAGGAATGAGTGATAAAATCTAATGCAAGAAAGAGAGAAGTGGCTCCAGTTTCTAGGATCATGAGGACCTCAATAACTTCTAAGATCATTTCTAAGATCACATACTTCTAAGATCACATACTTCTAAGATCACATACTTCTAAGATCATTTTTAAGATCACATACTTCTAAGATCATTTCTAAGATCACATACTTCTAAGATCATTTCTAAGATCACATACTTCTAAGATAATTTCTAAGATCACATACTTCTAAGATCATTTCTAAGATCACATACTTCTAAGATCATTTCTAAGATCACATACTTCTAAGATCATTTCTAAGATCACATACTTCTAAGATAATTTCTAAGATCACATACTTCTAAGATCATTTCTAAGATCACATACTTCTAAGATCATTTCTAAGATCACATACTTCTAAGATCACTTGCTACTGCTCTCATTTCGTGTATTTGTTTTTTTACGATTCCTTAGACTTTACCTGGAGGGAATATACCTGGGTATACCTGGAGGGAGTTCCGGGGGTCAACGCCCCCGCGGACAGGTCCATGACCAGGCCTCACGGTGAATCAGGGGCTGATCAACCAGGCTGTTACTGTTATTTTGTTTACGTGCTGCGCTAAACTCGTGTGAGATCATTCAACTATAGAATGGTGAAGGCTCGATCCTCCATCCTGTTTGACTGCACTCATCTTGTCCCAGCGAGTAGTGTGTGTACGTGTGTCCGTGTGTGTGTGTGTGTGTGTGTGTGTGTGTGTGTGTGTACCTGTCCCTATGTCTGTCTGTGTCTGTGTGTGTCTGTACGTCTTGTACTGAGACTAGATACCTAAATGCACTTTCTGTGTCTCCCAACTGGACGCTGGTTCTCTCTGTCTCCTCACTATCATTATTAATGTAATTTTCATTATAATCAGCTGATAATGAGTAACTTTATAGCCTTACCTCCACCGCTGGGCAGCTAGGATCCATCCTGCTGCTAGGCTCAGCGGGCCAGGCGACCCTAGCTACTCACCCAGCACAGTGATATATCGAAGCTGTCAATTAATTGTGATTACAGTTTTACGTAGAGATGTCAACTCATTTTAAAAGCCAAGGTTTTAGTGAGTGATGTTATGTTGACCTTGTCAGCCACTGCTGTGCTTCGTTCCTAGCCTCTGTTATTGTGTCTCGCACTCTGTTATTGTGTCTCGCACTCTGTTATTGTGTCTCGCACTCTGTTATTGTGTCTCGCACTCTGTTATTGTGTATCGCACTCTGTTATTGTGTCTCGCACTCTGTTATTGTGTCTCGCACTCTGTTATTGTGTCTCGCACTCTGTTATTGTGTATCGCACTCTGTTATTGTGTCTCGCACTCTGTTATTGTGTCTCGCAACTCTGTTATTGTGTCTCGCACTCTGTTATTGTGTCTTGCAACTCTGTTATTGTGTCTCGCAACTCTGTTATTGTGTCTCGCACTCTGTTATTGTGTCTTGCAACTCTGTTATTGTGTCTCGCACTCTGTTATTGTGTCTCGCACTCTGTTATTGTGTCTTGCAACTCTGTTATTGTGTCTCGCACTCTGTTATTGTGTCTCCCACTCTCACTGTCTGCTGTGGTGAGTACTGCTTCTGCTGTTCACTTGTACTGCTGCTGGCTGCTGCTGCTGCTGCTGCTGCTGCTGCTGCTTCTGTTGCTGCTGCCTCTGCTTTACACCTGTACTCTGGTGGCTGTTTTATTTCTACTGCTGCTGAATGCTGCTTCTGTTGTTGCTGCTGCTGCCTCTGCTGCACATCTGTGACCAGCTGGCTGTTGCTTCTGCTGCTGCTGGCTGATGCTGCTTCCTCTACCGGATGCTGCTGCTGCTTCTGCAGACTTGCACTCTGCTGGATGCTGTTGCTGTCGCTCCTGATGTTACAGCTGTTGCTGCCTCTGCTGTTACCGTTGTTGCTGCCTCTTCTGTTACCGTTATTGCTGCCTCTGCTGTTACCGTTGTTGCTGCTGCCTCTGCTGTTACCGTTGTTGCTGCTGCCTCTGCTGTTACCGTTGTTCCTGCCTCTGCTGTTACCGTTGTTGCTGCTGCCTCTGCTGTTACCGTTGTTCCTGCTGCCTCTGCTGTTACCGTTGTTGCTGCTGCCTCTGCTGTTACCGTTGTTGCTGCTGCCTCTGCTGTTACCGTTGTTGCTGCCTCTGCTGCACGCCTCTACTGGCTGTTGCTTCTGCATACATTTACTCTGCTTCTCTGCTCCCTGTCATCTTTTCCTTCACTATCTTCTGTATTTCCTGCTACAAAAACGATACAAAAACACTACAAAACGCTAAAAAAAACACTACAAAAACGCTAAATAAACTACAAAAACGCTATAAAAAACACTTCACAAACACGAGAAACTCCAAAAACATTTAAAACATTACTCAAAAGCTACAAAAAACTACAAAACACTTTTATACACAAGGTTTCTAACACGTTTATTTTGTCTGTGGTCATCTGGTGTTCAATTACTGTTACTCGCGAGGCTTGGCGTTCTAAATGTCCTCGTTCTGTTGGTGCTGTGTATCAGTCCTGTTGGTATCCTGTATATGTTGTATACCTGCCCTGTATATGTCCTATACCTGTCCTGCATATGTCCTATACCTGTGCTGTATATGTCCTATACCTGTCCTGTATATGTCCTATACCTGTCCTGTATATGTCCTATACCTGTTCTATATATGTCCTATACCTGTTCTATATATGTCCTATGCCTGTTCTGTTATGTCTTATACCTGTCCTGTACATGTCCTATACCTGCCCTAATATTGTCATATTGGGCATCAGAGTCAGCATCTCTGTATTGTATATTATTCTTACCGGTACATATCTTGTATTTTTCCTGTTCCGTACGTGTATTGTTCCTATTATGTGCCTGTCCTGTACTCGTCTTTTCGTCCTTAACCTATACGTCATGTTATATTCTTCACTCAAGCGCGCATACACACGCGCACACACACACACACACACCAGTGAAGGGCCGGGGCCAGGAGCTATGAATAGACCCCTGCAACCACAATTAGATGAGTACACACACACACACACACACATACACACACACACACACACACACATACAAACACACATAGGGAGAGTGGACCTAGTAGCGACTAGCAAAGAGGCGGAGCCGGGAGCTATGATTCGACCCCTGCAACCAAAAATAAGTGAGTAATGGGTGAGTACACACACACACATGCACACATACAGGTACTTTATAGCTTCCTTACTTTGGTGTATGTGTGTGTGTGTGTGTGTGTTCTGTTGTCTACCTAGTTGTGGTTGCAGGGTCGAGTAGCTCCTGGCCCGCCTTTCATGCTGTACTGGGTCACTTCCTGCGCCATAATTTTATCATACACTCTGCTTAAGTTTTCATGTATAGAGTCCTGCCTGCACCTACATCGCTTCTCAAACTATTCCACTTCCCGACAATCTCTAGTGACTGAAGAAATATTTAACATCCTCTGCTGTATTCATCTGGTCTTCAACTTCCATCTGTGTCCCTTGTTGTTGTGTCATCTCTGGAACATTCTGTCTCTGTCCACTTTGTCAATTCCTCTCAGTATCTTATATGTTGTTATCATGTCTCCCTATCTCTCCTGTCCTCCAGTGTCGTCAGGTCCATTTCCCTTAACCTCCTCGTAGGACATACCCCTTAGCTCCGGGACTAGTCTTGTTGCAAACCTTTGCACTTTCTCGAGCTTCTTCACATGCTTGGCTAGGTGTGGGTTCCAAACTGGTGCTGCATACTCCAATATGGGCCTAACGTACACAGTGTACAGGGTCCTGAACGATTCTTTATTAAGATGTCGGAATGCTGTTCTTAGGTTTGCTAGGCGCCCATATGCTGCAGCAGTTATTTGGTTGATGTGCGCCTCAGGAGATGTGTCTGGTGTTATACTCACCCCAAGTGTGTGTGTGGGTGTGTGTGTGTGCGTGTATGTGTGTGTGTGTATGTGTGTGCGTGTATGTGTGGGTATGGGTGTGTGCGTGCATGTGCGTGTGCGTTACGAACACCTCTTTGATACATATTTTATTAATACATTCTCAGGCATTTGTTTTCTGGTTCAGGTTTTGGCACACTGGCACGCTCTCGGCTCTCTAATTTGGCAGTGAGAGGCTCTCTGCTCTTTAATTTGCCTCGCTGGAGCATATTTCTCCATTAATGACGTTGGGGCTAATGCATTTTAGTAAATCCTTGCGTGCTGAGCTCATTCAGTTTGTGTGTGGACCTAGTAGCGTGTGTGTGTGTGTGTGTGTGTGTGTGTGTGTGTGTGTTTATGTGTGTGTGTGTGTGTGTGTGTTTCACAACCTGTACCAAGTAAGAAACAAAAGCTAGACTTTCGATCGTATTTAGAGACCAGAAGTTTTCTGTAAGAGAATGCAACATTGACTCAAATACTCAATCAGGACATTGAATGACACAGACGATACGCCTCTGATGGCTTTTCTCCAATCGCCACACAGAGCCAGCTATGTAAGAACCGTAGGGAAAAATAAAGAAAACACAAGAATAGAATCCTTTAGTTCACGGAACTATCCCCCCGACTTTGATTTTATTTGAGTTTAGCTGTGGAGGACTTCTTCTATACTCTTTATTTTAAAGACTTGATGGGCACCTGGATAAAGCCCATGATTTCAGACTTACCGAAATAGTATGGTACACAATACACAAATATCCCGCAAATAGGAGAAAAAAATTATGACGACGTTTCGGTCCTATTAGGCCCATTGACTAGTCACACTAACACATGAAGGTGAGGGAGCCAGTATACACAGGAGAGGAGGACAGGGACGGGACAAAGAGAGGAAGAAGTGGAGAAGTAGTGGTAGAGGAAATACTGGTAGTAGTAAGTAGGGAGAGTGATGGTAGTGGCGAGCTAAAAGGAGTAGTGGTAGTAGTAGTAGTAGTAGAAGACCCACGAGGGTAGGACCAAACACCCAGGTACGACCTGGGCCGTGTCCTGGTTAGGTTGCATCATTCTGCTGAGTATTTCAGAGACGCTGAAGCTCCCTGAGATTCAATTGATGGCGTCTGAAATCGCTGTGTCATTGATGGTACTAAAGACAGTATTATAAGTGTATCATTTTCTCTGGTGCGTTGTTCTGCTTTGATGAGTAGATCTGCTCTCTCCCACCTCATAATGTGAGTGTTTAAGTGTTCACTGTCACAGTGATCCCTTTTCAGTGGGTATAATAATAATAATAATAATAATAATATTATTATTATTATTATTATTATTATTATTATTATTATTATTATTATTATTATTATTATTGTCACAGTGATGCCCCTTTCAAATGGTACAACAACAACAATATAATAATATAATAATAATAATAATAATAATAATAATAATTAATAATAATAATAACAGAGGTAACAAGGATGAGAAAATGCATCAACAACAAAAACATATAAATATTCCGATATTCAACGCCAAAAAAAGGGAAAAAAAACAAAAGACCTCCTCACCCCCCAGTCAAATTAAAAAATTACTTTAGAAACGCAAAAAAACAGAGAGACTGATTCACTTCCTCTATGATCACACAGGAGACTGCCGGTTGAGGAAGGCCCCTAAATTCGGCTATCATCGCCTTTAACCGGCCGGGCCGGTGAAAATATTAAGGCAACCGGTGGTATTAGCCGAGTTAAAGACCTTTCAGAGGCCAGTCTGAAAACACAGGGAGGGAATAATCATTTTAGCACGGCAACAAACACGGCTATTAATTCCGTGTTATGTTTGTGATTGAGGGACTTCGGTCATGCTCTGGCAGGTCTCGCGTCTTGAGGCTGGGTGAGAGAGAGAGAGAGAGAGAGAGAGAGAGAGAGAGAGAGAGAGAGAGAGAGAAGAGAGAGAGAGAGAGAGAGTTATTTCTACAAGTACGTGATACTGACCATAGCTGACATTAGTGACATATACTATATAGAAAGCCCCTTGAATGCAGAGCATTTCGGGCAATTTAGGTTAATTTTGTCCCTCCCTAGGATGCGACTCACATCAGTCGACTAACACCCAGGTACCTACTTACTGCTAGGTGAACAGGGTCGGCAGGTGTCTTAAGGAAACACTCCCAGAGTCCACACCAAACTTATCTACCGAGGAAACCCGTCAGTTACCTTGGAAGTATAATGTTTAAGACAGCAATAATAAAACAGACCGATAAACAGACAGATTTAAAGAAGGAATTTAAAAGAAGAGGCAATAAAAATAAAGATTTCAGGAATGGAAATCATTAGAATTTAGAGTAGCTAAATCGATAAAAAAAAATAATGGAACTAACAAAGTTAGAACAGTGAAGAGGTTGCACTACAGGATCTTCAGCTTTTTATGATTACAGACACCAATGGATTGCCCAATATGACCCCATACCACCTTCACCAGACTGTGGAAGTCATCACCAGTGCTATTAGGCACCAGTATGACTTCAAAAGATGCCAATAGCTTGGTTTTACTTTATATATGGATGGCTAGCAAGAGTACAGCTGGTAGGTGATTCAAATCTAGCAACAACTTTTTTTTCTAAATTGTTCAGAGATCGAGTCCCATACCCCCATTATTTGACTCCCATACCCCAGGGGGCATGGATACCCCCGGTTAAGATCCCCTGGGTTAGATGGTAGGGGTTAGTGACAAGGGAACAGTGAGAAAGTCATCTTGCTGATGCTTCTTGAAGTCAGATTATTCTCCTTAATACTCCTAGATCAAAGAGTGTTCCTGGCGTCATTATCCAACCTTTTATCCTCTCTTCCCTCTCTTCCCCTCTCCTCCACTCTCTCTTCTCTCCTCCCCTCCCTCTTCTCCCATCTCTCTTCCCTTCCCCTTTCTCTCACTTCTCTCTCCTCACCTCTTTTTCCCATTACTCTCGTTCCATTCCTCACTCTCTTCTCCTAGCTTCTTCCCTCTCCTCTTTCTACCCTTCTATCTGTCCTCTCTTTTCTCTCTTCCCTCTCTTCTCTCTTCCCTCTCCCCTCTCTTCTATTTCATTCCCCCTCCCTCTCCACCCCTCACCATTCTCTCTCCTCTCCCACACCCTTTTCTCTAACCCTCCACATTTTCCCCTCCTCTCTCCCCTCTCCTCTCCCCTCACCCCTCCCCTCTCCCCTCCCTTCAACGCGATCATCCCAAAATTACATTATTAAATAATTTATACATCTTTTCATTAAATCACAACGGTGTGGTAGTGGCTGCTGAAACAAGGAAAAAAGGCAGATGGGGAAAAGGGAAGAGGGGGTAAACGGGGAAGGGGGCAAAAGAGGGGAATGGAAAGAAAAACGGGGAGGGGGGTAAAGAATAGGTAAAATAAAGAAGGAAGAGGAGTGAGATGTCTAAAATGTTTTGATGAATCTTATATTCATTTCTATGATTCTTTATATGTTCTTCAATATTCTTCCTTTATATGTTCTTCAATATTCTTACTTTATATGTTCTTCAATATTCTTACTTTACATGTTCTTCAATATTCTTACTTTACATGTTCTTCAATATTCTTACTTTACATGTTCTTCAATATTTTTTTTACTTTCTAACATGTTCTTCAATATTCTTACTTTACATGTTCTTCAATATTCTTACTTTACATGTTCTTCAATATTCTTACTTTACATGTTCTTCAATATTCTTACTTTACATGTTCTTCAATATTCTTTCTTTACATGTTCTTCAATATTCTTACTTTACATGTTCTTCAATATTCTTACTTTACATGTTCTTAAATATTCTTACTTTATATGTTCTTCAATATTCTTTCTTTACATGTTCTTCAATATTCTTACTTTACATGTTCTTCAATATTCTTACTTTACATGTTCTTCAATATTCTTACTTTACATGTTCTTAAATATTCTTACTTTACATGTTCTTCAATATTCTTACTTTACATGTTCTTCAAAATTCTTAATTTACATGTTCTTCAATATTCTTACTTTACATGTTCTTCAATATTCTTACTTTACATGTTCTTCAATATTCTTACTTTACATGTTCTTCAATATTCTTCCTCAAAATCAGGAAAATTCTAAACAGAACTATTATATTTCGACATTTGTCTTCAGCAAGAACACCATTTACTAAACTGTCCTATCCATTTGCATATAATTTTTTTCCCTTTTATTAGAGTGATAATATATCAATATAATTATCCACGTCACTAATAAAGAGATTCTTCGGATTATCCAGCAAAGGATGGAGTCATTGCAAATTAATGTCGTGTGTGATGGTGTATTGGTTGTTAGTTTTGATGGATTGTGAACTGAGTTTAAAGTCTATCTACTAGACGAGGGAGCTAAAATGGGAGCTTAAGTGTTAAGTGGGTATATTTACGTACATATATACATAAATACAGTTACATAAATTATCAAACATAGCAACATATGTGTAGATTACCTATGATAACCCCCCCAAAAAGTCAAAGTGACATATTACCACTGTGGTTCTTGGTTACACACATGGTTGTTGAGGCGTCACATCCCAGTGAGAGACCACAAGCAACGCCATCTGTGAACGTAAGTCGCTACTTTCCAAAGTACTGTCAACCTAACATCTGCTTCCCCTATTCTTAAAAGTTTCAGTTCTTTACTTATATACTTTCTAGAGTGGCGGCTACAGCGAAGGTGAGACGAGATACTTCGCCAATAACTGACACTTCCTGGCAAGGTAACTAATAAAATTATTTCTATGGTTCTACTGCCACCAGTATAACAGTCTTTGTACTCGATTGTTAAAATGTTACGCGGGCGAAACGTCTCGTTACTTAAATATGTAGGTGTTGCACTTGTCACCTATTTTCTGTACAAGGTGTTTTAAAGGTGGACCCAATTTCAGCGCAGTTTGCTTTGAAATTGGGTCCATATATTTGAAACACCTTGTACATTATATCTTTAAATTTCTTGATAATTGTCCTTAGATTGACGAAAAAAATAGCAGTGATCACAATGTAACTAAAAATACTATTACAACTCTAAGTGGTCAGGCCACTTAGAGTTTCTTATCTTTCTCTTTCATTCTACCCACAATATTTCTTAGCTCTCTCTCTCTCTCTCTCTTCCTATCTACCTACGATATTTCTTACCTTCCTCTCTCTCTTCTTGACTAACATCTGTATACCTATTAGCATTGGCTACCGTGTCATTGAAATTGTGTAAAAGTCACTGAAATTGTGTGAAAGTCACTGAAATTGTGTAAAAGCCTTGAAATTGTGTAAAAGTCACTGAAGCTATATAAAAGTCACTGAAATTGTGTAAAAGTTACTGAAATTGTGTAAAAGCCTTGAAATTGTGTAAAAGTCACTGACGCTATATAAAAGTCACTGAAATTGTGTGAAAGTCACTGAAATTGTGTAAAAGTCACAGAAATTGTGTAAAAGTTACTGAAATTGTGTAAAAGCCTTGAAATTGTGTAAAAGTCACTGAAGCTATATAAAAGTCACTGAAATTGTGTGAAAGTCACTGAAATTGTGTAAAAGTCACAGAAATTGTGTAAAAGTTACTGAAATTGTGTAAAAGCCTTGAAATTGTGTAAAAGTCACTGAAACTATGTAAAAGTCACTGAAATTGTGTAAAAGCCTTGAAATTGTGTAAAAGTCACTGAGAGTGTGTAAAAGTCACTGAAACTATGTGAAAGTCACTGAAATTGTACAAGGGTTCGAAGAATAAAATAACGAACACTAGATCTTATAAACCAGGGAACGGATATGCTTTCAACCCATGGAGAGAGAGAGTCAAGCTCACTCGCCACGGGTTCAATCCCCACCCGTTCCCTGGTGTGTTTACAATAGTATTATTACGATTTCGTGAGACTAAATTTTATAATTTTTAAAAGCAAAAAAGTATAGAGTATAGAGGTGCCAACACTTTGATATGTCAGTGAAGCCTTGGATCAAGAACCCTTCACCGGCACATAAAGGGCTAACCCCTCAAGGGAGGTTCCTTGATGCTGGAGAAGGGGCTCTTGATCTAGGGAACTGGATCTGTGCTCCAGTTCCATGAATTGAGGCCGAATACCTTCCACCTCCCCCATACAGGACCTGTATAATCCCTATGGGTTTAGCGCTCCCCGTAATAATAATAATAATTCTCTAACAATAAAGAATAAATTTTTCACTTCTCACAGATAATTGAGTTAAAATTATTAAATGATATCTTCCCAACATTCACTCATGATAAATAATTCCATTCATCTATCACGTAATATACAACTTCAAAACATTACTACTATCAATCCAATTTGCTGATATTGATCGATCAGACTGTTGCAAATACGTTCAAATATGAAAAAAAGTAGAATTATTAGTGTCTATCAAGTGATCACAATGAATTATGGACGTTCAAACAATTTACAGCCTTCAAACTGCAATTTAGTTTTGCCAACACAAAAAAATATTCAATATTAGAGAACTAAGAGCGGGTCAAGGACCGGATATGGTAAATTAATGTGTGTGTGTGTGTGTGTACTCTCTTTTTTGTACTCGCCTATTTGTGGTTGAAGGGGTCGATTCACGGCTACTGGGGTCGCCTCTTTGCTAGTCGCTACTATGTTCATTCCTTGTTCCAGGAGCTGTATCGTACCTCTTCTTAAAGCTATGTGTGGATCCTGCCTCCACTACAACGTTCTCCAGATTGTTCCACTTCCTGACTACTCTAAGGCTGTGTGTGTGTGTGTGTACTCGTCTAGTTGTACTCACCTAGTTATGGTTGCAGGGGTCGAGTCACAGCTCCTGGCCCTGCCTCTTCACTGGCCGCTATTCGGTTACTCTACCCGCTCCATGAGGTTTATTATACCTCTTCTTAAAGCTATGTATGGATCCTGCCTCCACTACATCACTTCCCAGACTATTCCACTTCCTGACAACTCTGTGACTGAAGAAATACTTCCTAATATCCCTGTGTGTGTGTGTGTGTTTTAGAAGCAAAATTGTATATAAGAAGACTTGATTCCACCCCTATGTTGTCCTCAGAGAAACTATTTTTTGACCATCACACAAGAGGACTATTTACTATTATCTTGATGGTTGAAGCAAAGGTAGTCAAGCAGAAGTAGAGAGAGAGAGAGAGAGAGAGAGAGAGAGAGAGAGAGAGAGAGAGAGAGAGAGAGAGAGAGAGAGAAATAGTCTCTGACTTACTCTAGCTAAGGTAAGCAATGGGAAGGCGTCAACAAGGAGAAGACAGATGGGGTCTAATGTGTGTAATAAGCCTTTGGTGTTTGGCTCTTCAGCGCTGATACCGCGGCTCGCTACTGACTCATCTTCGGCCACAGCTAAAAATGAAATGACGGTGATGGTGGTTGGGGAAGAAGAGGTGGTTGTGTTGGTAGTGGTGGTAGGAGGTGGTAGTGACGATGGTGGTAGGTGGTACTGACTATACCGAGTAGTAACGTGGCGGTGTGGACGTTACATCGAAGGAAATAAAGAGGGAAGCGAGAAACTACAGGAAAAAAACAGGGATAGGATGGCTTCGTTTTCCTAGACTGAGAGACGACTCGACACGGTGCGCCACCAGACTCTGATGTCCGCACTTTTGGAAGCACAACAACTAATACCAAGTGTTCCAGCAGATACCTGTGGATATCTGTGGAATAGGAGGCAGAGATGTATCAGAGTGCAGTTATTGATTTACAATACATAAATTACCTAAAACTGGAGCTAAATATTGTATATTACTACATAAATAATCCACACTTAGGAGAGAAAAGCTTACACGACGTTTCGGTCCTACCTGGACCAAGTGAGGGAGTCAGTATATATACGCGAGGGGGAAAAGGGACGGGACCACGAGATGAAGAACAAGAAGTAGTGGTAAGGCTGATAGTAGAAGTAGTAGAAGTAGCAGTGGCAGTAGAATGTAGAGAGAATAGTTTTAGTGGTACAAGATATAGAAAGGGGATGATGCGAAAATAATTAGGATAACAGGAGAGGAACAGTGAGAGGGCGCAAGACCACTTAAATAAACTACAGGTACTCCTACTAAAGTGGTTACAGAATTTCAGTTCTGAAAAAGTGCAAAAGTAGGAGGGAGAGTGATGACTTGGAAGAAAATACTTTGTGAGATTAGAAGTAATGCCTGCGTCTTACACGGTGTAAGATATAAAAGTAAACACTACTCTGAGGGTATCAGCTGAAACCCGTATCAGCAATTTGATTTTAGCTTGTAACAGATAAGTGAACTGTAAAAATAAATCCAGATGCAGTCCTGTAAATCCTTATGGAGCCTAGTTCCTAGGTATTTTGTGTATCCATATGCTCTTGCGCTACCGTCCACAGGATGGATATGAGGTGCACAATAAACTAGCTACTACCGTCCACTTGATGGATATGAGGTGCACAATAAACTAGCTACTACCGTCCACTTGATGGATATGAAGTGCACAATAAACTAGCTACTACCATCCACTTGATGGATATGAGGTGCACAATAAACTAGCTACTACCATCCACTTGATGGATATGAGGTGCACAATAAACTAGCTACTACCGTCCACTTGATGGATATGAAGTGCACAATAAACTAGCTACTACCATCCACTTGATGGATATGAGGTGCACAATAAACTAGCTACTACCATCCACTTGATGGATATGAGGTGCACAATAAACTAGCTACTACCGTCCACTTGATGGATATGAGGTGCACAATAAACTAGCCACTACCGTCCACTTGATGGATATAATGTGCACAATAAACTAGCCACTACCGTCCACAGGATGGATATGAGGTGCACAATAAACTAGCTGTTTGGGCGGCAAAATCTAAATCTTATAGATTCATTTGGGAACCCAGTTTACCTTAGACGTATTTACAGGAACTTTAATAAGGAGTCCAGCTTTTTACAGTACAAGACAGACGTATATTACACCCATCCTCGAGTATGTGGTACCAACATTGATCCCATGAACAAGTTTTGTAACAAGACTAGTGAGAGAGTTAAGGGAGTCTGACTACAAGGAGAGACATCGAAGAACTTAAACCAACAGCCCTAAGGAAGAGGAGAGGAGATATGATTATGATGTACAAAATGGATACGAGTACAAATAGGCGAGTACACACAACACACACACACACACACACACACACACACACACACACACACACACACACACACACACACTCCTGGACGTAAGACAATCATTATTTTACTGGCTATAATCCTTGCCTGCCAAAATCACCCTCATTTACGCGTCTACTTACAAGCTCTGATATACACGTCAGGTGGGAACATATTGGCTAACATGTGAGACGTTACAAATGAAATACTGAGTGAGAGAGACTACCAACCCTGTTGATTACGGACGATGATTCTGTGTTCAAGTTCTCCATATTTACATACTTTATTAATACCAAATGGTTTTGAAACATCGTATAGTTCTGTATATATATATATATATATATATATATATATATATATATATATATATATATATATATATATATATATATATATATATATTATTATATACATATATATGCAATAAGATTACAGTAAAAAGGTGATATCACATGTAGAACACAAAGAGTAGTAGTCAACAGAGTAAAGTCTGAGGCAGCTACTGTGAAAAGCTCTGTTCCACAAGGCACAGTACTTGCTCCCATCCTATTCCTCATCCTCATATCAGACATTGACAGGGATATAAGCCACAGTGCTGTGTCTTCCTTTGCAGATGACACCCGAATCTGTATGACAGTGTCCACCGTTGAAGACACTGCAAGACTCCAAATCTTTAAATGGGCTGCAGAAAACAATATGAAGTTCAATGATGAGAAATTTCAATTACTCAGATACGGAAAACGTGAAGAAATTAAAATCTCATCGGAGTACAAAACTAATTCCAACCACACAATAGAGCGAAAAACTAATGTCAAAGACCTGGGAGTGATCATGTCAGAGGATCTTACCTTCAAGGACCATAACAAAGTAGCAATTGCATCTGCTCGAAAAATGACAGGATGGATAATGAGAACCTTCAAAACCAGGGATGCCAAGCCCATGTTGACACTTTACAGATCGCTTGTTCTATCTAGGCTGGAATATTGCTGCACACTAACTGCACCTTTCAAGGCGGGTGAAATTGCTGACCTTGAAAATGTGCAGAGACCCTTCACCGCACGCATAAGTGCGATAAACCACCTCAACTACTGGGAACGCTTGAAGTTCCTAAACCTGTACTCTCTAGAACGCAGGGGGGAGAGATACATTATTATATACACATGGTAAATTCTCGAGGGCTTAGTACCAAACTTGCACACGAAAATCACTCCCTACGAAAGCAAAAGACTCGGCAGGCGATGTAACATCCCCCCAATGAAGAGCAGGGGTGCCACTAGCACGTTGAGGGATAACACAATAAGTGTGAGGGGCCCAAGATTATTCAACTGCCTCCCAGCATACATCGGGGGGATTACCAACAAACCCCTGGCTGTCTTCAAGCAGGCACTGGACAGACACCTCAAGTCGGTACCTGATCAGCCGGGCTGTGGTTCGTACGTTGGACTGCGTGCGGCCAGCAGTAACAGCCTGGTTGATCAGGCTCTGGTCCAACAGGAGGCCTGGTCACAGACCGGGCCGCGGGGGCGTTGACCCCGGGAATTCTCTCCAGGTAGACTCCAGGTAGACAATATGCAAAACAATAGTAAACTACCAAGCACTTTCGTGATTTCTCACATTATCAAGGACCTTTGAGAAATTACGAAGAATGAACGGAGATTGGTGCAGTTCGAGTCACTATTTTTCCCCTTCTGGGATCCTCTTTTGCCGAAGAGGATCCCAGAAGGGGATCGAAATATACAGATCAATTAATCTTCTGTGTTTCTGTTTCCATGTGGTTATTATTGAGCACATATATAATTGCTTATGTGGTCGTCTTGATGTTGTGATCATGTGGGGATAATATAAACCCTGACGACATTCATTTAACATGTGGGAAGGAGAGCAGGTTCTTCGATATTAAATTTACTGACTCGCGTTTTGGACGATGCCATTTACTGTCTGGCGTAATCTATCTACCGTAAAAAAAAAGGAATATTTACATTTTACAGTAAATTCGGGTTTAAAATAAGATTGCAACATTATTTGACATAAATAATAGAGCTTTGAGGCCTTTTTTGTGTGTGTGCTAAAGACATAAGTCCAGGAGAGCTCGTCTCTCATTGAGATCTGACTAGAAATTTTTTGAGAGAGGTACATGCAATTTGCCCATTAGAAACAGAGGAGCAAATATTGTCATAGTTATTACCTAAATTAAACAGCTCCTTAAAAGTTATGTGCTGTTGGACTAGTAACCTGAAGGCCCTAGTTTCGTATCTCCTCACTAGATTTGAATTGTTACTTTCACTTAATTCAAATCCACAACAAAAGCGACAAGTGATTTACAAAATACAAGGAAGAGATTTTGTTTTGCATGGTTGTGGAGTCGGGTAATCTCAATTGAACCTGTTTTTCTAGTTGCAGTTGGGGGCGTTCACTAACTTCCCAAAGTAAAAGCATTTCCTGGATGGTGTACCACTAATGACTCTCTGTGGTGTGGTTGGCTGAGCATTAGACTAGTGTTTTCAGGTCCACTAGCTCACCCCTGTGAATCACTCCATTCGTATTAAATAAAAGGAATTGGATACGGAATGTTAGGTTTCTGGTCCCCAGTTCAAGGTATAACTGAAGCTTCTGTGGAAAATTTATAGTTACCTTGACGTGTATTAAGCTTAAAGAATCATTCATCTGGTCCCTTAATGTCCTTAGGACATTAAGGGGAGGTCCTCTGTATTAATAATAATAATAATAATAATAATAATAATAATAATAATAATAATAATAATAATAATAATATAATTAATTTATTGAACCACAGGAAATTTTCTTGTGTTGCTACTACTACTACTACTATTACTTCTGCTACTACTATTACTACTACTACTGCTCTTACTACTACTACTATTACTATTACTACTGTTACTACCACTAGTACCTGCCAAAGCACAAAGACGGTGTTAAATTAACCAATGACTCCTTGAAAAGAAGAAAAACCGAGCCTTTCAAATACACAATTTGAACCAAAACAACGATAAACAATCTTCAAGTTTTTGACCAACACAACATAAGTGGTGGGGAATACCACACATACCTGGCTATGGTAATACAATGGTGAAGTATGCTGAGAGTATGCTGAGAGTATGCCAATTGATAAGGTTCCTAGAGAGTGAAACGCCTCCGTAGTAAGTAGCTGAGTAGTCGAGTTACAGCTCTTGGCACCGTGTGTGTGTGTGTGTGTGTGTGTGTGTGTACTCACCTAATTGTAGTTGCAGGAGTCGAGACTTAGCTTCTGGCCCCGCCTCTTCACTGATCGCTACTAGGTCCTCTCTCTCCTTGCTCCATGAGCTTTATCATACCTCGTCTTAAAGCTATGTATGGTTCCTGCCTCCACTACATCACTTGCTAGACTATTCCACTTCCTGACAACTCTGTGACTGAAGAAATACTTCCTAACATCCCTTTGACTCGTCTGAGTCTTCAACTTCCAATTGTGACCCCTTGTTTCTGTGTCCCCTCTCTGGAACATTCTGTCTCTGTCCGCCTTATCTATTCCACGCAGTATTTTGTATGTCGTTATCATGTCTCCCCTAACCCTCCTGTCCTCCAGTGTCGTCAGGCCGATTTCCCTTAACCTTCATGTGTGTGTGTGTGTGTGTGTGTACTCACCTAGTTGTACTCACCTAGTTGTGGTTGCAGGGGTCGAGTCAAAGCTCCTGGCCCCGCCTCTTCACTGGCCGCTACTGGGTCACTCTCCCTGCGCCATGAGCTTTATCATACCTCTGCTTAAAGCTATGTATAGAGCCTGCTCCACTACATCGCTTCCTAAACTATTCCACTTCCCGACAACTCTGTGACTGAAGAAATACTTCCTAACATCTCTGTGATTCATCTGAGTCTTCAACTTCCATCTGTGTCCCCTTGTTGTTGTGTCCCATCTCTGGAACATTCTGTCTCTGTCCACTTTGTCAATTCCTCTCAGTATCTTATATGTTGTTATCATGTCTCCCCTATCTCTCCTGTCCTCCAGTGTCGTCAGGTCGATTTCCTTAACCTCCTCGTAGGACATACCCCTTAGCTCCGGGACTAGTCTTGTTGCAAACCTTGCACTTTCTCGAGCTTCTTCACATGTTGCTAGGTGGGTTCCAAACTGGTGCTGCATACTCCAATATGGGCCTAACGTAACAGTGTACAGGGTCCTGAACGATTCTTTATTAAGATGTCGGAATGCTGTTCTTAGGTTTGCTAGGCGCCCATATGCTGCAGCAGTTATTTGGTTGATGTGCGCCTCAGGAGATGTGTCTGGTGTTATACTCACCCCAAGATCTTTTGTGTGTGTGTGTGTGTGTGTGTGAGATCAGGAAATCCTTCAGAGGAATCAAGGAACCCTCCCTGTGATGGTTCCTTGATACTACCACTATCTCTAATACTATTACTACCACTATCTCTACCACTGCTACCAATACTTCTTTTATTATGCATCTACTTAGCACTCTATGACCCTTGTGGGTTTATTGTTTCGTTTTCTATTATTATAATAATATACAAGTATCTTATCTAGTTCTTCCGGCCAAGCTTCTCTCTTGTATATATACTGGCTCCCTTCCCTCCACTCTTATGTGTGACTAGTTAATGTAGATTAATTAATGGTATGCTGTACTGGCAAGATGAATTAGACACATGTGCAACATCTGGGTATCTTTATTGTAGACGTTTCGCCCTTGACAAAGTCTCTGGAGGGCGAAATGTCTACAATAAAGATACCGAGGTATTGCGCATGTCTGATTCTTCGACTAGTTAATGGTCTCATTGGGACCGAAATGTCGTCATTGCAATGACCTGCATTCCAATGGGCTTTCTGCATGCACACCTAAACCTCACTCATCTCTATACAAACATTGTAGCATATAGAAATGATTATTATTATTATTATTATTATTATTATTATTATTATTATTATTATTATTATTCCAGTAACGGTACTGTGTATATTTATTCTTCAGAAACTCTTGTTTACACTGTTAGTTAACTTCTCCTAGTACTCGACAGATGCCGTTGATGTCCGCCTCCACACGGCTTACTGACACCGTGTAACAAAGTGTGACTTCTTGTGATGCCGTGTGACGCCCTTAGAGCGAGCAGCATTCAGAACCCTAAGCCAAGAACCATTTACGCCACTATACACAAGGTAAGTAAAGCCCATCCTAGAGTGCGCGGACAAAGTGTGGAGCCCCTACTTATGCTTATTTCTGATTCATAATTACATTTATTTCAGTACCGTAAATCAGTTCTATGTAATTTAAGCTATGTAATGACTACTAATACGTCGGGTAAGTATGTCCATGAAAGACGTGTACAAGTTAGAGAAACCTTATAAGAAACCTCAACAGTGAATCCCCCCCCCTGTTAAACCACGTACATAAGCTAGAGAAACCTTAAAAGAAACCTCAACAGTGAACCCCACCTGTTAAACCACGTATATAAGATAGAGAAACCTTTAAAGAAACCTTAGCAGTAAACCCCCACCTGTTAAACCACGTACATAAGGTAGAAAAATCTTAAAGGATACCCCAACAGTAAACCCCACCTGTTAAACCACTTATATAAACTAGAAAAACCTCAGTGGCAGCCTCAGTAGGGGTAAACACTCAACCGAAAGCTTCCAACCCCTTAAACGCCAATAACTTGAGAATGCGACACCTGAGAGGCTTCAAACTTCAAGTACTGGCGTATTCTGGGATATTGGTTCTGAGTGCTATAGCGTAAGAATAGCTCTTGTAATTGGCTAGAACGAAAAACCTCAAAGGTTTGCAACTACGGTACCCAGAGGGGAAAAAAAGAGGCAATTGGTAACATTGTAACTTCACGCCAGATGACCAGTGTCAAACACCCATGAACACTCTCTCTACTGCCACTCAACAACAATGCTGATTACCAACCACGCTGACTTATGAGTGGGAGGAAGAAGTGTGGGGATTTTGGGGAAGAGGGGATGTGGGGGAAGGGGTGGAGGACGTGTTGAGAGGGTTTGAGGTCGTTGGAGAGGTGTTGGAGAGAGGTGAGGTTATTGAGGGAAGGCGCTAAGGAGGGTGGTATTGGGGAGATGTAAGGGTGTTAGGGTAGGGGAGGCTAAGTACGGGTTATTATGGGTGGGGAGATGAGCGTAGGGTGGGTTGGGTGTCTGTGTGTGTTTGGGGAGACGAGTATTGACAGGATAGGGGTCTCTGTGTGTGTGGGAGATGATTGTTGACAGGTGAGGGGTGTCTGTGTGTGTGGGAGATGATTACTGACAGGGTAGGGGTGTCTGTGTGGGGAGATGAATGCTGACAGGGTAGGGGTGTCTATATGTGTGGGAAATGATTGTTGACAGGGTAGGGGTGTCTGTGTGTGTGGGAGATGAGTGTTGAAAGGGTAGGGGGTGTCTGTACTCACCTAGTTGTGGTTGCAGGGGTCGAGTCAAAGCCTCCTGTGTGTGTGTGTGGGAGATGAGTGTTGACAGGGTAGGTGTGTGTGTGTGGGAGATGAGAATTGACAGGGTAGGTGTGTGTGTGTGTGTGTGTGTGGGAGATGAGTGTTGACAGGGTAGGTGTGTATGTGTGTGGGAGATGAGTATTGACAGGGTGTGTGTGTATGTGTGTGTGTGTGGGAGATGAGTATTGACAGTGTAGGTATGTGTGTGTGTGTGTGGGAGATGAGTGTTGACAGGGTAGGTGTGTGTGTGTGTGTGATGAGTATTGACAGGGTAGAGGATGTCTATATGTATGTGGGAGATGAGTGTTGACAGGTGTCTGTATGTGGGTGAAAAATATCTGTTTCCTCACAGCTCTCGAACCAAGACTTGTGTTTACATTACATTCACTGTGTTTACATTACATTCACTGTGTTTACATTACATTCACTGTGTTTACATTACATTCACTGTGTTTACATTACATTCACTGTGTTTACATTACATTCACTGTGTTTACATTACATTCACTGTGTTTACATTCATTCACTGTGTTTACATTACATTCACTGTGTTTACATTACATTCACTGTGTTTACATTACATTCACTGTGTTTACATTACATTCACTTTGTTTACATTACATTCACTGTGTTTACATTACATTCACTGTGTTTACATTACATTCACTGTGTTTACATTACATTCACTGTGTTTACATTACATTCACTGTGTTTACATCACATTCACTGTGTTTACATTACATTCACTGTGTTTACATTACATTCACTGTGTTTACATTACATTCACTGTGTTTACATTACATTCACTGTGTTTACATTACATTCACTGTGTTTACATTACATTCACTGTGTTTACATTACATCCACTGTGTTTACATCACATTCACTGTGTTTACATTACATTCACTGTGTTTACATTACATTCACTGTGTTTACATTACATTCACTGTGTTTACATTACATCCACTGTGTTTACATCACATTCACTGTGTTTACATTACATTCACTGTGTTTACATTACATTCACTGTGTTTACATTACATTCACTGTGTTTACATTACATTCACTGTGTTTACATTACATTCACTGTGTTTACATTACATTCACTGTGTTTACATTACATTCACTGTGTTTACATCACATTCACTTTGTTTACATTACATTCACTGTGTTTACATCACATTCACTGTGTTTACATTACATTCACTGTGTTTACATTACATTCACTGTGTTTACATCACATTCACTTTGTTTACATTACATTCACTGTGTTTACATTACATTCACTGTGTTTACATTACATTCACTGTGTTTACATTACATTCACTGTGTTTACATTACATTCACTTTGTTTACATTACATTCACTGTGTTTACATTACATTCACTGTGTTTACATTACATTCACTGTGTTTACATTACATTCACTGTGTTTATATCACATTCACTTTGTTTATATTACATTCACTGTGTTTACATTACATTCACTGTGTTTACATTACATTCACTGTGTTTATATCACATTCACTGTGTTTACATTACATTCACTTTGTTTACATTACATTCACTGTGTTTACATCACATTCACTTTGTTTACATTACATTCACTTTGTTTACATTACATTCACAGTTATTAAATCAGGTGTGCCATTAACAAGTTATACGATCATGCTGGTGAGGGGCTCTTCCTCCTTGGAATTAGAGCTCTCCTCCCCTTTGTTCCAATCTGATTGCCTCCCATTCTCCAAGTGCTGAATGACCCCTACAGGCTTAGCGCTTCACCTTGAATTGAATAGCGTGTACAAGATCCCAACGTGATCAAGATTATTCTAATATTTTCTGCATTTAAAATTACGTCAGTTTAGACAAATTAGGTAAGGTGAGTTTGAAGTCGATATGTAAAGGCATTTTCGAGTATTCTTGCAATGTTTTTGTTGTGTTTTTGTATTTTTTCAATACTTTTGTTTTGTTTTTTGAGTGTATGAAGTGTTTTTGCAGGGTATTGTTTTTGTATTTTTTCCAGTGTTTTTGTTGCATTTTGTAGTTTTTTCCAGTGTTTTTATTGTTTTTGTAGTTTTTTCCAGTGTTTTCGTTGTGTTTTTGTAGTTTTTCCAATTTTTTTTTTTGTATTTTGTAAGTTTTCCCCAGTGATTTTATTGTTTTTGTAGTTTTTCCAGTGTTTTTGTTGTGTTTTCTTAGTTTTTCAGTGTTTTCGTTATGTTTTTGTAGTTTTTCCCTTTTTTTTTCCAGTTTTTTTTTTTTGTAGTTCTTCCAGTGTTTTTTTTTTGTAGTTTTTCCAGTGTTTTTGTGTTTTTGTAGTTTTTCCAGTGTTCTTATTGTGTTTTTGTAGTTTTTCCAGTGTTCATGTTGTGTTTTTGTAGTTTTTTCTAGTGTTTTTGTTGTGTTTTTGTAGTTTTTCCAGTGTTTTTGTTGTGTTTTGTAGTTTTTTCCAGTGTTTTTGTTGTGTTTTGTAGTTGTTCTAGTGTTTTTGTTGTGTTTTGTAGTTTCCTAGTGTTTTTGTTGTGTTTTTGTACTTTTTTAACAGTGTATTTGTATCGCGTGTAAATCGCTGCTTCAATATTACCATTTTTAGCACAAATAACTAACTTAGTCGACCTCGACACGTTAGTCATCGAAGGGGAAGGGGGGAAAAAAGCAACGTTCATATCTGAACGTTCATCGCTGCGTTATATCAGTGGCCCCGTCGTTCGTATAATGTAATCGTAATAGACTAAGACCTTACAAGGGTGCGAGAGGTGCTACTTTGCACCACCGGCACCTGTGGGATGTGAGAATGAGAGCCAGGAGCTTCGGGCGGAGTGCAGCGTGTACCGTTAGGGTTTTGTGGAATGTCACAGTGTTGATGTCTGGTGCTGGGGTACGGTAGTGGGTGTTTGAGGTATGGTAGTGGGTGTTGGAGGTATGGTAGTGGGTGTTGGAGGTATGGTAGTGGGTGTTTGAGGTATGGTAGTGGGTGTTGGAGGTATGGTAGTGGGTGTTGGAGTATGGTAGTGGGTGTTGGAGGTATGGTAGTGGGTGTTGGAGGTATGGTAGTGGGTGTTTGAAGTATGGTAGTGGGTGTTTGAGGTATGGTAGTGGGTGTTTGAGGTATGGTAGTGGGTGTTGGAGGTATGGTAGTGGGTGTTTGAGGTATGGTAGTGGGTGTTGGAGGTATGGTAGTGGGTGTTTGAGGTATGGTAGTGGGTGTTTGAGGTATGGTAGTGGGTGTTTGAGGTATGGTAGTGGGTGTTGGAGGTATGGTAGTGGGTGTTTGAGGTATGGTAGTGGGTGTTTGAGGTATGGTAGTGGGTGCTGGAGGTACATTAGTGGGTGATGGGGGTATGGTAGTGGGTGCTGGAGGTATGGTAGTTGGTGTTGGAGGTGTAGTAGTGGGTGCTGGAGGTATGGTAGTGGGTGTTGGAGGTATGGTAGTGGGTGTTGGAGGTATGGTAGTGGGTGTTGGAGGTATGTTAGTGGGTGTTGGAGGTATGGTAGTGGGTGCTGGAGGTATGGTAGTTGGTGTTGGAGGTATAGTAGTGGGTGCTGGAGGTATGGTAGTGGGTGTTGGGGTATCTTAGTGGGTTCTGGGGTATGGTAGTGGGTGCTGGAGGTATGGTAGTGGGTGCTGGAGGTATGGCAGTGGGTGCTGGGGATACGGTACCAGAACTGTAATAACATAAGTACCAGAGCTGTGATAACATAAGTACCAGAGCTGTGATAACAGGTACCAGAGCTGTGATAACAGGTACCAGAGCTGTGATAACAGGTACCAGACCTGTGATAACAGGTACCAGACCTGTGATAACAGGTACCAGACCTGTGATAACAGGTACCAGACCTGTGATAACAGGTACCAGACCTGTGACAAAACAGCAGGTGACGGAGCTGTAATAACACAACAAATACCAGAGTTATGATAACAGGTACCAGAGCTGTGATAACAGGTACCAGAGCTGTGATAACAGGTACCAGACCTGTGATAACAGGTACCAGACCTGTGACAAAACAGCTGATGGGAGTGTGATATCAACCCACTCCCACCAACTACCCACCTCACTCTCGCTTCCACCCTCCCTCCCTTCCCACCCTCCTTCATTTGTTGTCACTTTTCCACAAATTATCACATTTACGGGCTTGTCTCCGCCAAGTAATAACTTACACTAACGTGCAAACAGTCGCGAAAATTGTTGGAAATATAATTTTAGCGCCGTCGGCACATCTCTCTCAACATACGAAGTTGTAAACAATACCTCGCCTATTACGCTTTTTATGTGGACTTTGTGCGCGAGTAAATAAATTACTTTTGCACTCTAGATTATCATTATTTTAATTTCCCAAATCACTGATAATGATTAGAAATTACATAGCGTCGCAACGCGCCGTACAAGATGACAGATGAAGTTTAAATGATGCCTGGAAGTAGTTGAATTTAGAGTGGAATTGTTGAATCCAGAGTGGATTTGTGGGACATTTCTCCCTGTTGGTACCTACCCTGGGGTAGGTAGGTGCCGGCTAGCTTAGCTAAGCGACTTACTACTAACCCGGATAGGCGATGGAAGTGGATATAGAAGCGCATTAAGCGGTCCGGGGCCAGCGAAGCGGACACGGAGGCTACAAAATGGGCCATCATTATGTTGTTATTCTCGTCTAGCCTGCCAGGTACACGCCGGAGTTGCCACATCTTGCAACATATAATTCTCATTGCCACATATCTCTTGGAGTTAGCGAACTCTAATCATCTATGAAAAATCTCTATAATTTCACAAATTGCAAATTGAATTTTAGATATTGTGTTTATCTTGCGGTAGAATCGTGGTAATTTCCACGCGATGGTCTGGGCCCAGAACTCTTGTTCTAGGGGGCCCAGATATTTTGTTCTAGGGAGGGCTTTAGACCTCCTATGGGGCTCAGATCTCTTGTTCTAGGGAGCCCAGATCTCTTGTTCTAGGGAGCCCAAATCTCTTGTTCTAGCGGGGCCCAGATCTCTTGTTCTAGGGAGCCCAAATCTCTTGTTCTAGCGGGGCCCAGACATCTTGTTTTAAGGAGCCTAGACATCTTGATCTAGGGAACCCAGACATCTTTTTCTAGGAGGCCCATATCTCTTGTTCTAAGGAGCCAAGACATCTTGTGCTAGGGGCCCAAACCTCTTGTTTAAGGGGCCCAGGCTTTGCCCTGCTGAAGGATATTTAAAGCTGCAGGAGTTAGTGTGGCTATAAATATTGATTTGAAACATTTTAACATAGAATGTACACACGTGCTAGGAGGCGTGTAAAGATGACTCCTGTGCTAGGAGGCGTGTAAATATGTACACACGTGCTAGGAGGCGTGTAGAGATTACTCCCGTGCTAGGAGGCGTGTAAAGATGACTCGTGTGCTAGGAGGCGTGTAAGGATGACTCCTGTGCTAGGAGGCGTGTAAAGATGACTCCTGTGCTAGGAGGCGTGTAAATATGTACACACGTGCTAGGAGGCGTGTAAAGATTACTCCCGTGCTAGGAGGCGTGTAAAGATGACTCGTGTGCTAGGAGGCGTGTAAGGATGACTCGTGTGCTAGGAGGCGTGTAAGGATGACTCGTGTGCTAGGAGGCGTGTAAGGATGACTCGTGTGCTAGGAGGCGTGCAAGGATTTCTCCTAGACCTCTGTGCTGGAAGGTCCTTGTGGCAGTTCAGGAACAAGGCGTTCCGGAACTGTGCCGAGAGTTCGATACCTTCTTCGTGCCTACGTCCTCATCGTGTTCCTCTTCTTCCACTCTCTTCTCTTCTTCCTCCTCCTCCTACTCGTCCTTCTTTTTATTTATAATTTCAGGGCCCCATAAACTTACACGAAAAAGAGAAGGAATACATATTGAAAAAAGAAAGACAGTGGGTGTTAAGTAGGAGGGAAGGAGCGAATTATATAGAAGGAAATATTTGACAGTCCCCTGATGGAGTAATGGGAGGTATGGGATTGGGAAGAAGCATTGGGAATGTCGAATATCGGGATTGTACATCAGTGATAGGTGGTAGTGGGAACGTACATGGGAGATGAGTGATTGTGGGAACGTACCTGGGAGATTGAAGATATTGTAAACGTAAGTGGAAGATGGGAGATAATTGGAACGTACGTGGGAGATAGAAGACATTCGAAACGCACGTGAAGGTAATTGGAAACGTACTTGGGGCACTGGGTGTATTGGGAATGTACATTGGGATAACTCGGATATCACTTCAGGGACAACACGGGTATAATTCATGACTCCAGGGATAACTGAGGAATAACTCTAGAGATAACTCGGGTATAACTCGAGGGATAACTCGAGTATAACTTCAGGGATAACTGAGATATAACTCCAGGGATAACTCGGGTATAACTCTAGGGATAACTGAGGTATAACTCCAGGGATACCTCGGGTATAACTTCAGGGATAACTGAGGTATAACTCCAGGGATAACTCGGGTATAACTCTAGGGATAACTGAGGTATAACTCCAGGGATACCTCGGGTACAACTTAAGGGATAACTGTGGTATAACTCCAGGGATACCTCGGGTATAATTTCAGGGATAACTGGTATAACTCCAGGGATAACTCGGGTATAACTCGAGGGTTAACTTGGGTATATCTCCAAGGATAACTGAGGTATAACTCCAGGGATAACTGAGGTATAACTCCAGGGATAATTGAGGTATAACTCCAAGGATAACTCGGGTAGAACTCCAAGGATAACTCCAGGGATAACTTCAGGTTTAAGGAGCTAAGACCAGTCAGATTCTGATCACTTCATGATCTCATTTCAGTAACAATGTTATACCTGACAGATAACTCAGGTAGGCAGAGCTGTCAGGTAAATCAGACAGGCTGTTGATAGTGAGTTGATACCTGCCTGGTCACAATTCCTAACCTCAATTACGATAATATTAGGCCTTCTCTGACTTATTTATTTTATGCAATTTAGATAAGTTTCGTAGATAGGATCCGTTCTTCGCTGCTGATACGACCGCGGTTGTGAAATTGTTGTTGGGATGGTGGTAGAGGGTAGTAGTTGTGGTGGTGGTGGTGGTAACTTGTTGATTACAGGTTGCTTGGTAATAGCAGGCAGCCTGGAACATAGGAACATAATAGGAAAGCACTACAGTAGGCCTACTGCCCTATGCTAGGAAGGCCTTCGTCAAAACTCAACCTCCTTTCACTCGTATATTTGTTCAGCCTATTTTTAAAATTTTCCAATCTCAAGAAAAACATTTTTTGCATTTTTTTTTTGGGGGGAAGGGGGGGGTAGAATGAAAAACAATGTTGTCCCAATTAAATCAAGGCTTCACCTCACCTTTCCACCTCTTAAAGTGTGTGTGTGTGTGTACTCACCTATTTGTACTCACCTATTTGTGGTTGCAGGGGTCGAGTCATAGCTCCTGGCCCCGCCTCTTCACTGATTGCTACTAGGTCCTCTCTCTCTCTCTCCCTGCTCCACGAGCTTTATCAAACCTAGTCTTAAAACTATGTATGGTTCCTGCCTCCACTATGTCGCTTTCTAAGCTATTCCACTTCCTGACAACTCTATGACTGAAGAAATACTTCCTAACATCCCTTTGACTCATAGGAGTCTTCAACTTCCAATTGTGACCCCTTGTTTCTGTGTCCCCTCTCTGGAACATCTTGTCTCTGTCCACCTTATCTATTCCTCGCAGTATTTTATATGTCGTTATCATGTCTCCCTAACCCTCCTGTCCTCTAGTGTCGTCAGGCCGATTTCCCTTAACCTTTCTTCGTAGGACAATCCCCTTAGCTCTGGGACTAGTCTTGTTGCAAACCTTTGCACTTTCTCTAATTTCTTGACGTGCTTGACCAGGTGTGGGTTCCAAACTGGTGCTGCATACTCCAGTATGGGCCTGACGTATATGGTATACAGAGTCTTGAATGATTCCTTAGTGAGGTATTGGAACGCTATTCTTAGGTTTGCCAGCCGCCCGTATGCTGCAGCAGTTATCTGATTGATGTGTGCCTCAGGAGATGTGCTCGGTATTATACTCACCCCAAGATCTTTTTCTTTGAGTGAGGTTTGCAGTCTTTGGCCACCTAGACTATAGGTGTGTGTGTGTGTGTGTGTGTGTGTGTGTGTGTGTGTGTGTGTGTGTGTGTGTTGTGTGTATGATATATATATATATATATATATATATATATATATATATATATATATATATATATATATATATATATATATATATATATATTGTGTGGTCTAGTGGGCGAAAGCGTCATGAGTTTTCGCTTACCAAAGACGGGCCAAAGCAGCATGGGTTCAACTCCTTGGCTAGTCGCAGTGTTGTTATTGATATATATATATATATATATATATATATATATATATATATATATATATATAACCAATATGTTAGGTTGAATCGCTCTACATGACTGTTTCACTCATCTACAACTCTATTGCTAAAGCAGTTTAGTGTTTCTTCTCTTTCTCTGTGGTGGTTGAGACAGGTGTTGTATTGTGCGTACCAGAGATTATGGGAACACCTGCGTCAGGTGACAGTGGAAGGTCCCGCCTCAACAGGTGTTTATTCTTTCATAACATGAACATCTGTCTCGTTCATGGGTCCTATTGGTAAGAGTCACTTGCTGAAACACCTGTGTAAGCTTTTATTAACTTTAACAAGTGTATATGATGCATGTATACAGACATACATATGTACGTTCATGCATGCGAACGTTCTTGTATGAAAATGCGTATTATGTTCGTTCATGACTACACATATACGTACGGTCATGCTCTCTGACCACCATACAGTATTATGTTGTTGTTGTTGCTGCTGCTGTTGCTGCTGCTGCTGCTGCTGCTGCTGCTGCTGCTGCTGCTGC
Source organism: Cherax destructor (assembly GCA_009830355.1). Taxonomy (NCBI): domain Eukaryota; kingdom Metazoa; phylum Arthropoda; class Malacostraca; order Decapoda; family Parastacidae; genus Cherax; species Cherax destructor. Next base: position 160,480 of record WNWK01001440.1, on the reverse strand, counting down.
TGCTGCTGCTGCTGCTGCTGCTGCTGCTGCTGCTGCTGCTGCTGCTGCTGCTACTGCTGCTGCTGCTACTGCTGCTGCTGCTGCTGCTGCTGCTGCTACTGCTGCTACTGATGCTACTAATGCTGCTGCTATTACTGCTGCTGCTATTACTATTGCTGCTGCTGCTGTTGCTACTGCTGCTACTGCTGCTGCCACTGCTGCTACTGCTGCTACTGCTGCTACTGCTGCTGCCACTGCTGCTACTGCTGCTACTGCTGCTACTGCTGCTGCTGCTGCTGCTGCTGCTGCTGCTGCTACTGCTGCTGCTGCTGCTACTGCTGCTGCTGTTGCAGCTACTGCTGCTGCTGCTGCTGCTGTTGCTGCTGCTGCTGCTGCTGCTGCTGCTGCTGCTGCTGCTGTGCTGCTGTTGCAGCTACTGCTGCTACTGATGCTACTAATGCTGCTGCTATTACTGCTGCTGCTGCTGCTACTGCTGCTGCCACTGCTGCTACTGCTGCTACTGCTGCTACTGCTGCTGCCACTGCTGCTACTGCTGCTACTGCTGCTACTGCTGCTACTGCTACTACCGCTGCTACTGCTGCTGTCACTGCTTCTACTGCTGTTACTATCCCTACTGCTGCTACTACTGCTGCCACTGCTGCTACTGCTGTTACTATCCCTACTGCTGCTTCTACTGCTACTATCCCTACTGCTGCTACTGCCACTGCTGCTACTGCTGCTACTACCGCTGCTACTATTGCTACTGCTGCTACTATCACTGCTACTGCTGCTGTTGCTGCTGCTGCTGCTGCTGCTGCTGCTGCTGCTGCTGCTGCTGCTCCAGTCGCTACTGCATTCTTCTCTTTCTCTTTTATTCCACCCTTTCCTTCCTTGACCCTCCCTTTCCCTTCTATTCACTTCCTTTTCCTCCCCTTCTCTCCCTTTCCCCTTCTTTCTCTCTCTCATCTTCCTCCTACATCCCACCTCTCCCACCATCCCCTGATTTTCATACCTCGTTTATCACTCGTTTTATTTGCATAATTTATTTCAATTATTGCTCACAAGTTAGAGAGAAGCCAGGCGCCCCTGGGTAGGTGTTGCTACGCCATTATCTATGTTCACCCAGGCGGGGGGCTAGGGGCTAGGATGAGTGGCTGGGTGCTGTTAACATAGGCAGGGATGAGAGGCTGGGATGAGAGGCTGGGTGCTGCCAACAGAGGCTGGGATGAGAGGCTGGGATGAGAGGCTGGGTGCTGTCAGTATGAGGTGGGAGTAAATGGTAAAAAATACCGATCTGTTTGTGTCTTGATAAAGCCCACTGTGTGGGCGAAACGTTGTCAATAAAGGATCACATTATACTGCTTTAGTGTTTATTTTTCCATGAACTGGGAGACTTCCGTAGTCAGCCTGAGCTGGGAATGACTGAGATGAGAGGCCGGGGCTGAGAGGAGGGACTAGAGTAAGAGGGTACTAGTTACAAGGAGGGGACTAGTATGAAAATGAGGTCTGAATGAGGACCTGGGTACTTGAACAAGAGCCTGAGTGCTGGGGTGAAGAGTTGGGGGCTAAGATGAGAGATTAGGGATGATAAGCCGGGTGCTAGGATCAGGCACTAGGGACTGGAGAATAGTTGAGAGGCTTGAAGCCTGATGAGGGTCTACACAGACCGAAACGTTTCCCCACTGATAACTTATTTTTATAAATTGTGTTTGTCTTCCCACTGCCGTAATAACTTAAATTGATGAATAATAACTTGAATTGATGAATAAGACGCGTGTCCAGGGGCCCCTAACGCGTGTCCTGGGGCCCCTAATCCAGGAGGGGCCCCAGAAGCATCTTTAGTCCACATTGCTTAAATTTTGGGGGCCTACTGTATGAGAAGAGTATTTTTAAATAATAATACTTATAGTGTAATTCAATTCAAAATAATAGTTGAAATAAAAATTAGTTGGTTATTATAGCATCATGTAGGCCTATCCATTGTTGGTTGCGAAGGGGCCTCCACAACAGGTCAAACTTCAGGGCCCAAAAAATGTAGGTCCTCCACTGCGCATGTGCAACTTCTCCATATTATCAAGATGTCTCGTCAACCAGTGGCCTTTTTCAGTTCTTAAGTGAGATTATATACTTGATACAGTGGAAGTTGAGGTAATGAGTCCCTCAGGCTTCATAGGTGGCCAGTCCCATAGCCTTCATCAGCCTGAAGAAGAGGCAGGAGGATAGACACTTAGAAAAATAAAAAGTGTCCAGTCTCTTAGCTTTAATCGGTCAGAAGAGGAGGCGGCAAGAGGATAGACATGTACTGAAGATAAGGTAATCAGTCCCCTCAGCCTTGATAGATGTCCAGATCATATAAAGCCTGAGGGAACAAATTCAGACTGAGAATGACCGCACTTTCTGGTAGGATGTGAAAATGTATTCTTAAATGTTGTATGCAAATCGCTTAATTTAGATAGTGATATCGTAAGCTCCTTTAGGGTCAAAAAAAAAAATTCTGTGTATGGAAAAATGCACTCAAAACAAATAAATAAACAATACCCTGGCTGGAACAATTCACAAATAATCCACAATACCGTGGCTGGAACAATTCACAAATAACCCACAATACCCTGGCTGGAACAATTCACAAATAACCCACAATACCCTGGCTGGAACAATTCACAAATAACCCACACTACCCTGGCAGGAACAATTCACAAATAACCCACAATACCGTGGCTGGAACAATTCACAAATAACCCACAATACCCTGGCTGGAACAATTCACAAATAACCCACAATACCCTGGCTGGAACAATTCACACAATACCCACAATACATCCCTGGCTGGAACAATTCACAAATAACCCACAGTACCGTGGCTGGAACAATTCACAACTAACCCACAATACCCTGGCTGGAACAATTCACAAATAACCCACAATACCGTGGCTGGAACAATTCACAAATAACCCACAATACCCTGGCTGGAACAATTCACAAATAACCCACAATACCCTGGCTGGAACAATTCACAAATAACCCACAATACCCTGGCTGGAACAATTCACAAATAACCCACAATACCCTGGCTGGAACAATTCACAAATAACCCACAATACCGTGGCTGGAACAATTCACAACTAACCCACAATACCCTGGCTGGAACAGTTCACAAATAACCCACAATACCCTGGCTGGAACAATTCACAAACAGCCTACAATCTAGATGACGTTTCGGTCGGTCCTAGACCATTATCAAGTTACAAATAACCGACAAAATATAGAGATAACCAGAAAACAGGTGGACGAAGAAGAGGGTAGAGAGAGAGAGAAAGTCACCTGACCTGTCTTCTCACTTTCTCTCATCCCCATCTTTACTAACTTGTCTTCCCTCCTCTTTACCAACATGTCTTTCTTCCCTCCTTCTCTTTACCACTCTGTCTTCTAAGTGTCTTCATCTCCCTTCTTTACCAGCCTGTCTTTTAACTTTCTTTATCTCCCCTCTTTATCAAACTTGTCTTCTGGTTACAGCCTTCTGCTCCCATTTTATTTCATGAGGTGTGTCTTTAGAAAGGTGCGTGGTGGGGCGAAACGTCGAGCCTTGGGTTTCTCACACAGAGGATGTATTGGGGTGATATCTCTCTCCCCAGACAACATAATAAGGCAAGACAAACACAGAAACACACACACACACACACACACACACACACAAACACACACATCCACACATATACACCCACACACACTTTCTCTTAGTATATTCAGGTCAGTCTTACCTATATAGCTGTTATTGCTTCAATGACTGAACCTGCCCTTGTTTCCTCACGGTCGTAACTCTGGTGATTGGCAGGAAAGTAGTTATCACAGGCTCTCTCGATCTGCTAATTCGTCTTCTGTAAGTCTGGCCATTACTGCATAGTACACTATATTTATAGCTCATCTGCTTGAGTTTACTACCTCGGGTTATTATTCTTTTATTGAATGCGATTTGCTATATTCAGAATTTTAATTGAAATTCCTCATATACCTAAACTGTGCTGCAGCTAGCATACTAGTTGTGGATCTTACTAGCATTACTTAGAGGGGGTAACAGCGAGCCTTTATTGACGTTTCGCCCACGAGGTTGGCTTTCTCAAGTTACTAGAGGTCTAAATGGAATCTAAATGTGGAAAGTGCACCAGGAAGAAGTTCACAGCGTGAGCGAAACGTTGTCAAGTATCTCATTACACAGTCCCGGTATTTTATGTCATTTCTCTCCACTAATGAAGTGGAATGACAAGATCATTCCAAAGACGCTTAAGAAGGCGATCAAGAAATAATCTAAAGAGGAAAAAATACGGAAGAAACTCTTAACTAACCATAGCAGGAAACCCGAGAAAGAATCCATTGACCACAAGAGGAAACCCAAGGAAGCCTTCACTAAACACAAGAGCCCCAAGGAAGCCTTCACTAAACACAAGAGCCCCAAGGAAGCCTTCACTAAACACAAGAGCCCCAAGGAAGCCTCCACTAAGCACAACCCCGAGGAATCCTCCACTAAACACAAGAGGAACCCCAAGAAGCATCCACTAAACACAGCAAGAAATATAAGGAATCCTCCACTAAAAACAGGGAGCATAAGAAAGCCTCCACCAAACACAACAGTAAACCCCAAGAAACCTCCACTAAACACAGCCGTAAACCCAAAGAAACCTCCAATAAACACAACAGTAAACCCCCAAGAAGCCTCCAATAAACACAACAGTAAACCCCCAAGAAGCCTCTACTAAACACAATAGTAAACCCCAAGAAGCCTCTACTAAGCACAATAGTAAACCCCAAGAAGCCTTCAATAAATACAACAGTAAACCCCAAGAATCCTCTACTAAACACAATAGTAAACCCCAAGAAGTCTCCACTAAACACAACATTAAACCCCAAGAAGCCTCCAATAAACACAACAGTAAACCCCAAGAAGCCTCCACTAAACACAACAGTAAACCCCAAGAAGCCTCCACTAAACACAACAGTAAACCCCAAGAAGCTTCCAATAAACAAAACAGTAAACCCCAAGAAGTCTCCACTAAACACAACAGTAAACCCCAAGAAGTCTCCACTAAACATAACAGTAAACCCCAAGAAGCCTCCACTAAACACAACAGTAAACCCCAAGAAGCCTCCACTAACACAACAGTAAACCCCAAGAAGCCTCCAGTAACATCAAAGTATCTCCCTTCATGAAGTCATATCCGGTTACATGTTATCCATCATTCAAAATGTAATTATTGTTCATGCATTAGTAATTAGATAAATGTTAGTGACTGACGTGAGGGAAAAGATTGAGTTTAAAACTAATCTGGAGGGAGGATGTACGAGGCGAGATCCCTCCCTGATACTGCTGATGCTGCACCGCCCCAGCAGGAACAATCAGTTTGATCCTGGATCAAATTAGGTGTGTTGTAGGCACTGGAAAGACTCCTGGATCGGACCAGGTTGGTCAGAGGCAGTGGTAAGGCTTCTGAATCAGACCAAAGTGGTCTTGGAAGATTGTGAGAGTCTCTGGACGAGACCAAACTGACGTCTGGTCTTCTGGACCAGAAAGCTCCAGGTAATCATAGGGTCAAGTCACTTTGCTAGGCACTTAACCTTTACGGTCTGAGTAAATTAATTTTGTAAACATTTCATTAGCCTCCTCGAGGGCCGTCGTGGCACAAACATAAGACAATCCATACGTGCTATATTGCTCCTTAACACGATGCAACACAAGGACGGAGCTGTTTCAACTTCGAAGAGATCCGCTTGCGTCTCTTGGGCTCGCCCGAGATGAATGAACCAGCTTGACTGAGACTCACGACCAATTAATAGCTTCAGCCTCGAGTGGGTGTAATGTTGAGCAGCGAAATGTTACGATGCTATGGTGATGCCTTTTCCTTTCTCCTTCCCTATAAGACTTTCTTCCCTCTCCATTTCATCCTTCCTGATGCATTGCCTTTTCCTCTTCCTCCCTGGCGACTCGTAGATGGCTCCTTTACCGCTACATACACAGAAAAATGCAATTTAGATCACGGTAAAAAGGTGATATCACAATATGTAAAACAACCACTTGATAATGATTTCTCACATTATCAAGGTCCTTACAGGTCCTTGATAATGTGAAAAATCACGAAAGCTCTTGGAAGTTCACTATTTTTTCACAGTGGTTGTTTTGCATACACATAATTTTTTGAGAAGTTTCTAGGCCTCTTGTGTGTTCAGATACTCTTGCACTACCGTCCACAGGATGGTTATCGGGTGTACAATAAGCGAGCCAATTCGGTGGCAAACTCAAAAAAATATTAATCCAGTGTGTAAGATAATCCATACTGAGAAAAGATAATTCCCAAGTAATAGTGACTCCAGGTCTGCTGGAAGAAAACTCTGTAGCTGTCGTAGGTACTGGACCCCTAGAGGAATGACAGACATCTTTGTTGCCTTACCGAATTCTTCCCTTTCAGGTTGACAGATTTAATTACTTCATATTATTGTAACCACGAACGAGTGGTATATCAATAACTACACTGCACTAGCCAGGGTTCGAACCCATAATGCTTTGGCCCGCCTCATGGTGAGCGAAAACACATGACGCTCTAGTCCACTCAACCACACAATCCTAGAGCGTCATGTGTTTTCGCTCACCACGAGGCGGGCCAATGCATCATGGGTTCGAACCCTGGCTAGTGCAGTGTAGTTATTAATTACTTCATGTATAAAATCCATCCTGTGTGGCAGAATGTGACAACAAAACAAGGCTAGTTAGTATTTTACAATGCAACTATTATATATATATATATATATATATATATATATATATATATATATATATATATATATATATATATATATATATATGTCGTGCCGATTAGGTAAAACTGGTCAATTAGCAAGAACTCATCTAAAATTAAGTCCTTTCTAAAATTTTCTCTTATACATTTAAAGATATATTTTTTCATCTATGTTAATGTAAGAATTTATAATTTTGTACCAAGAGAAACTTTGAAAACCTACCTAACCTTATTACAACAAGCGCAATTTAATTTAGCCTAACCCACCTAAATATATTTTAGATACGTTAACATTAATTTAATAATAAACAAACACAATGAAATATATTTTTTTCGTTATGTTCAGAATGATTTGATTTTGGCGAAATTATTGCATACACAAATTTTCACTTGTCTTATATGGCAAGGTGAGCGTTGCTATTTAAGCCAAAATCCAAGTTTTACCTAATCGGACATATATATAATATATATATATATATATATATATATATATATATATATATATATATATATATATATATATATATATATATCATTATACAAAGTAAAGTAAGCCCACACTGAAGGTGTTTTTACAGTGTTACTCATAATACAATAGTTTATCAACACACTGTGGGTGTTGCCACCTCTTTCTCCCGTCCTGTTTTCAAAGCCACCTATTTCTCCTGGCTTGCTCTCCACCTCACCTATTTTCCTCGACAAATGCACCTGTTTTCTTGACTACCTATTTAAATTTAATTGCATTTCCACTTCAGTTTTTTAAATTTACTTCCTTCCCTACTGTAGCTTAACCTAACCTAATCTAATAACCTAACCTAATCTAATAACTTAACCTAACCTAATCTAATCTAATAACCTAACCTAACCTAGCCTAATCTAATCTAACCTTCCCTTATCCAATGCAACCTGAAATAACCTAATCTTAACTAATTCTGCCTAATCTAACCTAAGCTAACTCAAACTAGCAACAGTGAACAAGAGACTGTCATTCTTGTATCTAGGAGAGGGTGCTGTTATGTGTTGCTGTTGGTGCTGTTATGTGTTGCTATTGTTGCTGTTACATCCCTAAAAAAACCCGTTTCATCCCTAAAAACCCTTGCCCTATCCCAAAAACCCCTGCCCTATCCCAAAAACCCATGCCCTATCCCTGAAACCCCTGTACCATCTCTGAAACCCCTGTAACATCCCTGAAATCACTACCCTATCTCTGAAACTCTGTTTCACATCCTCGTTGATTGGTGGCCAATAGGGTTTGAAGCCTATCGACTCCACTAGGATCATTAAAGTCCGCTTGTAACCTATAGATTAACAGTAAAATGTAAATTAATCCTTTAAATATGGATTAAAATATACTCTCTGTGTATATACACTAAGAGATATACACCCTTCAGTGTATATACATTTGAGATATATACACTTCTCTGTGTTTATCTCTTATCTAGCTCGATTCTTCCTCTCTACACTACCCTAAGCCTCCTCACTCCCTGCCCCACTACCCCTCTACCCCCCTACCCCAGATCGTCACCCTCGTCCCCCCAACCTCCGTAACAGTCGTAACACAGCCGTCACACCAGGCGGCCCAAAATGACCATTAATTGATATGAGCGATAAGGGCGAACTCTCTAATGGAATCAACAAGAAAATCGCATTTGAGACGCGACAAACAAAGGCAATTAAGTGGTTAATGGTCGTACGACACTGCCTGGTCGTTAGAGTGTCGCTAATGGCCCAGCCAGCCTGTTTAGCGGCTGGCTTGTTTTCCATTTATAAAATAATAATGATGGAATTTAAACAGGGAAGCGTAATGTATATAACAAAACGATTTATCTGTGAGAGACAGGTGGTGGTGAATGTTAATGTGAGAGAGAGAGAGAGAGAGAGAGAGAGAGAGAGAGAGAGAGAGAGAGAGAGAGAGAGAATGAGGGAGTGAGGGCGGGGCGGCGGACACACTATCCATCATAATAGTGGCATGATCATTGTTAGAGAGTTAGACTAATAACAGTCATTAGTATCATCTGATGCAGCTCTAGATGCTGTTGTTGCTGCTGCTGCTGTTGCTGCTGCTGCTGCTGTTGCTGGTGCTGTTGCTCTGAGCTTATATAATCTCAAATTGACTGTGTGTGTTACATTATATATATATATATATATATATATATATATATATATATATATATATATATATATATATATATATATATATATATCGTGCCAAATAGGTAAAACTGATCAATTAGCAAGAACTCATTAAAATTAAGTCTTTTTTTTAAAATGTTCTCTTATACGTTTAAAGACTTTTTTTTCATTTATGTTTATGTAAAAAATAATAATTTTGTACCAGAAGAACCTTAGAAAACTTACCTAACCTTATTATAACAAGCGTAATTTAATTTAGCCTAATCCAACTAAATTTATTTTAGATAAATTTACAATAATTTAATAATAAACACAATGAAATATATTTATTTTGTTAGGTTCAGAATGATTTTTGCTATATTATTGCATACACAAATTTTCACTTGCCTTATTCGGCAAGAAGAGCGTTGCTATTTACCTATTCGGCACGACATATATGTATCCAATAAGATCACAGTCCACAACACAATTCGAACCTGCGGTCACTGCATCAAAATCCACAGTATGTTTGCCACACTGTAACTCGCCAGACATAAGTATATATATATAGGGGCAAGTGTGCTCTAAAGTTTCTCAAGGAGCTGGATGGAAAACTCATCATAGAAACCAAGGACCACAGGGCGACCAGCTTCCTCTTTCAGAGACTCAGTGTTGCGATCCAGAGGGGAAATGCCTGCAGTATTCTGGGCACGCGGCCCATTACCGGGGAGCTGGACGAAGTATTTGACATGTAGCTCTGAGTTGTCATCTATGTTGTTTTACTCACTATTGTATTCTTGTTAATGTATTTTGACAATGTATTGTATATTGAAATAAATTATATATATATATATATATATATATATATATATATATATATATATATATATATATATATATATATATATATATATATATATATATATATATATATAAAATAATCTCACTACATGTACGAAACTCTCCTAACTTTGTTATCGATCTTGACATTAGCATTATTTATTATTTATTACACCTACTGGATTATTATCAGGCTTAAACGTACACGACGTCAAATAATGTTAGTTCTCTTTTTTCTGACGTACTTAAATTATGACGTGCAGATGACTACCTGAGAAGCATTTTTGTGGTTGTGATTTAGTGAGGAATCAGGTGAGGGAACTCAGAGCTTGCGAGCAGCATCTGAGTGGCTCTTACCTGTTGGAGTACAGTTAGCGATAATAATATTTATATAGGCCAATTCAAAATAATATCTGGTGTATAGCGTGTAATTAGATATTATCAGTAATAGTCAGGCAGGAGATGCAAGGCTCTACGAGCCAGGTACTGGACAATGGACCAGTCCAGAGATGCTTGTTCAACCAGATTCTCTGGGGAACTCTTCAAGTCCTCAAAGCAGGAGGATTGGATCCTCTTGTAAGAGATAATTGCATACACCAGGAGGATTGGATCCTCTTGTAAGAGATAATTGCATACACCAGGAGGATTGGATCCTCTTGTAAGATATAATTGCATACACCAGGAGGACTGGATCTTCTTGTTAGAGATGACTGCATATAACAGGAGGACTGGATCCTCTTGTTAGAGATAATTGCATATACCAGGAGGACTGGATCATCTTGTTAGAGATAATTGCATATACCAGGAGGACTGGATCCTATTATAAGAGATAATTGCATATACCAGGAGGACTGGATCCTTTTGTAAGAGATAATTGCATATACCAGGAGGACTGGATCATCTTGTTAGAGATAATTGCATATACCAGGAGGACTGGATCCTATTGTAAGTAACATGCCATCATGCCTGAAAGATTCAATTCTTCTGTAAGTGTAAATTCGTATCACGAACACTCATCCAATCACATTCATTAGTGGTATAATCATACATTCATAAAATATACTCAATGATACTGGTTTTAGAACTTAATTATGATTATAATAATAATACTCAGTGAGGCCACAGTTATTTACAAATCTGTAAAACATATTTACGATTTACATTTTCTACTCTATTAAATAATTTTCTACACGTGTCCAAGTTGCAAATTTACCGAGACATAAATCACTCAACTAATTTACGAAGTGCACCTAGATAATTGAAAATTATAATTTGCAAGAACAACAAAAAATCAGAATTCCCAAAATATGCTGCCTTATGACATACTTTTAATGCGTTCTGAGGTTATACTCAGTGGATATAGTTGTGGGTGGCTGTGAGATATATTACAATGGAAACGGAGATGAGGTTTTGGTGAGAATATTGGGATAGAATTTGTATTTTAATTATTTTTCGTTGCAGACTCGGTAAGTGCACTACCCACACTTGCACTCATAATATACGCATACCCCCACATCCTTCCATCCCACATCCTTCCATCCAACATCCTTCCATCCAACATCCTTCCATCCAAAACATCCACATCTTCATCCCACACATCCTTTCCCATCCCACTCCCGCTCCCACACTCACACCACATCCTACACAGCCACACACACACACCACACACACACCTTCACACACCTACACAGCCACACCTTCACACACCACAGCACCTTCACACACTCAGCCACACACACCAGCCAACTTCACACACACCACACACACACCAGCACACCCACACAACCTACACGCACACCTTCACACACCACACCCACACCACACACCTACACAGCCACACCTTCACACACCTACACCACACCTCACACACCACACACACCACACACACCTACACACCACACCTTCACACCACACACACCACCCCACCTTCCACAACAACAATAAGACGTTTCGCTCTTAGACATTTAGAACGTTTCTAAGTTCTTCTTTTCCACACTCCTGTTATTGATTCTAACACACGGCGCACCAACAAAGTAGAACAAGAAATGGTAACACACAGTCCACACACTCCCTATTGGTCAGTGAGGCGGACGCTGAGTCTCACCTCTCAACCACAATAGTAGTCAAATGGTACACACACCACACACACACACTCGCACACACACATCCACACACACAACACAGCAACAAGGGACACAGTTGGAAGTTGAAGACTCAGATGAATCACAGGATGTTAGGAAGTATTTCTTCAGTCACAGAGTGGTCAGGAAGTGGAATAGTTTGGGAAGAGATGTATGGAGGCAGGTTCCATACATAGCTTTAAGAAGAGGTATGATAAAGCTCATGGCGCAGGTAGAGTGACCCAGTAGCGGCCAGTGAAGAGGCGGGGCCAGGAGCGATGACTCGACCCCTGCAACCACAACTAGGTGAGTACACACACACACACACACACACACACACATCCACACACACAATCACCTCAGAAAGACTTGATAATGGAATATATTAAACAAGATAATATTCTCTTTAAGTCCTGTTTTTGGCTCGTAATTAAATATTTATATTTATAGATAATATTTTTTTATATGTAGATTTAATAAATATGATATTTTATAGCTGTTTTTTTCTGACCACAATAGTATTTTCGACTTGTTTAAAAAAATTATTTTATCTACTCCCGCTGGTGAAGGGCTCTTGATGTCAGGAATTGGAGTTGCCCTCCCCTTCCTCGGAACAAACTTGAGGTGCAAGTAGCAGCGAAACGTCGTCCTAAGTTTCTCCCTCCTATGTGCGGGTTATTTGTGTATTGTTCCAGTCACGGTATTGTGATCCAGGAGCGAAACGTCTTCGGTAAAGATGTCCTGAGTGAGAACATTCGTGTCCGTTGTTGATATCGAGAGACCGTCCGTGGTTTTTTGCGGTTAAACACCGAACAATGACTCATATATAATGAAAAGGCCAGTGTAGGTTTAATACCATTTTCATTATGAATATAATTCAACGCGATTTTGAGCCTAAAAACTTACAATTTAACTAAGTTAATTTCATTTTTTTTTCGATTTTCAAAATTTTCCTCTTGCAATTTATGCAACGATATGCAAAATGTTATAAACATCTAAACATTGTTCCCTTATAAACATTCATTGCAACGTGCATTCCTTCTAACCTCTTTTCTCAACATCTTGCAATATTACGCATCTGTATACCAAGAGGTGTTTGTGTATGCATCAGTACGTTCGTGTATACAAATATGCATATTTAGGGGGGCCACCCTAAATCATACAGAATATCTTATACACAGTATACCATATACACGAGATGCCTCACATCTTACCTAATTAGCAATGGTAAATTAATCGCCCCAAAACTGTCACCAGACCTTCCTTTACTAATGGATCTGAATAATGAAGCCCAATCTTGTACGTACTCTAATTGAGTTAAGAGATTTGCTTCTGTTGCGGTGAGATTGCTAAGTTGTGTTCCGTTTACGAGGACTGATATTGAATTCTCTTTTCTAGGGATCTTGATGTCAGTGAAGGGATCTTGATGTTAGGGGTCCTTGATGTCAGTGGAGGGATCTTGATGTTAGTGGAGGGATCTTGATGTCAGTGAAGGGACCTTGATGTTAGGGGTCCTTGATGTTAGGGGTCCTTGATGTCAGTGGGGGATCTTTGATGTTAGTGGAGGGGATTCCTTGATGTTAGGGGTCCTTGATGTCAGTGGAGGGATCTTGATGTTAGTGAGGGGGATCTTCATGTTAGTGGAGGAATCTTGATGCCTGTGAAGGGATTTTGATGTCAGTGAAGAGCTCTTGATGTGAGTAATTGTGTCTGCAATTCACTGAATCAGATCCGATTACCTTCCAGTCTCCAGGCGATGAATGACTCTTACGGGTTCAGTGCTTCTCCATGAATGTAATAATAATAATTATAATAATTATAATGCTCTTAATATAATAATAATAATGATGTTGATACTGTTATTACTGTTTATGCTGGTATTACTGTTAGTGTTGGTATTAAAACTGGTATTACTTTAGCTTCCCAACACTACACACACACATACACACACACAGACACACACACACATACACACACACACACACACACACACACAACACACACACGTACGCATCGTCAACACTATCAAAGTTCCACTGTATCCACCAGACCTTTTTTATTGTCCTCTGCTTAATGGCGCACCATTTAAACGCAATTTCACTTCTCCCACTTCGGTCCCCGACCACAAAAAAGGCCTTAATCGGAACAAAAAAAAGGAATTTTTATCATCTTATCTGGTTTAAAAATGATCTCATTAGTGAGCATTTTAATGGGTAAGTCAGCTACTGTGTCAGGATATTGAGAAAAATAAGAAAAATAAATTATTTTTATTTGCATATATATATATATATATATATATATATATATATATATATATATATATATATATATATATATATATATATATATATATATATATATATAAAGTTTAGTGGATGTTGTACTTTACTATGTTCATTTTAATTTATTTTAACTGTAGTGTATGTAAATTTGTGTGTGTGTGTGTGTGTGTGTGTATGTGTGTGTGTGTGTGTGTGTGTGTGTGTGTGTGTGTGTGTGTATGTGTGTGTTACTTGACCTTGGTGGAATTCGAGATTAAAAATCATACTTACAATTGACAAAATACATGAAAACACAAATCAGATAATTACCTAGAGGAAGAGAGAGGGAAAATAAGCAACGAATAGTTGGAGAATGAGACACATGAAAAAAAAAGTGGAGGAAGAAGCAAAGAAACAGGATGAGAAAGAGTGTGTGAGAGAGCTTTTTAGTGAGCAACATAAGTGCCCGAGGCCACTTACAAAGCAAGTTTTTACCTGGCCACTTGACTTGATGATACTCACCTGTACAAAGGGAAGTATCAACTGCGCCTTTTAAACACACATCAACCGTTAAGTGGCTTCTCCTCTTCTGAACAAAAGGTTCCAATTAAAAGGTGTGATCAATCAGGAGAGGTGTCTGGCGACGTTTGGATGTCCTTAGGAGAGTAGAGTGTCCGTGGTAGAGTTAGAATCTTCCTAGAGGGGGTAGAGTGTCCGTGGCATGGTGTTAGAATGCTCTTAGAGCGGCAGTGTGTTTGTGGTAGGGAGTTAGAATGTTCCTACAAGGGCAGTGTGTCCGTAGCATGGTGTTAGAATGCCCTTAGAGGGGCAATGTGTTCGTGGCATGGTGTTAGAATGCTCTTAGAGGGGCAATGTGTTCGTGGCATGGTGTTAGAATGATCTTAGAGGGCCAGTGTGTTCGTGGTAGGGAGTTAGAATGTTCCTACAAGGGCAGTGTGTCCGTAGCATGGTGTTAGAATGCTCTTAGAGGGGTAATGTTAGGGAGTTAGAATATTACTAGATGTGTAGACTATCCATGGAACGGCAGGTTACCCATGGCGAGGCAGGTTACCCATGGCGAGGCAGGTTACCCATGGCGAGGCAGGTTATCCATGGCGAGGCAGGTTATCCATGGCGAGGCAGGTTATCCATGGCGAGGCAGGTTATCCATGGCGAGGCAGGTTATCCATGGCGAGGCAGGTTATCCATGGCGAGGCAGGTTATCCATGGCGAGGCAGGTTATCCATGGCGAGGCAGGTTATCCATGGCGAGGCAGGTTATCCATGGCGAGGCAGGTTATCCATGGCGAGGCAGGTTATCCATGGCGAGGCAGGTTACCCATGGCGAGGCAGGTTATCCATGGCGAGGCAGGTTATCCATGGCGAGGCAGGTTATCCATGGCGAGGCAGGTTATCCATGGCGAGGCAGGTTATCCATGGCGAGGCAGGTTACCCATGGCGAGGCAGGTTATCCATGGCGAGGCAGGTTATCCATGGCGAGGCAGGTTATCCATGGCGAGGCAGGTTATCCATGGCGAGGCAGGTTATCCATGGCGAGGCAGGTTATCCATGGCGAGGCAGCGGTGGCATCACTGTACTCTGATAGTCCCAATTTTTACCACCACTCATTAACTTCCTTCATTCACTCTCTCCTCAGCACTCGGCCAGGAGCTGCGACTCATCCCTAGCAACCCCAAATAGCTAAATACTCATGCTACTCTCATTTCCCCCATTTACTCATTGATTCACCTCGTTATTTATCCTCATTTTCATTCAGATATCTAAATATATTTCCCTTCTTCCATTCTCCTTAATTTCAATCTATCGTTTGATCTCTCATTTTGAAGAAATTTATTGACCCCTTGTCAAATTTTCCGTGTGTACTTTCAATTTGTTTTCTTTAAAATATATTTAAAACTTCTCCTCCAATTTCCCATCTATATCTCTCAACAATAGTGTCTCATCACCAATTATTACACACACACACAAAGGAGCTGTGAATCGACCCCTGTAACCACAACTAGGTGAGTACACACATACACACACACACACACACACACACACACACACACACACATATATATATATATATATATATATATATATATATATATATATATATATATATATATATATATGTCGTGCCGATTAGGTAAAACTGGTCAATTAGCAAGAACACATCTAAAATTAAGTTCTTTCTAAAATTTTCTCTTATACGTTTAAAGATATATTTTTTTCTTATTTAATGTTTTTAATTTGTAAGAGAAACTTTGAAAACCTACCTAACCTTATTACAACAAGCGCAATTTAATTTAGCCTAACCCAACTAAATATATTTTAGTATACGTTAACATTAATTTAATAATAAACAAACACAATGAAATATATTTTTTCGTTATGTTCAGAATGATTTTGGCGAAATTATTGCATGCACAAATTTTCACTTGTCTTATATGGCAAGGTGAGCGTTGCTATTTAAGCCAAAATCTCAAGTTTTACCTAATCGGCACGATAATAAAAATATATATATATATATATATATATATATATATATATATATATATATATATATATATATAGGAGGTACTACCTCTAGAACTTGCTGGGGACCCTCATCCTCAGAGAAGACAATAAACGTACCTCAGGGAAATCTCGAGGTTCTCCCCGTGTGTGTGTGTGTGTATGTGTGTGTGTGTGTACCGGATTTCATAAAAATTAAGTAAATTTCACAAGATAAGAGAAGGAGGGAAACGTCTTGTCTCTGAATAAATTGTTATTAATTACTTCCGGTGGCTGAGGTCGTGTGTGTCTTCAACACAACACTTAATATAAATAATTCGTGACGTTGTATTTCTTAATGTATACTCCGTCAGTTTCCCCTTTTATCTGGGGGGAAATTATCTCCTGTAATGCTTACTAACTTGGATAAAAATGCCCACATATTAATATATTTCGATCTGAATTTGAAGCCATCATCAGACGAAGGTTAAGAGTCATGTAGAGTAATCATTTTAAATTTGTTTTTTGGATTCCATCTTGGTTTACCTGAGTTTCTTTTCGTTATGTAAATGTATATGTTAGGTTTAACATTAAAAAAACCGTGTTAAACCATTTTATTTTCATTTCAAACTACTTTTTTGAAATCTTAGCCCCTTATCCTGAGGGACTGACTACCTCATATCAAGGCTCAGGGACTGACCACCTTCTATCAAGGTTGAGGGACTGACTACCTCATATCAAGGCTCAGGGACTGACCACCTTCTATCAAGGTTGAGGGACTGACCACCTTCTATCAAGGTTGAAGGACTGACCACCTTCTATCAAGGTTGAGGGACTGACCACCTTCTATCAATTTTGAGGGACTGACCATCTCCTATCAAGGTTGAGGGACTGACCACCTCAAAATGACTTCTGTTGTCTCAAGCGTTATGTTCGCTTGTATTCGACTGAAGAAGCCAGCATCGTGGGCGAAACGTTTAGGTATTAATGATCTTCAGTGTTTGAGCAGAGATGTTTTTAACGTTGGTACCTGACCAGCCGGGCTGTGGTGCGATCGTTGGATTCCATGCAGGAAGCAGTAACAGCCTGGTTGATCAGGTCCTTATCCACCGCGAGGCTTGGTCATAGACCGGGCGTTGACCCCGGAACACCTTCCAGGTATACTCCAGGTATACTCCAGACAGTCAGAGGGGTTTTATCATTAATGTATATACGAAGGAGTGTATCTCAGTGTATACCTCAATATATATACATCAGTAGGTGAACGTATCTCAGCATATATACGCTGATGCATGTATGGACAGTGTATATATATACATACACCAGCCGTTTGTATATCTCGCTATACATACTCTCAGTATACTTTAATTCACATATCAGTGATTAGTCGATAGGCCTTAGACCTAAGTAACTACAAAACCGTTCTAATGTTTGAGATACACAAATGGAAAAGACAGGATGAGAAAGTAGGCCTAGTCTCACATTGACAAGTAGGCCTACGGCAGTACATTTCTTCTTTCAGTTTTTTCCGCTGATTATTTTTAGAGACTAAGAGCTTTTTATTCCATTTCAACTCATTTACAAACTAGAGCTGTTTTCTTAAGTCAGTTCATTTACAGACCAAGAGCTGTTCTCCTTCCTCAGCTATGTAAAATAAACTACCTCCCCCCCCCGGGATGCCACCCACACCAGTGGACTAACACCCAGATACCTTCTAGAGGCCAGTTGAACAAGGACAGCAGGTGTAAGGAGACTTGCTCATACGTCTACCAAGCCTTGGGAATCGAACCCGGAACCTTACGGTTGTGATTCAAGTGTTCTAACCCGTTGAGCTTTTATATTAATGATTTTGACTGCTGTTATAACGTCAGGGCCAAAGACCATCAGTTAAATTCTCCATTGCAAATCTATATAGTAGCCGTATAAGAAGTAATAATAGTAGCAGTAGTAATAACAGTAGTATGTAGATAGGGTCTGTAATAGTACCTTTGTGTTTCTAGAAAATAAACACAATGAAGATTGCATTCTTACTATTATTATTATTATTATTATTATTATTATTATTATTATTATTATTATTATTATTATTATTGTGAGGGGTTAAACCCATGAGGGGTCAAACAGCCCCTGAGGAGCAGGACCTAATCAGGTTTAATCCAGTAAAGAAATAAACCGTAAGCCTTTATTTTCAGTGGTGATATCTCCCACGTACTCTAGTCCCTGTCTTCTCTTCTCTACTCTTGCCCGCCGCCTCATTTTCCTTCCCTCAAAGCATGCACCAGCACCTCTTTTTCTACGCATTTTTTATTCATGCAAGAACAGTTGCATTCTCAGTGTCCTCTCTTAATTTAACGTGTTCAGCGCCGGAAGTGGATGACGTGTACCCCAACTTCCGTTTACCGCCGGGCAAAAACCTGTCTAGTTGGGTAAGAAATTCCCGTCTATTTTATTACGCTCTGTTCTCTAATTTTTCATCAACCTTCGTCTGTGCTCACTTTCGTATGTTTTATACTGAGCGAAACACTCGCGTTATGGAATAAGCTTTTTTTTTATTGGGTCAACGTGTCGCCCAGTTAGAGCTTCAATAAGTCATGATAAACCTTTACACAGAGCCAAACGTTGCCCCAACAAAAGTACATTTTGAAATGTCTTCATCCGATATATATTATTGTAACCACGAACGAGTGGTATTTAATCAATAACAACACTGCGACTAGCCGAGGACTCGAACCCATGTCGTTTTAGCCTGCCTCGTGGTGTCGTGGTGAACGAAAATTCACGACGCGCCAACCCACGGGACCACCCAATCCTACAAAGATCACGCACCCAGCAGAGCTAGGTGTTTTACCGTGATCCGAGAACATACGATGGTGTGGGTGCCTCTGAGCTAATTTCATTCTACTCTATATTATTGTAACCACGAACGAGTGAAAAAGAAGTGCGTGATTTTTGTAGGATTGCCTGGTCCTGTGGGTTAGAATGTCATGTGTGATTTTCGCTTACCATGGTGCGGGCCAAAACGACATGGGTTCAAATCCTCGGCTAGTCGCTGTGTTGTTATTGATTCAATACCACTCGTTCGTGGTTACAATAATATATATATATATATATATATATATATATATATATATATATATATATATATATATATATATATATATATATCAATAACAACACTGTACTAGCCAGGGTTCGAACCCATGTTGTACTGGCCCGTCATTGTGAGAGAGAACCACATGACTGTTCCAAATACATTTACTAGCCTGCGAATCTTTTCATTAATCCACCTCTTTGTTTTATCTACTTGCCTTTCTTATTGTCTTAAATTGATATTGTTTTCTATGACTTACGTTTATATTCAGTATATGTAGAGATAAAGAATATTATTATTATTCACCTCTTTTTCTCTGTTCTACGTTGCTGTTGTCTGTTAGTCTAAATATTGTTAGGGTCACCCAAATGACAACCCCCTCAGCTTTAAAACCTGTCCTTTCAGTCCTTTTGGGCCCAAATGACACGATAATTAACGCATTACGCTGGTCCGCAGTCAGCCACGGTTCCTGGTACTGGTCTGCACACCGCAACTCTCCCCTGGTCTTCAGACCTCAACCCTCTCGCAACTGTATGTTGGTAACAGTTTACAGGGCAGGTTTTTATGCTGAAAACGTTTCGCTCATTGTAGAGCTTTAATTTTGGACGTGGTTTTCAGCCACGAATCGGAAAATTGGCCTTTGTACGTCTGGTAACGAGGTAGCCAAGGACAAATAGAGAACGTTGAAATCTGTACGTCTATTACTGGCTGTGCGAGAATGGTCTGCATTCTGTTAATGTTTACATCCTTTTGTGGTCCTAGCCTGGGGTGCCCAATGGCCCTTTCCACTCATCTATCATTCCAATGTTTCGCCCGAATTATAGCACTGACGTCGTGACATTCATATCGGCGATAATAGGAGATGTAACCGCGATAATAGGTTGATGTAGCCGCGATGAAGTGGAACGTATCGTGGTAATAGGTTGGTAGGTTTATGGGGGTTTAAAGTCTATCGACTACACGAGCGTTATATGGCTTCACATAGACCTTTTTACTATCAGTTAAGAACACTTAATCCCTGAAATAGGGTTTGGGGTAAATACTCTCAGCATATATACGCTGAGAGATATACAGCTCCCAGTGTATGTATCCTGTGACGGTAATAGGTTGACGTAACTGCTGTAATTGGCTGGAGTGAAACCCGTGAAGCTCAATTCCGTAGGTCAAGGCTTCGGTTCCCCTTTAAGGATTATCTGAAAATTAATAGCCTTCCTCTTGTGAGCTGTCAACCTATTGTAGAAAGTCTGGCAACAGCGCTGGAAATTTCACGGTGAGGGATGGCACGGTTAATTTGGAAATGCGATCCTTAACTCTGGGTTAATTTAGGAGTCAAAACTGTCAAGCATGGATAGACGGACCGGGTACTTTTAATAATTCCTAAAAGACATGTTTTTAGATGAAATGATACATGGCTTCGAGGCACAATTACGTTTTAAATTTGATTATAGAAATTAAGGCAGGATCCTGACGGGGGCTGGGGATGTAATGAGGGTCCTGTAGGACTCCAACCACTGGTCTGTGGCTGCGGGAGAACCATTTGCCGGGATGAACGGAGACGTAGATAAATGATAAGAGGGGAATCTGGGCAATCATACCGCACATTACCGCGTCAGGAAGACCCTGGCTGCTATAGACTCTCCCGTCCAACCTTACCTTCACCGTTGTTACCCTTTCCTACCTCTGCTACCCTTTCTTTGCCCCTGTTACCCCTGCTAGCTTATTTTCCTAGTCATCCTCTTGCCCTTGCTATCCACTCACCCACCCATCCATCTCTCTTCCATCTCTCACCTTGTCCAGGTCTAGTACTCTCCCTCTCTACCCTCGTCACCTCTCCTTTTCTTTCTTTGCCTTTTTTTCCCCTATCTTTCTCATGGCGTGCCTACTTTCACACCCTTCTATCCTCACTTATATCTCTTGTCTCTCCTCTCTTACGACTCTAACCCTGGTTCTCACAGTGTTGCTAAACACTCAAACTCGTCTCTAAACCTACGACCCTGACTCACAAGTGTGGTAGGTAGTGCACGATAATCATTAGAATAATGGCTTACAGTGCCATCAAGAGGAGGTATTAGACACAAGTGCATCACCTGTGTATATATGATGCTTCTCCATTATCATTTCAATACAGATGTGATATACAGCGACAGTAGAAGATGAGGGAATCAGTCCCTCAGCTTAATTGTCTCACTGTCTGCCGAGGGACTGATTACCTCATCTTTGAATATCATCTCTGTATTCAACTGATGAATCCGCTGGAAATTTTTACATATTCTTCATAGACAGAAAAATATATGTAATATAATAGACATACATAACAGTACTTGCAGAAGATTTTGAGTATGTTTTGATGGGTATATTTTTCTCCAGATATATACACTTAAACCAGCAGTATATATATATATATATATATATATATATATATATATATATATATATATATATATATATATATATATATATATATATATATATATATATATATATATATATATATATATATACCAAAAGATGCATTTACACAGGTAATGAGATTTTACAATAATCTCTATTTTAGGGATTAAATATTCTTGACTGATAGATTTAATGACCATCGTGGAGTCAATAGAGTATAAACTTACAAAACAAAAAAGTTATTAAAACTAATATTTTTTGTAATTAAAAATCAGGAAGACAAGATTTCAAAAAGAATATTTATAAGAAATTGAACAATCGAAAAGTGGATTGAACGTTCAGGGAACAGTGTTGAACACACACACACACACACACACACACGCACACACACACACACACACACACACACACACACACACACACACGCGCACACACACACACACAAGATGTAAGTAAACTCAGCAATGATATATTACAAAATGAGAAAGCCCACAATTTTTTTTACCTGGAAGGCTGGATAAACACACAGGTGTCAATCTGCCTACCTGTGGTACGTCAGGGAGAGGGAGGGAGGGATGGCAGGTGAGGGAGGAGGAAGCAAGGAGGGACCGAGAGAAGAGAGGGAGAGAAAAAGAAAGAACCACAAATGAATGAAAGTAGAAGAATGAAAAGTCACAATACGGTGACTGAAACAATTTATGAATAACCAACAAATAGAACAACTGAAATTCATGACGTTTTGGTCCAAATTTTATATATTTTTTTCATTAATGTTAATGCAAAAATTAATAATTTTGTACCAAAAGAATCTTAGAAAACTTACCTAACCTTATTATAACAAGCGCAGTTTAATTTAGTCTAATCCAACTAAATATATCTTATATAAGTTTACAAAAATTTAATAAATAAACACAATCAAATATATTTTTTCGTTAGGTTCAGAATGATTTTTGTGAAATTACTGCATACACAAATTTTCGCTTGTCTTATTCGGCAAGAGTTGCTATTTAAGGCAAAATTGCAAGTTTTACCTATTCGACACGATATATATATATATATATATATATATATATATATATATATATATATATATATATATATATATATATATATATATATATATATATATATATATATAATGATTTTCAACAACAAAATTATAAGTGATAAATATGATAAACATTAATGTTTTTAAAAGTGCTGGTCAGGTTCCCAGGAGAATCATACAAAAGACCCTGATGGACTCGATTGAGAGCAACTAGACGAACGAGCTTATTCCACTACATTATCCTCTAATGGGTGTGATGGCAGCTGTGGAACTGTAATCAGAGTAACAGTGGCTTGGTGTGTTCTGCAGCTGGTGGTGAAGCCCTTGTGGTCACCCTACGTCTTTCGTAATTAGAGGTGTTACGAGTGTATTCTGAAGGTACAGGTGATGAAGGAGTCTTGCGCGTTCTGCCAAGAGGTTATCTAGGCTTTGTAAAAGGCATTAAGAGATGGGGAAGGTTTAGTAAAGTGACAGACTTTTGAAGAACAAATTGTATTGTGGATATAAGACCTTGGTAATACATACCGACATTTTTTTTAGAAAGAAACGTAAACACTAGGACATTCATTTCAAAACGTTTCGATCCTGGGACCGATCTTCGCATCAATCCTTTTTACTTCTTCTTTCTCACTTCCCTTAATCCTCCCATTCATTAAATTCCCCCTTTTTTTATCTTGCCTATTCCAGTGCTGTGTCTGCAAGGCATTAAGTGAGAGAGGGCGTGCTCGAAGACCCTTTCGATGCCCTCGCCAGAAATGGGTTTCACATCCAGTGATCATTATCACCCTGCCAGACTGTCTCTTCCTGATCATTATAAGTGAGATAATGACTGCGCTGATGTGATGATGATGATCATAGTCGCTGATAAAAAAACGAGTCGATGCAAAGTCGGGCTGGGAACGATGTAGTGCCAGGAGTGATAATATCAACGGAGTCTACAAGGTCTGGTTGATTCTTGTAGCAGCTTCCAGGATCCTGACTCCTTCCATACACATACGATCCATACGTAGCTTTAAGAAAGGGTATGATAAAGCTCATGGAGGAGGGAGAGAGAGTGGACCTAGTAGCGACCAGTGAAGAGGCGGGGCCAGAAGCTATGAATCGACCCCTGCAACCACAATTAGGTGAGTACACACACACACACTTGCCAGAAGGAATAAAAACTATGCGAATATTTGAGGATGATGCAAAAGAAAATCATTCTTAATTTACTAATAAGGTTCTTGTAAATTCTTGCTAGACGACATAAATAAAATAAACAAAGTAAAGGATATATGGATGAGGGACTTTATTATGTAATGAAAACCAGAGAAAGAAAGAGGCCACATAATATATTAAATATATAACCAGGACTGCTAAAAATATATAGTATCTGCTCACTGTAAATGTCATGCAAAAATTGGAATATATTTCATTGGACTGGTGCAAAATTTAAAAAAAAAATCATCAATGAGATAGAAAATACTTCAAAGAAAGTTTAGAAAATTGCGTCTGGAGCTAAAATAAATAAATAAAACTGATTGAACGATTGATACGAGGAAGAGAAGTGTGACCACTGTGTAATAACTACTTTTTAAAAATATGAGAGAAGGTTTAAGGAAGATTTTTAGTAACATCAATATGAAGAACAAGAGACCAAAGTTGTATAACCCTTTCTTGTTTAGCACCTACCTTGATTATTACTACTACTACTACTACTACTACTACTACTACTACTACTACCACTTCTAATAATAATGATAGGTCGTCGCTGTAAAGTGAGAAAACGATATATAATATTTTTTATTTCATAGAGTGGAGAAGAAACGAATTGATCTACCAGAAGAAGCTGCAAGAGCTGCAGTTATTAGGAATTTAAACCTCTAAATGATAATGTAATTGCTAAAGGCAGGGCAAGTATGTAATTACAGACAGGCAATTACACCCTCACATATGGTTACATCAGTTGCCAAAATGTTGAAACACTTTCCATTTATTCCTTCAAGACTCGCATATTCTTAGTGATATACGAGGAGAGGAGAGATGGAATGTCTTTGAAGACCCCGTCTTGAGACACTGGGTGCAGGAGGTGAATAGGGAATTAATGAGTGGACAATCGAGTCCTTACTTGAGTCCAGAAGGTGGGAAGTACAGTGCCTGCACTCTGAAGGTGGGGATGTTACAGTCCTAGAGGTGGGAAGTACAGTGCTTGCACTCTGAAGGATGGTGGGGATACAGTCCTGGAGGTGGGAAGACAGTGCTTGCACTCTGAAGGATGGGTGGGGATGTTACAGTCCAGAGGTGGGAAGTACAGTGCTTGCACTCTGAAGGATGGGTGGGGATGCTACAGTCCTGAGGTGGGAAGTACAGTGCTTGCACTCTGAAGGATGGTGGGGATGCTACAGTCCTGGAGGTGGGAAGTACAGTGCCTGCACTCTGAAGGGTGGGTGGGGATGTTACAGTCCTAGAGGTGGGAAGTACAGTGCTTGCACTCTGAAGGATGGGTGGGGATGCTACAGTCCTGGAGGTGGGAAGTACAGTGCTTGCACTCTGAAGGATGGGTGGGGATGCTACAGTCCTGGAGGTGGGAAGTACAGTGCTTGCACTCTGAAGGATAGGTGGGGATGCTACAGTCCTGGAGGTGGGAAGTACAGTGCCTGCACTCTGAAGGATGGGTGGGGATGTTACAGTCCTAGAGGTGGGAAGTACAGTGCTTGCACTCTGAAGGATGGGTGGGGATGCTACAGTCCTGGAGGTGGGAAGTACAGTGCTTGCACTCTGAAGGATAGGTGGGGATGCTACAGTCTTGGAGGTGGGAAGACAGTGACTGCACTCTGAAGGATGGGTGGGGATGGTACAGTCCTGGAGGTGGGAAGTACAGTGCCTTCACTCTGAAGGATAGGTGGGGATGCTACAGTCCTGGAGGTGGGAAGTACAGTGCTTGCACTCTGAAGGATGGGTGGGGATGCTACAGTCCTGGAGGTGGGAAGTACAGTGCCTTCACTCTGAAGGATAGGTGGGGATGCTACAGTCTTGGAGGTGGGAAGTACAGTGCCTGCACTCTGAAGGATGGGTGGGGATGGTACAGTCGTGAAGGTGGGAAGTACAGTGCCTGCACTCTGAAGGATGGGTGGGGATGCTACAGTCCTGGAGGTGGGAAGTACAGTGCTTGCACTCTGAAGGATGGGTGGGGATGTTACAGTCCTGGAGGTGGGAAGTACAGTGCCTGCACTCTGAACGATGGGCGAAACAGCTAGTGAATGCTGTTGAATATATTTCCACTCTGGGTCACTACCGTGGTGGAAGACGGCCGATGTAGAAAAATCAATCAATCTGGTCCAGCATTAATTTTCCTCTCAGGAGAGTTTATTTTTGCTTAGCTTTAAGAATTTTTAACAGTCATAGGATCAGAGGATGAGTGTAGACCGCCCGTAGTCGTAATCTGACCTTGATATAGTCACTACAATAGAACACTAAATAATCTCCAGACTGCGGATTTAAAATCAATGTCTTCGTACCATAAGAGAGGACGAGAGAGAGAGAGAGAGAGAGAGAGAGAGAGAGAGAGAGAGAGGTGGTTCTTTGAGATATTAGCGTAGTGTAGTTCAACTTTCGAGGTTCTGTCTGTGAGGGTACTGTCTGTGAGGATTCTGTCTGTGAGGGTTTTCTCTGTGAGGGTTGTGCCTGTAAGGTTTCTGTCTGTGAGGGTTCTGTCTGTGAGGGTTCTGTCTGTGAGGGTTCTGTCTGTGAGGGTTCTGTCTGTGAGGGTTCTGTCTGTGAGGGTTCTGTCTGTGAGGGTTCTGTCTGTGTGGGTTCTGTCTGTGAGGGTTCTGTCTGTGAGGTTCCGCTTGTGGATTGGGTTTGTGACATAATACTGTGTGGAAAAAGACATTTATGTTCAGCTCTGGATATTTATTAGAGGAAAAGTTTCTCCACGAGTGGCGAAACGTCGGTCCCTCAGCTGTGAAGAAGACGCTTTGAGGGAGTCAGTCCCTCAGCCTGAAGATGTGTTCAGCCTGACAGTCTTGGACAGTCTCTCTTCTGGAAGACAGTAATAGTCTAACACATGAGTCGTCAGCTCAGCTGTGTGTTATGAGTCACCTCTTCTGTATGTTATCTACCCATTGATGCTCATTACCCGCCCCATTGATGCTCCTTACCCGCCCCATTGATGCTCATTACCCGCCCCATTGATGCTCATTACCCGCCCCATTGATGCTCATTACCCGCCCCATTGATGCTCCTTACCCGCCCCATTGATGCTCATTACCCGCCCCATTGATGCTCATTACCCGCCCCATTGATGCTCATTACCCGCCCCATTGATGCTCATTACCCGCCCCATTGATGCTCATTACCCGCTCCATTGACACCCATTTAAATCCCACACCGGATGCAACAGTGGTCAATTTAAACGAATATTTTATAACTGCGTCAACACCAAGACAACTGACTTTGCAACTTTATTATTATTATTATTATGATTATTTTTATTATCATTATTATTATAATTATTATTTTGATAATTATTATTATTATTATTATTACTGTGTTAAATTATTATTACTATTATTATTATTATTACAATTATTATTATTACTAGTAGTAGTAGTATTGCTGTTATTATTATTATTATTATTATTATTATTATTATTATTTATTATTATTCATAAATAGTCGTAAGCTTTGAGAGTTGTTCAGCTCCTGGAGAATGGATCGTAATTAGGTTTGTTCCAAGGATGGGGAGGGTGGGTTCAATTCCTTGGATCAAGATCCTTCTTCTTACGCTCCCCTTCCCCCCTCCCCTACTTTACCCTCTACTCTTTACGCCTTGCCACTAAGTGGGGCCTTGATGTTGATGAAGGGCTCTTGATCCAGGGAACTGCAGCTACTTTCCTCTTCCTCGGATCAGACCTGGTTATCATCTCTTCCCCTACGGGCTTAGCACTTTATCTATGTTAATCTAATAACTATCACTTCAACTACAACAACCACAACTACCACCACCACGGTCATTACCACAACCATAACTACCACCACCACCCCAGCCATTACCACAACCACCACCACAGCCATTACCACAACCACCACCACAGCCATTACCACAACCACAACTACCACCACCCCAGCCATTACCACAACAACAACCACAACTACCACCACCACAGCCATTACCACAACTACATTATCACAACTACAACCACCACGACCAACGCCACAGCCACAACTACCACCACCCCAGCCATTATCACAACAACAACCACAACTACCACCGCAAACTTCATCACCCCCAACTAACCATCACCATAAACACAGCAACCATAACTACCACCAAAACTACCATCACTACAACTACCAGCACAGCTACCCCCACAACAACTATTACCACCCATAATACAACAGCTACCACTACCACAACTTCCACCATTACCACCACCCCAGTACAACCACAACCACCTCTTCATTACAACTACCATTTCCCTGACCCTCTTACACTAGTACCTCAGTAAAGCCAGAGATAATTTGCAACTTCCTGTGGTTGCAACGAATGCATGAAACACCTTCATAAGCTTGCAACAGCTTGGCTCTCACTTTGGAGAGAGACTGCACCTCGATTATTGCACGGTGGATCAAGCCTTCACCACACCTTGTGTTGAACGAGTGGTGGAGGCTCGATTCTCCGTCTAATAAGCACGAGGCAGACTGCCTGCCTAAATAATTGTAACCATAATATTTAAAGGGGTGGGGGGCCAGCGGAAGGCCTCGGTCAGATGACCAAAAACCTCAGCTGCGAGTCATCATATGACTTTAAACCAGCGTCAGGAAACATTAGGATATACCGTAAGGTTTGAATAAATGGTTTAAAAAAAAAACGACAAGTTGATAAATGAGAGACTTTTGCAATATTTCGGTGTCTTTATTCTGGAAACGTTTCGCCCGCCAGTGACTTCTTCAGTCCAGTGTAGAGGAAGTATATGTCTCTCAGTGTTGACAAAGTCCAGCTTAACAGTTGAAGAGCAGTCTTAAGGGCCCCTCGGGTAATCAATAGGTTTCAAACCCAATTAACCAACCTTGATTTTTTTATATTAGGATGAAAAAAAAATCCCCAACATGGATGTTAATTATCTTATGACCGGTTAATTAGGAGTATCATGAAGATTTCATTGCAATATTGTTTGATTAACTGCACTCTTGATATTGCAAGATTGCTCCAAATGTATTATATTTAGTGGAGTTATTATGCTGGTGAATAGGCAGCTGGATAGGTGGTGGGTTAATGGGGTTAACTGCCTATCAACTCAAGGGATTTACGGTTGCATGTTGCATGTTGACCACCAGTCAAAAATACTTTAACCCTTAAAACTGGGATTTAAATGATCTCTCACTGAGAGATATACATTTCTCTGCGTATACATCCTGTGTGTGTGTGGGGGGGGGTAATAGGAATAGGTATACCAAGGTTATTCGTCTCCAGGAATACTGCAGAGCTGGTAGTTTCGACTGAATTCTGGTTAGATGGCTGCACCGGAAGACAGTTTACAAAAGTGTCAATTGGCACTGTCACTGTGTGAAAGTACTAATATATATATATATATATATATATATATATATATATATATATATATATATATATATATCGTGCCGAATAGGTAAAACTTGCTATTTTGTCTTAAATAGCAACGCTCTTCTTGCCGAATATGATTTACAGCATCTACACGAGCTATGGCACCGTCAACGATACACAACAGACATTGGTATGAGCAGTAAATCACAGACGCCAGGCTGGGCGACACACTGCCCTCCCTACATTTTAACAAACACTAGACCCTACATGCTGGCGAAGGGATCGTGATCCATGGAATATGAGCAAGCCATCCCTTCATTGGATCAAACCAGATTGCTTTAGAATAAAGCAGGTATTATACGGGTGCTTTGGTGCTTCCCAGTAAATATAATAATAATAATAATAATAATAATAATAATAATAATAATAATAATCTGGAAACTCTCAAGACCACACTGCAGACTAGACATGTTTACAAACAGTATTTTCAGAGGCAGTGACGTAAAGCATGGTATTCTTACACGAGGGATCTCATTACTACCATGATTTACCGTACAGTAATCCCTCATTAATTTCCTTGATGATAACCAGCATGGAGTAGACGTTTAATTATACACGTGAGACAAGAGGGTGCAAGATGGCAGATACTCAGAAGCTCCTTGTGCAGCCCGGCATCCAGATATTGATAAAAATGTGAAGCTGTGGACTTATCTAGCAGTGTAGAGAGAGCCACTTCTCGACTGATGGAAAAGGCTGACTTCTTCATGCTGATGCTATTGAACACATTCTCGCAAGATTTGTTCGCTATAACTATGCTAAAATCCTTATATATGTGTATGTAACGATATATACCTATTTGTAAAAAAAATGATGGGGTGGTAGGGGAAGTGGAATATTCAAATGACGATAGGAAGAAATCCAAATATTTTTCATAGAAGCTTTCATTAATCACTTGTCCGGAGCTATGGGTCTTTGGGACCGGACGAGCTGTTGGAGTGTGAGCAGGGTAATATTTAGTGGAGGGATTCAGGGTAACCGGTTAGCCGGACTTGAGTCCTGGAAATGGGAAGTACAATGCCTGCACTTTAAAGGAGGGGTCTGGGATATTGGCAGTTTGGAGGGACTTCTAAACTGTCGGATCTGAGCGCCTCTGCGAAGACAGTGATTATGTATGAGTGAGGTGAAAGAGTTGAATGATGAAAGTATTTTCTTTTTGGAGATTTTTTTTTTTTGTCACCGACTTGTTGAGAATATATATATATAATATATATATATATATATATATATATATATATATATATATATATATATATATATATATATATATATATATATATAATGTGCAGAACAAGCCCCATGGGGGTGGAAATCTTTAGCTTAAGATCTTGCGCACTCTGTGCGTCGTCAGGAGCTATGCAATATTGCAAGGCCAGCAACAGATTGTAAGGGAGAAAATTCTCTCTGAGGCAAGGCAAAAGCGTCATGCTTCGGGCCATGTCACAGTCTAGCAACATGACCTGACGCTCAACCTCGAGTTAATCACATCGACTCCAAGCTGAGGGACTGATTACCTCAAACTCCTCCTGATCTTCACCATTCTTCTTTGTATGGGACTGATGAAGCCACTGTGTGGCGAAACGTTTCCTCAGTAAAGATACCCAAGTGTTGCACATGTCTAATTTAATATGATGAATCATGCTGAAAACAGGACAACGTTTTGATCTCAGTTGAGCTTTATAAAATCATCTGTACCTTGATTATTGTTATTACAGAGAGCGAAACGTTGTGTCATTAAAAGATAAGGTTTCACTATTAAAGAAACTGCAAGACCGGTGACATAGCAGTTAGTGGCAGTTGTTAACAGTCCCCAGTCCAGTTTGTGGCCCCACTGGGACCTTATTGACGTTCCAACAGCAAAGTCATTTCTTGACCACGTTTCGAGCCCCCACAATCCATAAAGAAAAACATACCCATCATTTTTTCCATCTTCGCCTTTATTTGTATTACAGTCTCTCCGGGTTGAACCCCTGAACCACTAATGAACCAGACGATAACAAAGCCTTTGTCGAACCCGCAAAATAACGAATTCAACGCCGATAAACGACTCAATTACCGACCCCAGCGTACTGCAGTCGGGAAAGCAGGCGCACATTTCTCGATAATCCACGGAAGCCAAATTGGTAAACACCGATGACTGAATAATCTCCGATGGATTATATTTTAAAGGCACATTCATCAGTAATTTACCTCGGCCTAGTTCTATAATATTTCGTGGTTTGATTATTATATCTCTTAAATTATCGTAGAGACGAGTATAATTAAATATCCTTGTAATTATTGCTGGAGAGCAATTAGGAGCGTGGGCCGCCTCGATAATGAGCTGTCATTAGTGATATCAAAACTATCTTTAAATTGCGACTATGCACGGCTACCTTAATTATGTCCAGACATGCGCATCCAACCCTTCCCTTCAGGGGTGTTTTGATGTGTTTTGACTCACGCTGGTGGGGGCGGGGGTGGTAGTGGTTGTGGTGGTGGGGGTGGTAGTGGTTGGGGTGGGGGTGGTAGTGGTGAAGCACGTCCTAATGTTTCCACCCGTACCGGGGATCGAACCACGAACCTCAGTGTGTGAGTTGAGTGCGCTGCCAACCAAGCCACAGGACACCATAATTAGTTCACTAGTTAAAAGATACTTATAACAGAGCAAGCATTTCTCACGGGTGAGGTTTCAACAACGTTTCGAACACAGGGAGCCATTTCCCAAGTCATGAATAACCTTACCTGCGAGCGAAACGTTTACCTTCCAGATTTTATCCACTTGCTCATTCATGCACTGTTTCTTCTCATGTTATTTAAAAAAAAACAATGATAAATCTATGCACAAATAACCCGCAAATAGAACAAAAGTTTATGAAGGACAAATCAATTGTCCGAGTTGGACCGAAACGTCGTCATAAGTGTCATTCCTTTACGTACGGGTTATTTGTGTATTGTTTCAATCACGGTATAACTCCACGTATTCATCTGTCATTCTATACACTTGTATACACATATTCACAAAACTTATCCATCTCTCTGTTTACCAACATTCATTTTTTGTTCCCTTGTTTACCTTTCTCCTCCTCGTCTCTTCATTATTCTCTTAATGTCACACTAGATTTTGCCCCCGAAATGGCTAGTTTTTCGAGATTTAAAAAAAAAATAAACAAGACTAGCATAGTGGTCCAAGTCAGAGCGAAACGTCGTCCTAAGTTTCACTCTCCTATGTACGGGTTATCTGTGTATTGTTCCAGCCAAGGTATTGTAACTTTTGACTTTACTGATAGAGGTATTTAGCACATGTACTGCCAAAGATAGATGCATAGAGGATCTTTTTATTTGCTGACGTTTCGCCCACAGGGGTCACTGTCAAAAGCCCGAGTGTAGATGAAACGTCTTATGCATCTCTGGCTCATAAGAACATAATAAATAAGAAACACCGCACCAGGCCTACTGGCTTAAGCCAATGATCCAACCTAGTCAGGTCAGGTCACATTCACTTAAGGAAGGAGCACGGCATCTGACCTAGTAGCACAAGCTAGTCAGGTCCAACTCACACCCACCCGCACCCACTCATGTATTTATCCAACCTATTTTTAAAACTATACAACATCTTAGTTTCCATGACGGTACTCGGGAGTTTGTTCCACTCATCCACAACTCTATTACCAAACCAGTGCTTTCCTATATCCTTCCTGAATCTGAATTTTTCCAACTTGAAACCATTGCTGCGAGTCCTGTCTATGCTAGATATTTTCAGCACGCTATTTACATCCCTTTATTAATTCCTGTTTTCCATTTATACACCTCAATCATATCCCCCCTAATTCTACGCCTTTCTAGAGAGTGCAGATTCAGGGCCCTCAGTCTATCCTCATAGGGAAGATTTCTGATACATGGGATCAATTTTGTCATCCTCCTTTGCACAGTTTGTCGACTGTCATCTGCTACACGCTCGTAGCAAAGAAACGTTTCTGAACTAGCTTCTGTTGGGACAACGTTTCGTTATGTGTGGAGTTTTATCAAGTCACACAAAACTCTTTCTGCATGTATTTTCTTCCTTACACATCAGAATCATCTATATCAGTCATGTTAAGTAATTGCAACATATTGTCGGTAATTCTACCAATATTATTACATGCCTAAAAATTATAGAAGCCTCAGTAACACCGGGGAGACTAAACAATCTCCACCGTTCGTGATAAATCATTCTTGTAACCGATCATTTGCCTATTATCCGGAATTAGCCAATAGATGTATATATATATTACCCCTCAAAAATTTTAACCATGACCCGCTCGGCCTGTCAAACTCTGACAGGCCACACTTTCAAAGTAATCATTCATCTCTGACGTACAGACAGTGGATGAGCCTCTCTGTTTTGAAGAATAGATGGGCCCACCACATACTTATTTACCTTCCTCGCCCACGGACATTATTATTATTATTATTATTATTATTATTATTATTATTATTATTATTATTTTGATTATTATTATTATTGCTACTACTACAACTACTACTGTTATTATTATTATTATTATTATTTCTATGTAAATAAATATTCAAATACACTCCTTTTGGCCTTTCTGGCGTCTGGTTCCTAAGCTTTTCCATATAGTATTCTTGCACTACCATCCACAGGATAGATATGGGATGTACAGTAAACTAGCCACTTCGACGGTAAAATCTAATCTTCATTTGCCTTATTTCACCTTTTTCTATGTAACTTTTTTATTTCTCTCACTCCTATAACAATTTTCTTACCTCCTCTGTACACTTACATCCTCATTCCTTATCATCCATTCTTTTCTTCCCTAATTCCACCCCTGAAGGAGGGTGGGAAGAGAGTCTTTAGCTATATTCTTATCCTAGCTATCTAGACATAATTAGAAATTTTATATTAATGGCTAATAAAACCAACAATTTGATGACTAAGACATGTGCAACATTTGGGTATGTCCATCATGGAGACGTTTCGCCCACCTGTGGCTTTATCACTCCAATACACACTAAAATTCAGGATTATTTCTGAACCGGATTAATAAGTGTTGGAAATGAGTATTGGAGATACCTTGATTAATTAGGTCTCAGAAGATAG
Organism: Cherax destructor; assembly: GCA_009830355.1. NCBI lineage: Eukaryota > Metazoa > Arthropoda > Malacostraca > Decapoda > Parastacidae > Cherax > Cherax destructor. The sequence continues at coordinate 125,674 of WNWK01001440.1, read as the reverse complement.
GCCTGATGTTGACCTAGATACATGCTACAGTCTGTCATTTCTCTGTACTCCCATGTATTTCTATGCACTCCTATTTATTCCTATGTACTTCCATGCACTCCCATTTATTCCTATGTACTCCCATGTATTTCCATGTGCTCCCATATATTTATACGCACTCCCATGCATTCCCACACACTCCCATATACTCACCATCCTCCTATCAACCAACTCACCACCTTTCTCCTCCCAAGACCAAAAACTGACTGATAGACAAAACTGATGATCTCTGAGAAGTTACTAACCTCAAAGGGGCTGTGTTATTAATTGCAGCTCGTCGGGGAGAAAGGAAATATCGTATGGAGCGAGGACGTTGCTATCTAAACACCCTTATACCCAAGAGGACACAAGGGCCAATGTGACTCCTTCTGTGAGATGGTTGCTTGAGTCCCTTGAACTAGTGGCTAGTGACAGATGACCTGTATTATCATCATTGTGATGGTTATCAGTCCCCTCATTACTGGCCTCATTAACATTACCATTAAGTTCGGGGTCCCCCGGAAAGTGGAGGGGATACGAATGTGTGTTTACACAGTGCTTTTTATGCGCATTTGGGCTCGAGACTCGTATAGAAGTAAGCTAGCGGAATTCAAGTGAATTTTTTATCACACACACACACACACACACACACACACACACACACACACACACACACACACACACACACACACACACACACATATATATATATATATATATATATATATATATATATATATATATATATATATATATATATATATATATCAGTCCACAACAGAATTCGAACCTACACATTCTGCATCAAAGTACGTAGTAGTTAAACCACTCAGACAGATCCCAGGTATCAGTTGAAAGCCGAAATATGCAATACCTTCTGTTACCTTTTCTTGGCATGAAATTGGATTACCTACCATTCCCCAGGTGCTGTGAAGGAAACAACAACAATAATAATAATAATAATAATAATAATGGCAGCTTTGGGACCACACCGTGCAGTATATAAGGGTTCACTCAACACAGGAAATTTTTAAAAGCCTTAAAAACGCAATTTTCTCAATATTTTTCAACATAAAAAGAATAACAGTAATATTATTATTAATAAAAAATAAATAATCCAGGAAACAAGAAAGGAAATTACTAACAAATGTCTGTTTAAAGAATAAAAAAATAATTGGAAAATTAGTTGAAATTCGTCAGACTAAGTGTGTATTAATCAGTTAGGTTATTATCAAGCAGCTCACTTGTTCCTTTCATATTTGTTATTATTATTATTATTATTATTATTATTATTATTATTATTATTATTATTATTATTATTATTATTATTAGTTTTAGTAGTAGTAGAATTGGTATTATTATTATTAGTAGCAGTAGTACTAAAAGTATTATTATTGTTATTATTATTATTATTAGTAGTAGTAGTAGTAGTAGTAGTGGTGGTGGTAATAGTATTGCTGGTATTATTATTATTATTATTAGTAGTAGTAGTAGTAGTAGTAGTAGTAGTAGTAGTGGTGGTAATAGTATTGCTGGTATTATTATTATTATTAGTAGTAGTAGTAGTAGTGGGGTGGTGGTAATAGTATTGCTGGTATTATTATTATTATTAGTAGTAGTAGTAGTAGTAGTAGTGGTGGTGGTGGTAATAGTATTGCTGGTATTATTATTATTATTAGTAGTAGTAGTAGTAGTAGTAGTGGTGGTGGTAATAGTATTGCTGGTATTATTATTATTATTAGTAGTAGTAGTAGTAGTGGTGGTGGTAATAGTATTGCTGGTATTATTATTATTATTATTAGTAGTAGTAGTAGTAGTAGTAGTGTGGTGGTAATAGTATTGCTGGTATTATTATTATTTTCTTCCTCTCTCTCTCTCCCTACTCTTCACCCTACCTTTCCTTCCTTCAACCTTCTGGCTCTCTTCTTATAACCAGGCTCACCCAAAGCACCTCTATCTCCCCCACCTCCCAGGTTCCTCTCCCCTACCTTCCTCTCTCCCATGCTACACACCTGGGGCTTTGCTGCCTCTTCTTCACCCCTGGCATTACCCTGTACCCCAGGGCTGGCTCCCCATGGGGTCGGAACGGGTAATAGAGTCGGGGAGGGTAGACAAAAGCGGCGAGGCAGGGGTGCTTGTCGTCTCCCCAGGGGAGCTGATGGGGAAGATAGTTCAGTGCCGCTCACTTACTCCCCTCCCTTACTCCTTCCATACGTCCATATCTCCCTCCCTCCCTTCCTTCCTCCCTCCCTCAGTCTCTTCCTCCCATTTCTCTCCGTCTCCTTCATCTCCCTTCCTCCGTACCTCACTTTACTACCTCCCTTCCTTTCTGCCTCCCTAATAATAATAATAATAATAATAATAATAATAATAATAATAATAATAATAATAATAATAATAATAATAATGAAATAAAAATAATTATAATATTAAAATAAAATAATTATAAAAATAAGAGAAAAATAATAATAATAATAATAATAATAATAATAATAATAATAATAATAATAATAATAATAATAATATAAAATTAATAGTAATAATAATAGTATTACCAAGGTATTGTATATCAAATGGAAACAGAAGCCTATTAAATGTTTTGCACTCTGACAGGATTATTAATCTTACGGTCTCATTAGCACGTAAGTTGACAGGTAAATCTTGCAAGTAAAACATCCATTATAAATTTTATGTACGTGAATGTAAATGCTCGTGTCGATGTAAACAAACTCAACAGTGTTCGCTTGTAAATTTCGTATGAATTCTTGTCTTTCGTAATGTTTTCTGTCAGTTTCGTGGGGAAGTGGGTTAGAGTCCTTCCACCGTAAGCAGCGTGGGTCGAGGGTGGGACTAAAAGGCCATAAGGGAATAGCAACCCCATCTTTTGTATCATTTACTAACGACATAAAGACTTTGTAAATGGTCCAAGACGGACCGAAACGTCGTCGTAAGTTTCTCCTATGAACGGGTTATTTGTGTATTGTTCCAGTCACGGTATTGTGCCTTTTTTATATTTTCTTGTTAACTAAAAGGTCACATGTACAACTAATGTGACCTTTTCTGTGTTCTTTTACCTATCATATCGTTAATTCTATCTTATTGCTAAAGAACAATTTACTGCAGATAGGAAAGAGCTTATTTAATTAATAATGCTATAAAACAAGAGCATTTGAAGCTGGGTGTCATAGCACTAACAGAAACAAGGCTACACAGAGTGGCAGAAGACGGAAAGGTTAACTGGGACATCAAGTGATCAGCCGTGGATATTCAAGAATTATTCAAGAATTACGTGGGTTAGAATAAAAGTGTCATGTGGAATGACATTTGCTTTGTCAGTAAACTTCCAGTAATTGCTGGAATGACATTTGTTTTGTAAAGAAACTCCAGTACCTTCTGGAATGACATTTGATGTGTCAAGAAACTCCAGTACCTTCTGGAATGACATTTGCTGTGTCAGTAAACTTCCAGTAATTGCTGGAAGGACATTTGCAGAGAGAGAAAACTCCAATACCTGCTGGAATGATATATCCATCGCAAGAAACAACTCTACCCCTTGTAAGAAAACTTTAGTACCAACTGTAAGTTTTCCAGAGTTGGATAAGAGGTATTTTTGGTCTTTAATGAAGTTAATTAGAAAGTATAAAGAAACAGACCGAAATAAAAACCATGACAGTGGGTAACCATAGATACATTAGACAGGTTGGAGCCCCACCAGTCTACTGGAACCCAGGGCTCTACCAGTCCACTGGGGCCCCGAAGAGCTTGTTATAGGGGCCCCCGCTGGCCCGAAGACAAGCTTAATATATTGACTTGGTCACTTGTAACTGCACCTGCGTCACCACAGCTGGGGGTGGTAGTGGTGGTAGTGGTGGTGGTGGTGGTGGTGGTAGTGGTGGTGGTAGTGGTGGTGGTGGTAGTGGTGGTGGTAGTGTGGTGGTAGGGTAGAGGGTAGAGAGAGAGAGAGAGAGAGAGAGAGAGAGAGGAGAGAGAGAGAGAGAGAGAGAGAGAGGAGAGAGAGAAGAGAGAGAGAGAGAGAGAGAGAGAGAGAGAGAGAGAGAGAGAGAGAGAGAGAGAGAGAGAGAGAGAGAGAGTTGGTAACAGCTCTTAGCTTGTAAAAAAGTAAGGAACTTAACCAACCTGAAACCATGTAAAGAAAGAGGAAAAGAGAGAGAGAGAGAGAGAGAGAGAGAGAGAGAGAGACAGTGGAAAGGGAGTTTTGGAATGGGAGTTTCGATGCATAGTGAGATGGTGGCGGCGATGGCGTCAGTTTGATGGGGGGAGGGGGGGCGGTGGGCGGATGAGAGGGGCGGTGGGCGGGTGAAAGGGGCGGTGGGCGGGTGAGAGGGCGGTGGGAGGGTGAGAGGGGCGGTGGGCGGCATCATTTATATGCAAGAGAGGCATGTTAATGGGTTACGAGAGGAGTGTTTCATTTGACCGAAACCCGGCTTCATTATGGACCAACTGATTCATTATTCATAGCCCAGGTATCAACACACCATACCACTTTATCTTATAATTGACCCTCCAGATAGAGCTGTATGACCGGCCAGGAGCTGAGACTCGACCCCCCGCAAAGAGAAACTGGGGAGTACACACACACACACACACACACATCAGCCACATCAGGAGGAGAACAACAGTCAAGGACCAGGTGATCAGGCTGAGGAAGGTAGGAGGGAGGTCACAAGAAATGACCGGGAAGTGTGTGAGGGCTCAACATGAGATTCAAAGAGGTGTTCACAGAGGAGATAGAAGGGCCTCCAGAAAGGAGGAGGTAGGGTACACCATCAAGTGCTGGACACAATACACACAAATGAGGAGGAAGTGAAGAGGCTACTAAGCGAGCTAGATACTTCAAAGGCGATGGGGCCAGATAACATCTCTCCATGGGTCCTGAAGAGGGAGCAGAGGCTATGTGTACCCTAACAACGATCTTCAACACATCTATCGAAACAGGGCAACTACCTGAGGTTTGGAAGACAGCAAATGTAGTTCCAATTTTTAAAAAGAGACAGGAACGTAGCACTAAACTACAGACCAGTGTCACTGACATGTATTGTATGCAAGGTCATGGAGAAGATAGTCAGGAGAAGGGTGGTTGAGCACCTAGAAAGGAATGAGCTTATCAACGACGGCCAACACGGTTTCAGGGACGGAAACCCTGTGTCACAAACCTACTGGAGTTCTACGACAGGGTGACAGCGATAAGGCAAGAGAAAAGGGGTGGGTAGATTGCATATTCTTGGATTGTAAGAAGGCGTTTGACACAGTTCCACACAGAGATTAGTGCAGAAGCTGGAGGACCAGGCAGGGGTAACAGGAAGGCACTACATTGGATCAGGAATACCTGTCAGGAGACAGCAGCGAGTCATGGTACGTGGCGAGGTGTCAGAGTGGGCGCCGGTGACGAGCGGGGTTCCACAGGGGTCAGTCCTGGGACCAGTGCTGTTTCTGGTATTTGTGAACGACATGACGGAAGGAATAGACTCCGAAGTGTCCCTGTTTGCAGATGATGTGAAGTTGATGAGAAGAATTCAATCGGACGAGGACCAGGCAGACTACAAGGGATCTGGACAGCCTGCAAGCCTGGTCCAGCAACTGGCTCCTGGAGTTCAACCCCACCAAGTGCAAAGTCATGAAGATTGGGGAAGGGCAAAGAAGACCGCAGACGGAGTACAGCCTAGGGGCCAGAGACTGCAAACCTCAATCAAGAAAAGATCTTGGGAGTGAGTATAACACCAGACACATCTCCTGAGGCGCACATCAACCAAATAACTGCTGCAGCATATGGGCGCCTAGCAAACCTAAGAACAGCATTCCGACATCTTAATAAAGAATCGTTCAGGACCCTGTACACTGTGTACGTTAGGCCCATATTGGAGTATGCAGCACCAGTTTGGAACCCACACCTAGCCAAGCATGTGAAGAAGCTCGAGAAAGTGCAAAGGTTTGCAACAAGACTAGTCCCGGAGCTAAGGGTATGTCCTACGAGGGAGGTTAAGGGAAATCGACCTGACGACACTGGAGGACAGAGAGATAGGGAGACATGATAACAACATATAAGATACTGAGAGGAATTGACAAAGTGGACAGAGACAGAATGTTCAGAGATGGGACACAACAACAAGGGGACACAGATGGAAGTTGAAGACTCAGATGAATCACAGAGATGTTAGGAAGTATTTCTTCAGTCACAGAGTTGTCGGAAGTGGAATAGTTTAGGAAGCGATGTAGTGGAGGCAGGCTCTATACATAGCTTTAAGCAGAGGTATGATAAAGCTCATGGCGCAGGGAGAGTGACCCAGTAGCGGCCAGTGAAGAGGCGGGGCCAGGAGCTTTGACTCGACCCCTGCAACCACAACTAGGTGAGTACAACTAGGTGAGTACACACACACACACACACATGAATAATTTACAAACACACTGATAATGTTTTAAGGTTTTTTTTTCCGTTTTCTCTCAGTATTTATGGAGAAACAGAGAGACAGAGACAGACAGACAGGCAGAGAGAGACAGACAGAGAGCTTCCTTTCTACCTTAATCTGGGCAAAGTTTCGCTCTAAACGCAGCGAAACATCGCTCCGCATGTTTCTAGTTAGTTCCCTACTAGAAACTAGCACGCTTTTCATTACCACTAAATTTCTACTAGATTTATCTCCTTCAGGCAAGTACCTTGATGCCTTGATACTGGTGAAGGGATTTAGAACTTAGAAATTAGAGCTCTACTATCTATCTTTGAATGAAACGTAATTACATACCATTCCCTAAAAGCCGTGTGACCCCTACAGGTTTAGCGCTTCCCATGAATATATTAGGGATTTGAGGGGAAACTCGGTTAGCCGGACTCGAGTCCTGGAGGTGCTCTCTGAAAGAGGGGTGAGGATGTTACAGTTCTGGCAAGACAGAAATTGAACGAGTAACGGTGAAAGAGCTTTCCTCTTTTTCGGGTCATCCATACCTCTTCGAGAGACAACTCTCTCACTCCTTTCGTCTCAAAAGTTTTTTAATAACTCCTGTAAACTGTAATTCAAAGTAAGAGAAGCTGAAGGTTCTCACCCCTCCCTTCCCCTCCCCTTCCCCATTACCTAGTAATTATGTTAATGGCTATATAATGACTGATGAAAGGTGGTCATTAGAGCGTCTCTTATTTACCCTCAAGGGCCATTTTCTCCCTTAATGGGGCATTTAAATGCCCTCTTTTCAATTGTTTACATGTTTATGATGTGTTTTTAACTTAAATGAGGAGGGGAATGTGATGTTTTTTATGATAGATTGTGTGATATATATGATAGATTGTGTGGTGATGTGTATGATAGATTGTGTGGTGATGTATATGATAGATTGTGTGGTGATGTATATGATAGATTGTGTGGTACCTCCCCCTACCAGGTACCACACACTACCAAGTACTACCCACTACCAGGTACCTCCCACTACCAGGTATCTTCCACTACCAGGCACCACCACTACTAGGTACCTCCCACTACCAGGCACCACCACTATTAGGTACCTCCCACTACCAGGTATCTTCCACTACAGGCACCACCACTACTAGGTACATCCCACTACCAGGCACCACCACTACTAGGTACCTCCCACTACCAGGCACCACCAGTACTAGGTACCTCCCACTACCAGGCACCACCACTACTAGGTACCTCCCACTACCAGGCACCACCACTACTAGGTACCTCCCACTACCAGGCACCACTACTACTAGGTACCTCCACTACCAGGCACCACCACTGCGGTACCTCTCTCTACTAGGTACCTCCCACTACCAGGCACCACTACTACTAGGTACCTCCCACTACCAGGCACCACCACTACCAGGTACCTCTCACTACTAGGTACCTCCCACTACCAGGCACCACCACTACTAGGTACCTCCCACTACCAGGCACCACCACTACCAGGTACCTCTCACTACTAGGTACCTCCCACTACCAGGCACCACCACTTCCAGATACCTCCAACTACCAGGTACTACCCACTACCAGGCACCACCACTACCAGATACTTCCAACTACCAGGTACTACCCAATACCAGGTACCTCCCACTACCAGGTACCTCCCACGAAACATAACTAATCTTAGTTTTAAATTGAAATGAATAATGTAAGTTCTCTCTCTCTCTCTCTCTCTCTCTCTCTCTCTCTCTCTCTCTCTCTCTCTCTCTCTCTCTCTCTCGTCTTATTTTGAGTTCATTGACATCGCTTTGGTTATTAAAAGTAATTAAATACCATTCACCAAGGTGACATGAGATGGAGCATAACACTACATTTTCGTTTCAGGGCACAGCATCCACGGGCATGAAGATGACCTTTTCACTGGGCACGGGATCCCCAGAAATGAGCTTTTGGGTATTTTGGTCCGTGCCCAACCCTATAATTTCTGTACCCACCTCCCGCCGAGTCCTTTTAGGGTAAAAAATGTGAAATGTGATGAGGCTAGGAAATAAAAACAATGAGGTGAATGAGATAATGGTCAGAAGAGGCAGTGGGTGGAAGATATATACGTGTCAATGGGAAGGGAAAACACAAAGGCCTGCCTGATTTGTGGGGAGGTGCTTTCCATTTCTGACTCCCAGTGATTGATGGCAGCTCTGGGAGGAGTTCCAATCCTCTTGTTCTTGTTCTACCTTGGCTAAAACTCATTTTCTCTGTCCTGGTTCTTTGTCACATAACTTATGAAAAACAAAAACGTTGATTCATGGCGAAGGGACATTTGCATCATGAGCCCCCCAAAAAATAGGGTTGAAGAATAACATTGGCTTGTTGTGGGTGGAAGACAAATGACTGTCGAAAACGCGAAGGAAGTGGATTTGAATGCATTCACTTTCTACACCTTTATTGGGAGAGTTTCGGTCCTTGGACCTTGATCACTTCTAAGGTCTATGTGATTAAGACCCAAGGTCCTAAACGTTTTCAGTAAAGATGTCCTTAAGGAATAAATTAGTGTCCCGGTCTATCAATATGCATGATGCTGTCTTAACCGAAGGAGTCTCTGCGCAAGTGATGTACGGGTCTTGGTCTGGGTGAAGAAAAAAGGACAGGGGGGAGAATAAGCTTCTATACAGAGCGAAACGTTGCTCCAAAGAAAATTTCCACCCCAGGTGGACCCTTTCATCCAGGTGGATTATTTTATCCAGCTGATTTATCTCAGCCAACTGGTCTCCATGGCCCCTCGAAGAAAGCTAGCCACACCGTTCTTTACCCTCTGCCGAGACTACCTTCGCTGGTAGTCGATCACCGCTGACCACGCCGCCCAGCCCAGGTATATAATATTTATTACCCCACCTCTTATGAGCCGGGTATTTCCTGAAGCCGGAACGGAAAAACGAGTTACGGAGGTACAGCCGGCCTCACACGTCGGTTTGAGAAGCCTGCCAGATGGCCACGACCTGGCCTCAACCTGGCCTCACCTGAGACTAAATTGGGTAAAAATGACGAGAGTTATGTAGCTAAAATACTGGAATTTCTTCGAAGCAGTAATGACTTTAGTGTTTGGGGACTTCCGGGAATTTATTTAGAGGAAAATATTGAAAAATGACTGATTTTTTTTATTAGTATTATTACATGCATGAGGAAACGCTAAATACGTAGGGGTCCTACTGGAAGAATGGGAGGTAATTGGGTTAATCCAACAAATATTTAGAGGTAAGAAAACTCCAAAGAGACAGACACACACACACACACACACACACACACACACACACACACACACAAACTACAAACAAGTAATCATAAATAAGAAATTATATATGAGAAATTATACGTTGATATAATCCTAAATAGAGAAATACAAATAGTCTCAACTGGATAATGACTCACGTGTAACACAAAACTTATATATTATACAACGTGGTCGTAGTGCTACTACTACTACTACTACTACTACTACTACTACTACTACTACTACTACTGCAACAACACTAACAACAACTACTATTACTACTACAACAACAACTACTACTACTACTACTATTACTACTACTATTATCACTACTACTACTAGCACTACTACTACTACTATTACCACTACTATTATTACTATTACCACTACTACTACTATTACCACTACTACTATTACTATTACCACTACTACTACTATTACCACTACTACTATTACTATTACCACTACTACTATTACTACTATTATTATTACTACTACTACTATTACTGCTACTACTACTATTACCACAACTACTACTATTATTATTACCACTACTACTACTACTATTATTATTACCACTACTACTACTATTACTGCTACTACTTTTACTGCTACTACTACTGCTACTACTATTACCACTACTACTATTACTATTACTACTACTACTATTATTACTACTATTATAACCACCACTACTACTGCAAACTAGATAGAATAAAAAAAATGGACAACCCATGGTCAAAGAAACAGTACAGAGAAACAAAACTAGATTTAGATTTTAGATTTTGTTGCCTAAACGTAAGTGTGGAATATCAAACAGGTGTGTGGGTGTAGACGTGTAGAAATAAGGCAGGTGTGTGGGTGTAGACGTGTAGAAATGAGGCAGGTGTGTTGGTGTAGACGTGTAGAAATGAGGCAGGTGTGTTGGTGTAGACGTGTAGAAATGAGGCAGGTGTGTGAGTGTAGACGTGTAGAAATAAGGCAGATGTGTGGGTGTAGACGTGTAGAAATGAGGCAGGTGTGTGAGTGTAGACGTGTAGAAATAAGGCAAGTGTGTGGGTGTAGACGTGTAGAAATGAGGCAGGTGTGTTGGTGTAGACGTGTAGAAATGAGGCAGGTGTATGGGTGTAGACGTGTAGAAATGAGGTAGGTGTGTGGGTGTAGACGTGTAGAAATAAGGCAGGTGTGTGGGTGTAGACGTGTAGAAATAAGGCAGGTGTGTGGGTGTAGACGTGTAGAAATGATGTGTGGAGCGTGAATGTGGTGGTGGTGGTGGTGTGTGGGGGTGTGTGTGTGTGTGTGTGTGTGTGTGTGTGTGTGTGTGTGTGTGTGTGTATGTGTGTGTGTGTATGTTTGTGTGTTACTAGTACCGTAACTATTCCTTTATTAGGTTGTTCCTACTTTACATGTATAATATCATTCATTATGCCAAGTAATAAGAAAAACTGATTAAATCATTTAATATACATTTTTCTACATTGAGGAGGAAGGCTCAGCCCTTCCTCAAAAAGCCTTATGCTATAAAGTCTTATCAAATGATTCCGTAAGGCCATTTAAGGTAAAGCAAAATCTTGAAAAGATTCGCTTAAGATTAGCTCAAAGGAATCGCTTATGACGACTTTTAAATACTCGAAGTCGGGCCGAAACGCCCTCATGATCTCTCTTCTGTGTGCTGGTTATTTGTGCATTGTTCCACTCATGGTATTGTGCCTATTTGTTCTCAGAAATCTAATGTTTGAGGAGACTAGAGGCTGGATGGCGGGGTGTTGGAGGCAGCGCAGGAGGCCCGGGATGCTGAGACGGCTGTCAGGAGATAAGATCAGTTATCCTCGCCGCCGCCACACCAACCATCCGCTAATTGTCGCTGACATAATGTCTCGTAATTAGTTTTATCGGAGGAATCTGTCGACGATAACGCCCACGGTTTGTCTTTTAAGCGCGTTTCTCTGCCTGTGACGACCCAGCTGTGACGACCCATCTGTGACAACCCAGCTGTGACGACCCAACTGTGACGACATAGCTGTGACGACCCAGCTGTGACAACCCAGCTGTGACGACCCAACTGTGACGACATAGCTGTGACGACCCAGCTGTAAGGTTAAGGTTCTCATGGTTTAAGTGTCCAGTGTTTTGTCCCATGGTAGTGAGACGTTATTTGAGTTACTAACCATACCACGGGTGGGGCTTGAACTCGCGGTTCAAGTTTTAAGACTCACTTGAAGCGAGTTCAATCCCCACCCGTCCCATGCTTTGTTTACACTTGGGAATATTTACTGCCGAAACGTGAATCTTTTCCATCAACTTGTGGGTTTTATTTGCCCTCGAAATTTGACAGAGGCTTGGTTTGATAATGACCTGCCTTGCATAGGCCAGTAGGTCTCCTGCAGTGTTCCTCATTCATATGTTCATCTTATGTACATAAAGTAGGCTGTGTGGATTTATCAGCTCACACACTGAGGGCCGTGGTTCGATGCCCGGTGTGAGTGGAAACATTAGGACGTGTTTCCTTAATACACCTGTTGTCCCTGTTCACTTAGCCGTAAATAGGTACCTGGGTGTTAGTCGACTGGTGTGGGTCGCATCCTGGGGACAAAACTAACCTAATTTGCGCAAAGTGTTAGTGACTGCGCTGCGCTCAGACTCTCATGGATCCTTCAGCGCAAGGAGTCCTGGAGGGGGCTCGATCCCCCGTCCGCTAATCGTTGTTTAGTCTCTGGCCAGTTTGCTCTTAGAGCGAAGAAATTTATCTTAGATTATTTCCTTAAATATTAATGGCTTTTTTTTTTTTTTAGCTTAATTTTTATTGCGTGTCTTCATGCAATAAAAGGGACCTTATTTCAAAATGTTTCGCTCAGATCAATACTTAATTACAGAACGTCTCGCTCAGAGACTTTATTACCCGTTTCGGTTCACTCAAGGCTTTATTATAGCGTTTCGCTCAGAAAAGACTTTATTAGCATAGTGTTTTTAGCATGGGCCAGTTGAACCTGCCTAGCATGGGCCAGTTGGACCTGCCTAGCATGGGCCAGTTGGGCCTGCCTAGCATGAGCCAGTTGGACTTGCCTAGCATGGGCCAGTTGGACCTGCCTAGCATGAGCCAGTTGGACCTGCCTAGCATGAGCCATTGGACTGCCTAGCAGAGCCAGTTGACCTGCCTAGCATGAGCCAGTTGGACCTGCCTAGCATGAGCCAGTTGGACCTGCCTAGCATGAGCCAGTTGGACCTGCCTAGCATGAGCCAGTTGGACCTGCCTAGCATGAGCCAGTTGGACCTGCCTAGCATGAGCCAGTTGGACCTGCCTAGCATGAGCCAGTTGGACCTGCCTAGCATGAGCCAGTTGGACCTGCCTAGCATGAGCCAGTTGGACTTGCCTAGCATGAGCCAGTTGGACTTGCCTAGCATGAGCCAGTTGGACCTGCCTAGCATGAGCCAGTTGGACCTGCCTAGCATGAGCCAGTTGGACTTGCCTAGCATGGGCCAGTTGGACCTGCCTAGCATGAGCCAGTTGGACCTGCCTAGAATGGGCCAGTTGGACCTGCCTAGCATGAGCCAGTTGGACCTGCCTAGCATGGGCCAGTTGGACCTGCCTAGCATGGGCCAGTTGGACCTGCCTAGCATGGGCCAGTTGGACCTGCCTAGCATGAGCCAGTTGGACCTGCCTAGCATGAGCCAGTTGGACTTGCCTAGCATGGGCCAGTTGGACCTGCCTAGCATGAGCCAGTTGGACCTGCCTAGAATGGGCCAGTTGGACCTGCCTAGCATGAGCCAGTTGGACCTGCCTAGCATGGGCCAGTTGGACCTGCCTAGCATGGGCCAGTTGGACCTGCCTAGCATGGGCCAGTTGGACCTGCCTAGCATGGGCCAGTTGGACCTGCCTAGCATGGGCCAGTTGGACCTGCCTAGCATGGGCCAGTTGGACCTGCCTAGCATGGGCCAGTTGGACCTGCCTAGCATTGGCCAGTTGGACCTGCCTAGCATGGGTTAGTTGGACCTGCCTAGGCATAGGCCAGTAGGCCTGCTGCTGTGCTCACGACTGGAGTAGAGACTTAACCATGAGACTGTTAACTTAGTCTGTAGAACCCACAGGGGTAGCATTTAACCTCCGGGTTAAACGCTATTCTACGCCCACTGTGTCAACAAACACCGCCCCCCTGGGATGGCGCTGCCCAGGCCGGCCTACCCTGCATGGCGTAACCTGGAAACCCAAAATGAAAAAATCCAGTTACGTGAGGTGGGTTAATGAATAGAGGAAACATTGGCTTACCACAGTCACATGGTGAGGACTACTATGTGTAATTGGTGGTTTGGTGACCTGAATGGTCGTTAACAACCTTTCCCATCTAAGCTGACCACCAAGAAACTCTCCCATCTCAGCTGACCAACACCTATTGTGTTTCCTCTCAGTGTAGTCTTTTTGACATTCAGATTCATAGTTTAATTATTATTTCTAATATTTGAGACAGATCAAAGTTACATTCGATTTTTTTCTCTCAAAGTAATTTCTTTGCCCTAATTAGTCACCCTTTATCAAGAAGGAATAACTCAAAGTAACATTCATATGACGACGTTTCGGCTTACCACGACCGAAACGTCGTGGTGGCAAGCTTCTCTCTATGTAGGGGTTATTCGTATATTGTTCACTGTATCGTGCCTTTTTGAACTTAAAGGCGTAACCTAAAAAGGTTCACGAACTACAGGGGGTTCAAGAGGGTCGTTGAGCATAGTGGGAATCGAACAGGTGGCTGTGAGGTGCGAGGAAGGTGCGGTAATGGCAGAGCTGTGTCCACCACAACACTGGACATGCTGGTATCAGCTCCCTCAATGACCCTCTGTTCACATTTTTTGTAAACAGTCTTATTGTAGCTAAGTGGAGATAATGGCGCTGTCAGGACCAGCTGACACACACACACACACACACACACACACACACACATACATACATACACATACACACACACATTCACTATCCATACATAGGAACCACACATAGCTTTAAGAGGAGGAACAATAAGGATCTCGAGGCTAGGAGAGAGCCAACGTAGTAGCGACCTGGGAGGGGGGCCAGGAGCTGAGACTCGACCCTTGCAACCACATAAAGGTGAGTACACACTGCTCAGTTACACACACACACACAGCTCTTGCAGCAGAGTGGCCCTAGAAGCGACCAGCGAAGAGGCGCGGCCGGGAGCGGTGACTCGACTCCTGCAACCACAAATGGGTAAGTACACAGTGTCCTTGAGCGTTGGTCATCACTGTGAAGCCTGGTGATACCTGTCATTGGTTGTTACCTGCTCGTTATCAACGCCGGTGGTGAGAGTGGAATGGAAAGGTGAAGAGAGAGAAGGAGAGAAAGGTTTGACTTGAAGGGGACGAGAGAGGAAATGGAGAAAGATAAATGGAAAGGGAGAGAGAAGGGAGTAAGAGAAGGGACATTTTATGTTCAACCAGGGAAATTGGTTGTTCATTGTAATGTGTCAGTCATTATCTGACACTTGTGAATCCCCAGTGTTGATTGTGACAGTGAATGGTGGTAGCTGGGGTGTGATGGTGGTAGCTGGGGGGTGTGATGGTGGTAGCTGGGTGTGATGGTGGTAGCTGGGTGTGATGGTGGTAGTTGGGGTGTGATGGTGGTAGCTGGGGTGTGATGGTGGTAGCTGGGGTGTGATGGTGGTAGCTGGGGTGTGATGGTGGTAGCTGGGGTGTGATGGTGGTAGCTGGGGTGTGATGGTGGTAGCTGGGATGTGATGGTGGTAGCTGGGTGTGATGGTGGTAGTTGAGGTGTGATGGTGGTAGCTGGGGTGTGATGGTGGTAGATGGGCTGTGATGGTGGTAGCTGGGGTGTGATGGTGATAGCTGGGGTGTGATGGGGGTAGCTGGGCTATGATGGTGGTAGTTGGGGTGTGATGGTGGTAGCTGGGGTGTGATGGTGGAAGCTGGGCTATGATGGTGGTAGTTGGGGTGTAATGGTGGTAGCTGGGGTGTGATGGTGGTAGCTGGGTGTGATGGTGGTAGTGGGTGTGATGGTGGTAGCTGGGGTGTGATGGTGGTAGTGGTGTGATGGTGGTAGCTGGGTGTGATGGTGGTAGCTTTGGTGTGATGGGGTAGCTGGGTGTGATGGTGGTAGTGGGCTGTGATGGTGGTAGCTGGGGTGTGATGGTGAAGCTGGGGTGATGATGGGGTAGTGGGCTTATGGTGGATTGGGTGATGGTGTAGCTGTGTTAGTGGCTGATGTGGTATGGTGGTCACTGTGATGGTGGTAGGTGTGGTATGATGTGATTGATGATGGTGGTACCTGATGATGATTGTGATAGTGGTGGTGAATGGTGGTAGTTGGTTAGGACTGTGGAGGTGGTGGTAGTTGGAATGATTGGTGGCTAATGAATCAGACTCAGGTGCAACACCTGGGTATCTTCACTGAGAGATCGTTTCGCCCACCAGGGATTTTTATCACACATACTTCCTCTAGTGGGCCCCGCCCACTTGTGACCATGTCTACCACTGCTGCATCGCCCCACTTCTTCCACTAGCACCACTATGAAAGGCTCCATTCTCATGTCTATTAATGATGACACCCCAACGGGCGAAACGTCTCTCAATAAAGATACCTAGGTGTTGTACTTATATCTTTTTCACCAATAATAATAATAAGCCAAGTACACCTGTGATATACTGTGTCATTACTACTACTACTACTACTACTACGAATAATAATAATAATAATAATAATAATAATAATAATAATAATAATAATAATAATAATAATAGAAATAATAATAATAATAATAATAGAAATAATAATACTAATAATAATAATTTTGTATATTGCCTCACTAAAATTGTGAATTATTAGCTACTTAAGAGGACCTCTCGTAAGCTTAAATGTCCTAAGCTTATTTAACATAGGAATGAAAGCTTAAAAAGCATGCTTTCCGATGTAAGCTTTCAGCTTAAGCTCTCCCGGATCAAACGTATTTCTGCTGTCAGTAATGGTGCAGTAAAGAGGCAGCAAAAAAAGCTTTCAGTGAGACAACATTTCGCTCCTAGTTGAGCTTTATCAGGTCATGTTTCGCTCCATGTAGAGCTTTATCATGTTTCTCTCAGTCCAAAGCACTATCTAATAATGACTTGATAAAGCTCTACACAGTGAAATATGACATTATAAAGCTCCATTCTGGGCGAAACGTTTTTTTTTTTTTCGCATTCAGCGACCATCGTCAAATTACTTTCAAGATATAAGCACATGTAACAATTACTAATTTTAGCAAATTACTATTTTTAGCAAATTTTAATAACCCCTGTGGTTTAGCGCTTCTATTTGATTATAATAATAATAATAATAATTAGCAAATTTTAAGAAAGATAAATTATTATAGTAAAGCAGTCGATTATTTCAATAAAAATGAAGAGAGGATCTAAGAATTATTATTATTATTATTATTATTATTATTATTATTATTATTATTATTATTATTATTATTAGTCATTATTTTTATTTTTATAATTCTCAAAGAGAGGCTGAGATATTTTTTAAACGATAAACTATACTTCAAAAGGGTGTTTAGGGGTTAAAAATGATGATGATGGTGATGATAATAATGATAGTGGTGATAATAGTGATGGGGAAAGTGAGGCTGGAGGCAGCTGAGGCGACAATGGCTTTACCTCAGTAGGGATGCTGGCGGAGTCTTGATTCATCTCCCGTGTCCCCCGTCATTGTGATGGATGCTGGGTGAGACGTACACATAACTAGTTGTTTTGAGGTACACACGTGTGCACCCTTTCGTGCATACACACACACACACACACACACACACACACACACACCTGGAAGTTGAAAACTCAGGTGAGTCACAGGGATGTTAGGAAGTATTTCTTCAGTTATTGAGTTTTCCAGAAAGTGGAAGAGTCTGAAAAGTGACGTAGTGGAGGCAGGATCCATACAAATCCTTAAGAAGAGGTACGATACAGCTCTTGCAGCAGGAATTGAGTGGACCTAATAACGACTAGCAAAGAGGCGGGACCAGGAGCTGTGAATCGATCCCTGCAAAAACAAATAGATGAGTACAGATAGGTGAATACACACACACACACACACACACACACACACACACACACATACACACACACACACAACCAGCACGGATTCAGGGAAGGCAAATCCTGTGTCACAAACCTCCTGGAGTTTTATGCCAAGTTAACAGAAGTAAGACACGAGAGAGAAGCATGGGTTGACTGCATTTTCTTGGACTGCAAGAAGGCCTTCGATACAGTTCCTCACAAGAGATTAGTGCAGAAGCTAGAGGATCAGGCACGTATAACAGGAAGGGCACTTCAATGGATCAGAGAGACACACACAAACACAAACACACACACATTTTCCCACCGTGTTTGCACGTGAGTTGACATTTACAGTCATCCAAATTTATACAGCTTTGCATAATACGATTAACAAATATTTAAAAACCATGTGAACGCGTCCAGTTCACATGATTCACATGATTTACTAACCACGCGTGACTGACACATAGCTCCTCATTTGCATGTCAAAATATATTTAATTAGCGAGTAAATGAAGGGCAAAGCATATCCACTTGCTTTTGATATACCCAAACATGGGAGATTACTTACATCTAATTTACCTAATAAACAGCTAATGGACAGGTGTTCGTACACAGGTGATATTAACAGCTGTGTCGCTTCACTTAATATTCGTCACAGGACCACACCTGTGTCTGTGTCATTGGAGATAATGCTGCCAAAATGGGTCAACTGTGCCATTTTCAATGGTATCGTTTCTAGTGTGTTTTTTAATACTATTGTCATGGCACAGTGGCACTATGACAGAGCTCTACAACCTGAAGAATATATAAAAGAGTCTATATATTTGGTGACCAATATGTGTCACTCTTCTGAAGAGGGTCTCTGACTGAGGGCGAAATACATAGATATGCCTTTACTTCATTTTTCTAAGTGGGATTCCTGAATAATGGCGCATACACCATAATACAGCTGTATAATGATACATACAACATAATTTGAGCATTATATGAACAGTATCTTATACACACACACACACAGGAGCTATGAATCGACCCCTGCAACCACAACTAGGTGAGTACACCTCTTTGCATCACAACAGATCTTGATAGATGATAACTATATATATTATATATATATATATATATATATATATATATATATATATATATATATATATATATATATATATATATATATATATATATATATATATATATATCACTTGTACACGGAAAAGAGCATTTTTCACTGTGTATGGAAATCAAATCTTCCACTAGGATCTAAATTATTCGTAAAGGCATTATTACCCATCATTAAGTCTTTTCAGTTCGTGTTTGTGTACACCTGTTTGCTCTGAGTGAACACCTGTGAGAGGTGTTGCTGGAGTGGTGTTGGTGTAGAGGTGTTGGTGTGGAGGTGTTGGTGTGGAGGTGTTGATGTGAGGGTGTTGATGTACTCTGTAGGAGAGCAGGAAAATAGAATGAACTTTATACAGAGCAGTTAGACAGGATTAGAGACAGAGGAGAAATACAGTAAGAGGGCAAAAGACGGCAGGAAGACAGGAAACGAGTAAGAGAGGGAGAGAGCAGGAAGACAGTAAGAGAGCATTAGACTACAAGGGGTCAGGAAGATTGTAGAAGAAAGCAGAGATGCAGCAAGAGACAGCATGGAACTAGAAAGATAATAAGAGACAGTAGCGAGGCAAGAAGAGATAAAGAGACAAAAAGTAGAAAACTGAATTTTAACCTCCAGTTGTCACAGACCGGGCCAAGGGGGCGTTGACCCCCGAAACCCTCTCCAGGTATCTCCAGGTACACACACACCACATTGCAACCACACACACAAAAATTATACACAATAAATGTTGCAGCGGTGAACATGCAACAAGTTAAAACATCAACGTAAAACAATCAACAAATTTCCCTATTGCAACATAGGCTAAATAAAAAAAAAGTATCCCTGGGCATTTGACTGTGACGAAACGTTCCACCGTAATACCTCTTTTATCTCTCACGTCTCTCTCGAGAGAGGGAGACACGTCTTCACTAAAGAGTAGTGGAGTTCTTAGTATACCACTAATTAATGCCCCAGGCTGGTCTGGAAGCTCTCTTACACATTCCGTAGAGCCTTGGTAAGTAGACTTTCTCGCTCAGAAAGCTTTCTATTAAAGCTCCTCAATATAATAAAAATAATAATAATAATAATAATAATAATAATAATAATAATAATAATAATAATAATTACTTTAGAAAGACATGGGAGCAAACACTAGGATGTATTTATTAGAAAACGTTTCGGTCCTGGGACCTTGATAAAGCCCTGTTTGTGACTTGATAAAGCCCAATGTGTGGGCGAAACGTTTACACAATAAAGATACCCAAGTGTTGCACATGTGTCTAATTTATCATAAGCGAAGAAATATGATAACTGTAATGTGAATATGTTTTCTTGAACCAGTTATATACAAAGGCTCTTCTCATCCTCAAGGTTACATAGAGTGGTACAACTAGCACTCGCTGCTTCAGAGTGGTACAACTAGCACTCGCTGCTTCAGAGTGGTACAACTAGCACTCGCTGCTTCATAGAGTGGTACAACTAGCACTCGCTGCTTCAGAGTGGTACAACTAGCACTCGCTGCTTCAGAGTGGTACAACTAGCACTCGCTGCTTCATAGAGTGGTACAACTAGCACTCGCTGCTTCAGAGTGGTACAACTAGCACTCGCTGCTTCAGAGTGGTACAACTAGCACTCGCTGCTTCATAGAGTGGTACAACTAGCACTCGCTGCTTCAGAGTGGTACAACTAGCACTCGCTGCTTCAGAGTGGTACAACTAGCACTCGCTGCTTCAGAGTGGTACAACTAGCACTCGCTGCTTCATAGAGTGGTACAACTAGCACTCGCTGCTTCAGAGTGGTACAACTAGCACTCGCTGCTTCATAGAGTGGTACAACTAGCACTCGCTGCTTCAGAGTGGTACAACTAGCACTCGCTGCTTCAGAGTGGTACAACTAGCACTCGCTGCTTCAGAGTGGTACAACTAGCACTCGCTGCTTCATAGAGTGGTACAACTAGCACTCGCTGCTTCAGAGTGGTACAACTAGCACTCGCTGCTTCATAGAGTGGTACAACTAGCACTCGCTGCTTCAGAGTGGTACAACTAGCACTCGCTGCTTCATAGAGTGGTACAACTAGCACTCGCTGCTTCAGAGTGGTACAACTAGCACTCGCTGCTTCATAGAGTGGTATAATTAGCACTCGCTGCTTCATAGAGTGGTACAACTAGGACTCGCTGCTTCATAGAGTGGTACAACTAGCACTCGCTGCTTCACAGAGTGGTACAACTAGCACTCGCTGCTTCACAGAGTGGTACAACTAGCACTCGCTGCTTCACAGAGTGGTACAACTAGCACTCGCTGCTTCACAGAGTGGTACAACTAGCACTCGCTGCTTCATAGAGTGGTACAACTAGCACTCGCTGCTTCATAGAGTGGTACAACTAGCACTCGCTGCTTCATAGAGTAGTACAACTAGCACTCGCTGCTTCACAGAGTGGTACAACTAGCACTCGCTGCTTCATAGAGTGGTACAACTAGCACTCGCTGCTTCATAGAGTGGTACAACTAGCACTCGCTGCTTCATAGAGTGTACAACTAGCACTCGCTGCTTCACAGAGTGGTACAACTAGCACTCGCTGCTTCATAGTGGTACAACTAGCACTCGCTTCTTCACAGAGTGGTACAACTAGCACTCGCTGCTTCATAGAGTGGTACAACTAGCACTCGCTGCTTCACAGAGTGGTACAACTAGCACTCGCTGCTTCATAGAGTGGTACAACTAGCACTCGCTGCTTCATAGAGTGGTACATCTAGCACTAGCTGCTTCATAGAGTGGTACAACTAGCACTCGCTGCTTCACAGAGTGGTACAACTAGCACTCGCTGCTTCACAGAGTGGTACAACTAGCCCTCGCTGCTTCATAGAGTGGTACAACTAGCACTCGCTGCTTCATAGAGTGGTACAACTAGCACTCGCTGCTTCATAGAGTGGTACAACTAGCAATCGTTGCTTCACAGAGTGGTACAACTAGCACTCGCTGCTTCAATGTTGTTGTTCCAATTTAGATTTTTTTTTCTTTTACCACCAGGAGCCCAGTAATTGAATTAATTCCCGGAAGATGCTGTCTCTTCTGCCATCTTCGGCGTGCTCTTGAGCTGTCGTATCAAAATCCCCGCCAACAGTCCTTATAATTCACGTAATTCTGCGTTTTTGCGAAGCTCTTGGTCACGAGAACACATTCCCACGAGCCGTATTTGAGCTGCAAAAATTACCCACACAATAAGAAAACAATTTAAGACCAATTTTATAGCATATCTTTCGCTCCCTTGCGATTTCCTCCTTCTCAATGTTGCTAAAGTTAGCGAAGAGGCTCCATGATGCCCTCTGGTGGAGCGAGAAATTTGCGAACAGCATAAGAATGATAAAAGTCGGCATTTACCTCGTCCGGCGTGACAATTTTAAATGCGTGATGCATGTTACTTAAATAGGAGAAGTAGGGAAGATGTTTTTGTGTATTTTACAAGGCCAGAAATGATGGTGTGGTGAGGCTGTGTTGTTGTCTCTATGGTATTTTGTTACGTGTTGATAAATGCTTCAGAGAACCGACAAGTTGATAAATTAGTCACATGTCCAACACTTGGGTATCTTTATTGAGGAAACGTTTCGCCACACAGTGGGCTTTTATCAGGTCACGAACTTGACTTGATAAAGCCCACTGTGTGGGCGAAACGTTGTCAATAAAGGATCACATTAGACTGCTGATGTGTTTATTTTTCCATTGTGTCGGTATTTTGTACCATTTATTTCCACCTGCTTTAACGAACAGCGAGTACTTACCTGCTGTGACTAACAGCTAGTACTTACCTGCTGTGACTAACAGCTAGTACTTACCTGCTGTGACTAACAGCTAGTACTTACCTGCTGTGACTAACAGCTAGTAGTTCCCTGCTGTGACTAACAGCTAGTACTTCCCTGCTGTGACTAACAGCTAGTACTTCCCTGCTGTGACTAACAGCTAGTACTTACCTGCTGTGACTAACAGGTAGTACTTCCCTGCTGTGACTAACAGCTAGTACTTCCCTGCTGTGACTAACAGCTAGTACTTCCCTGCTGTGACTAACAGCTAGTACTTCCCTGCTGTGACTAACAGCTAGTACTTCCTGCTGTGACTAACAGCTAGTACTTCCCTGCTGTGACTAACAGCTAGTACTTACCTGCTGTGACTAACAGCTAGTACTTCCCTGCTGTGACTAACAGCTAGTACTTCCCTGCTGTGACTAACAGCTTGACAGCAAGGTATCTTGCGTGACGAGTGTTGGGGTTGGAACATTAAAATGGTGACAGGTTTAAATAAAAACAAAACAGAATGGGAACAAACTCATTACACTTCAGAGCGAGGAAGACCTTCACGTAAATTTTAATGGGTTAGAAAAACATGTGAACAAACACTAGGACATATTTACTAGAAAACGTTTCGGTCCTGGGACCTTGATCACTTCTAATATACAGAAGTTATATATATATATATATATATATATATATACCTATGCAAAACAACCACAGAGGGTAGTTGAAAGATAGCTCTAGGCCTTTCGTGTTGCAATCAACACCTCATCAGGAGCTTGCAGTGTTGCAGAAGTGAGTAGGAAGTGCAGGTAGAAGTGTTCAAACTGGACTTCCTACTTATTTCTGCAACATTGCAAGCTCCTGATGATGTGTTGATTGCAACACGAAAGTCCTAAAGGTATCTTTCAACTTCCCCTCTCTCCCCCCCCCCGTGGTTGTTTTGCTTCTTGTGTTGCTTTCTGGCAATTTTTTGCATATTGTCCCAGGACCGAAACGTTTTCTAATATATCTATTGTGCCTTTATATATTGTCCCAGGACTGAAACGCTTTCTAATATGTCTATTGTGCCTTTATATATTGTCCCAGGACTGAAACGCTTTCTAATATGTCTATTGTGCCTTTATATATTGTCCCAGGACTGAAACGTTTTCTAATATGTCTATTGTGCCAGTTTTATAATTGTCTTCCAGGACTGAAACGTTTTCTAATATGTCTATTGTTTGCTCACGTCTCTTTCTAAACTAATTTGTCGTTATCCATTACCAAGATTTATATAATAAATTTTAATGGGTATGAGCGTTCACATCTTGACTCCTATAATCAGTTCGTGTCACGAAAGATGCGGCGTATTTGTGGAAACCTGCGGGAGGAAATCTAGGCTTCTCTTGGGTTATTAATGATGAGATACGCATCTAGGCAGTAAAGCCGGGAGGAAATCTAGGTTTCTCTTGGGTTATTAATGATGAGATACGCATCTAGGCAGTAAAGCCGGGAGGAAATCTAGGCTTCTCTTGGATTATTAATGATGAGATACGCATCTAGGCAGTAAAGCCGGGAGTATTTGTTAAGTGGCAATGAGTACGTGGATGTGCAGTGAGTTATTGAGATATGTGTGTGTGTGTGTACTCACCTATATGTGGTTGCAGGGGTTGAGTCAAACTCCTGGCCCCGTCTCTTTGCTGGTCGCTAGTAGGTCTACTCTCACTCTTAGTGATTGAATGGTTGAGAGGTTGACCAAGAGTCAGTGGACGACCCCCTGAAAATTCGCTAGGTAACTACAGTATGAACACACACACACACACACACACACACACACACACACACACACACACACACACACACACACACACACCAGTTCCTTGCTACTGCATGTTTTTATCAATAATCAATAATATTTACAGGGCGTACCTCCAGAGCAGCGGTGAAAGCCCCAGGTCGAACAGACATAAACCTGACAGACATAAAAACAGACATAAATACAACCAGACAGACAGGCATATCTAAGACACGCTAGTCTAATAACAAACTGATAACATAATTGAATTGTTATTTTTTTTTCGTTTCCACTCAAGAAGACAAACCCTCAGATGATCGAAAGATCAGCAACATTTCTCTGTGATTTTCTGCGCCACAAGTTGATTGCTTGTTCTATTAGTCTGGTTGAGGAGACGTATTGAGGTAACGTGGAATTGACAAGTGTTGTGGTACAGGATAATGTTGAGGTGTATAGGGGGATGTTGAGGTGTATAGGGGATGTTGAGGTGTATAGGGGGATGTTGAGGTGTATAGGGAATGTTGAGGTGTATAGGGGGATGTTGAGGTGTATAGGGGGATGTTGAGGTGTATAGTGGGATGTTGAGGTGTAAAGGGGGATGTTGAGATGTATAGTGGGATGTTGAGGTGTAAAGGGGATGTTGAGATGTATAGGGGATGTTGAGGTGTATAGGGGGATGTTGAGATGTATATGGGAATGTTGAGGTGTAAAGGGGATGTTGAGGTGTTTAGGGGATGTTGAGGTGTATAGGGGATGTTGAGGTGTATAGGAGAATGTTGAGATGTATAGGGGAATGTTGAGGTGAATAGAGGAATGTTGAGATGTATAGGGGAATGTTGAGGTGAATAGAGGAATGTTGAGGTGTATAGGGGAATGTTGAGGTGAATATAGGAATGTTGAGGTGTATAAGGGGATGTTGAGGTGTATAGGGGAATGTTGAGGTGTATAGGGGAATGTTGAGGTGTACAGGTTATTGTTCAGGTAGACAGAATGTCCCTCCATACCTCTCCCTTCTACCACCACAAACTCATTGTCTACAACTATCTCACCCTGTCTCCCTCATTTCCCTCCCTCCCTCCCTCTCTCCCTCCCTCCCTCCATCAAGAAGCCACAGCAACATAGGGGTTGCAGGTTCGCCAGTCACTATATTTAGCAACATTCATGCTGCCGTCAGCCTGCAATACTTGCAATTAAATCTCGCTAATTTGTGGTAACGAGCTGCTCCCCCACTACCACCACAATTATATGGTGGGGAAGCTTGATGGAGGGGAGATGGAGAGGGGAGAGAGAGGGAGAGAGGAGAGGGAGGAATGAAAGGAGGAGAGAGCAATGGAAAGAGAAGAGATAGGATAAGGATTCGGTATATATAATATTGATTTTTTGTGTTATCCTATTCTCCATTTCTCTGTCTATCTTTGTCCTTACCACCTCTTTCCTTACCCTTCTATTCTTACTCCTTTATATCCTTACCCCCTATATCCTAACCTCTATCCTTACCTATACCATCCTTGCTCTTTTATCCTTATCCCTTCTATCTTTACCCCCCTCTATCCTTCCGGCCCTCGCACCTCGTCCATCCACCTTCCTCCTCTAATACATTAATTTCCACCTACTCCTCTAACCTCTTCTAAAACCCTTCATCATCCACCAACCCCTTCTTAAACCCCCTTCTTCATCCTCCTCCTTCATCCCCTTTTAAAACCCCTTTTCTAACCTGCTCCTCTAATTAATTTTGCAACCCAACCTCCTCCAACCCTCTGAAAATCCTTCCTTTGACCCCTCTTCCACAACCCCTCTCCCACAACCCCTCTCCCACAACCCTTCTCCCACAACCTCTCTCTCCCACAACCCCTCTCCCACAACCCCTCTCCCATAACCCCTCTCCCACAGCCCCTCTCCAACAACCCCTCTCCCACAACCCCTCTCCCACAACCCCTCTCCCACAACCCCTCTCCCACAACACCTCTCCCACAACCCCTCTCCCACAACCTCTCTCCCACAACCCCTCTCCCACAACCCCTCTCCCACAACCCCTCTTCCACAACCCCTCTCCCACAACCCCTCTCCCACAACCCCTCTCCCACAACCCCTCTCCCACAACCCCTCTCCCACAACCCCTCTCCCACAACCCCTCTCCCACAACCCCTCTCCCACAACCCTCTCCCACAACCCTCTCCCACAACCCTCTCCCACAACCCTCTCCCACAACCCCTCTCCCACAACCCCTCTCCCACAACCCCTCTCCCACAACCCCTCTCCCACAACCCCTCTCCCACAACCCTCTTCTGGATTTCACAACAGCTTTATGAAATAAAAAAGGCATTTATGTGAAAGTATCGCTATTGTACCCGGACATAGAAAGGGTCAGGGGGCTGAGGACACAGAAGGGGGCTGAGGACACAGAAGGGGGCTGAGGACACAGAAAAGGCTGGAGGCTGAGGACACAGAAAAGGCTGGGGGCTGAGGACACAGAAGGGGGCTGAGGACACAGAAGGGGGCTGAGGACACAGAAGGGGGCTGATGACACAGAAGGGGGCTGAGGACACAGAAAAGGCTGGGTGCTGAGGACACAGAAGGGGGCTGAGGACACAGAATGGGGCGCTAGGAACCGAGGGGAACATAATAGCGCTAATGGGGGAACGTCGTTCTATCCACCCATTCGTTTAGGTCTTCTTAATAGCTCCTAATTAGTCTCTTAATAGAGGTACATTGTGTCACCCGCGCTGGGTGAGGGGAGGGAGAGGGGACGTGATGGAGAGGGGAAATGTGGGAGGGGAGTTGAGAGGGAAGAGGAAGAGGGAGGTGGCTACTAATATTACTAGTGGATGAGAGTACTGCTAACGACATCACTACTCTGACTATTGTCCTGTACTCGTGAGGAAAATGTATTAGGCCTATTTTGTCCTCTCAACCTTAGTCTTCCATATCGCCAGTAAATTAAAATAATAATAATAATAATAATAATAATAATAATAATAATAATAATAATAATAATAATATTTATTTATTTCAACAAGTACATGATACAACTTATACAGACCATAGCTGACATCAGTGACTTACTGTATAGAAAGCCCCTTGTTATGCAGAGCATTTCTGGCAACTTAGGTTAATTTTGTCCCCAGGATGTGACCCACACCAGTTTGCTAGCACTCAGGTACCTACTGACTGCTAGGTGAATAGAGACAGCGGGTGTCTTAAGGAAACATGTCCAAATGTTTCCACCCGTACCGGGGATCGAACCAAGAACCTCAATGTGTGAAGTGAGTGCGCTACCGACCCGGCTACGGGACACGAAATGCCTCCAACTTCTCTCAAACGTCGAAATATACAATAAAACATTTTATCACATTTTTTCAGTTTTTTTGCAGAATTTTACGGATTTTTAAAATATTGCTCATGGACATATGTTGACTCTTAGATCGTTCACTTGCTCTTTGTGTGTGTGTACTCACCTAATTCACTTAATTGTGGTTGAAGGGGTCGAGGCATGGCTCCTGGCCCGCCTCTACACTGGTCGCTACTAGGTTCTCTCCCTGCTCCTGTGTGTGTGTGTACTCACCTTGTTGTGGTTGCAGGGGTCGATTCATAGCTCCTGGCCCCGTGTGTGTGTGTGTGTGTGTGTGTATGTGTGTGTGTGTGTGTGTCAAATGTCAACAATAATTTGTTCCTTATATAAAACACTAAAAAAACAACAACTAAGAATAATAATTATGGATTAAAAACGGTGTTTTAATTGCCTCATTACGAAGTAATTCACGGTTTAAAACATTACATAAAGTAATCAACTAATATTTTTTTTACAACCAATCAAGTTTTAATGATTTGTTGGGAAGAATTAATTTAATTTTAAGTTAGCGACGATCTGTTATTATACTCCATTTATCTACTCCCCTTAACAGACCGTTTGTAACGGTGTGTACTGTTGCCTTACAGTGCATGTCTGGTAATATATGTCGGTACATTACAGTGTATGTCAGTCTATGTTGCAAATTTACAGCGCATGTCGGATAATATATGTTGCAACTTTACAGTGCATGTCGTATAATGTATGTTGCAACTTTACAGCGCATGTCGGATAATATATGTTGCAACTTTACAGTGCATGTCGTATAATGTATGTTGCAACTTTACAGCGCATGTCGGATAATATATGTTGCAACTTTACAGTGCATGTCGTATAATGTATGTTGCAACTTTACAGCGCATGTCGGATAATATATGTTGCAACTTTACAGTGCATGTCGGATAATATATGTTGCAACTTTACAGTGCATGTCGGATAATATATGTTGCATCTTTACAGTGCATGTCGGATAATATATGTTGCATCTTTACAGTGCATGTAGGATAATATATGTTGCATCTTTACAGTGCATGTCGGATAATATATGTTGCATCTTTACAGTGCATGTCGGATAATATATGTTGCAACTTTACAGCGCATGTCAGATAATACAAACTGCTGCTGGGAACCGGATAAATATGATGCAGTTATCCGAACTCAAAGTACACTAAGATGGTCCCATTAACCACTAACGACGCATAATCCACTCGTTCCGCTTTTGAAGCTGGTGATTTAACTTGATGGGCCTCTTAACCGAATACAGTCTACCGGCCATTCCATCCCTTCAATTAAATACTGCTGGGGCAATATTCGGATAAAGAACCTGTCTTGTCGATCCTTTTAACCGGACTCTCAGGTTGTCCAGTCATAGTTTCTGATCGAATTTATTATCCGGAGTGGAGGGGAAAAAATGGGGAAGAAAATGGGTGAGTGATCTATAAAAAGTTGGTTAATGGTTGACAGCTGACACCCTTCAACCAGATGCCTCGGGCACAACCACACCCCTCCCCAACAATACTAATCCATCCCCAACCATACTAATCCATCCCCAACAATACTAATCCATCCCCAACCATACTAATCCATCCCCAACAATACTAATCCATCCCCAACCATACTAATCTATCCCCAACAATACTAATCCATCCCCAACAATACTAATCCATCCCCAACAATACTAATCCATCCCCAACAATACTAATCCATCCCCAACCATACTAATCCATCCCCAACAATACTAATCCATCCCCAACCATACTAATCTATCCCCAACCATACTAATCTATCCCCAACCATACTAATATATCCCAAACCATACTAATCTATCCCCAACCATACTAATCCATCCCCAACCATACTAATCCATCCCTGACCATACTAATCTATCCCCAACCATACTAATCTATCCCCAACCATACTAATCTATCCCCAACCATACTAATCTATCCCCAACCATACTAATCTATCCCCAGTCATACAAATCTATCTCCAACCACACTAATTTATCTCCAACCATACTAATCTATCCCCAACCATACTAATCTATCCCCAACCATACTAATCTATTTCCAACCATACTAATCTATCCCCAACCATACTAATCCATCCCCAACCATACTAATCCATCCCTGACCATACTAATCTATCCCCAACCATACTAATCTATCCCCAACCATACTAATCTATCCCCAACCATACTAATCTATCCCCAACCATACTAATCTATCCCCAGTCATACAAATCTATCTCCAACCACACTAATTTATCTCCAACTATACTAATCTATCCCCAACCATACTAATCTATCCCCAACAATACTAATCTATCCCCAACCATACTAATCTATCAACCACACTAATATATCTTCAACTATACCAGTCTATCCCCAACCACACACATTCCTCATCAACCACACATCTCTCTTCTCAACCAAACATCTCCATTAATTAATACCCTTTACCAGGCCTTGAATCAAAGTTGAGAAACTGTAACATTTGCAACCCATATTCTGATAATATAAGCAATTCTAAGACCTATTTATTTGTGGTCTTTTTCAAGTTTATTTATTTTTTGGCCATAAAATGGCCTTTTTGGTGGAATCAAATATGAGGCCAATCCCAACAAAGGTTAAACTATAGGTGACAGATTTGCATCAGATTTGATGCAAGTCCTGACAACAGTACATGTCTAAAAGAATTATAACAGCTACTAATAACTGATAATAAAAGGCATATATATTTATTTAAGGTTTATTAATAAACAATTGGGTTAAACCAAAGGCACAATAATTTTAACACATTTATAGTATTTTACATTATACAAAAATTGCAAAAATGTTAGAAAAATATGGATATGGCAACAAATGAGTATCCTTTCTGTATTTATTGCAACAAACATTTTTATCAGAGGTATTTATGCATCTTGTTTCTTATGGAATTCCACGAAACAATTTCTGGTTTAGTTTAGACATAGATTAACCTTGCAGAAGGAACAAGAAAAGGACGAGTAGATCCTTTTGTCATTGGTGTTGCGATGTTTACATGAAAGTCTCTTTGTAGAAACTGGCCAGTGAGGTAGTGTTTCATCATATCTTGTATTCTCATGATTTCTTTTTCCATAGCGAATGAAATTTTCTTCAATTGAAGAAGACCTTGAAGTTGAACAACTTGGAGAGAATCTCATGCTCCTTGGGATTTCCTTGGTTGGCTTTCTTGCTGAATGGGAGATGGCAAACCGGAAATCCTTTAGGCTCATGTATTTCTCCTTCAGAACAGCACAGTCATGCCAGTACAACAACCAGCCATTGACACAACAAAGATCAATGACATATCCAAACAGCCTCATGTACCAGCGTTTTGCTTTGAGTGGAGACTTGTAGAGGTGCACCAACATATCATTCTTATCTATGCCTCCCATATGGGCATTATAACTCTTTATGACTACAGGACAGTCAATATTCACCTCACCTTTTGTTTGTTCTCCTTGCTGTACCTTCTAGTAGACAAATCTTCATGTTCATCTTCACTTGAAGAGGAAGCATCTTTGCCGTGGTGGCTCATATTCATCCGCAGAATCCACTTCCTCATTACTGTCACTGTCATCACATAACTCTGGCACAATGTAATCCATTTTTCTTTGAGCCCTTGATCCATAAAACATTTGTGTTTAACTGAAATGAACAGAAAACACAAAATGAGCATCGAAATTGAGCAAATTTTATAAATTAACAAGGTAAAAGTACTCATATATCAATGTATTTGATTCAGGATGCAATTGGTAGCTATTATTGACAAAGATGGCCTTATTGTTATTTGTTAATCCATGATATATGATACCTTCATTGGCAAATTATGTTATCACCATTGTCTGTTTTGGCCTCACATATGATACACTCAGTGGCACGTGACATTCTATACTTGTCAGGCCGCGCCTCATACATGATACCAAAAATGTAAACAAAACTTCAAGTGCATTCATTTGTTACTTATAAATACCTCAGGCAATTCATTTGCATCTCAAAATGAGGTTAAAACATTCAATAATGCACTGGAAACACATTCAGCAACTTACCGCCATTCTGGAGTGGTGTAAATTGGTGAAATATCAAGAGAGTCAGGTTGGAAATGCTCCTTCTTCAACACTTCAGACAGTACTGAAGACTTCTGCAGCTCCCAGCCAATAGCAGTCGACAACACCCAAGTGACAACACATTCAAGCTCTGCCCAAAAGGCTTGTGATTGGTTGGAGTGAAATTTGAAGTCTCTCTGAGGATATGCTTTGTGCTCATGGCGCCATGAAAACCATGCTTTTTGAGTATCACATGTGATGACGGTCTGGTATAGGGTTAAACCACACACTCCACCAACCACACATCTTCCAACCACACACTCCATCAACCACACCCCATCTATCATACCCTCAAATTTCTCACATTTCCACTCAACCACACACCCATCACCCACAAAATCTTTCCCCATTATCTAAATCATATTTTAGTTAACCAAGAAAATCACTTGTCATCTCTACCAAAAACACACCATACTACCAGATGAGCTCATGGCTCAGCTGGTAGCGGCCCCAGGTCACTGAGGGACCGGGGATCGATTCCCGGACGAGGGTAATCAGAGAATCCCAGTGGAAATAAGCCAGTCTGATTATGTGATGGCTTTACTGGGTTATTCTGGTTTAGGACACTGCAGGTTAATCGATTGCAATCTTCTTTCTTTCTTTCTTCTTCTTCTTCTTATTTTTCTTCTTCTTCTCCTTCTTCTTCTTCTTCTTCTTCTTCTTCTTCTTCTTCTTCTTCTTCTTCTTCTTCTTCTTCTTCTTCTTGTCTTGGTTTCAGGGTGAAATGTAGTCAAGTAGAGTAATTAAATGAGACTGATAAAAGAGTAAGCCTTTATTATACAACGTTTCGCTCAAAAGATGACTTAAAACTGCTCGTATTTGAGCGAAACGTTGAATAAAAACTTGCTCTTCTTACGTAATGGTATGAGATACAGACACTTTTGACGACTACGTTTCGTCCTCACAGTATATAGTATTGATAAGCCATATGTGCAAAACTGGGGCAACGTTTCGGCAATGAATATTCCCAGCTATTTCCCAGGTGTGAGCGAAACTCTGCTCTGCTGACGTTTCTCTCTACTAAACCATAGCTCCCTAAACATAGTCACCGCCAAGCCAACTCCACCACACAGACCCATGTCAACCACTCATCAACCTTCAACCATACGAATAAAAACCTAGTTCTTTCCATCCATCCTTCAACCGCAACTCAACGATAAATATTGCAAATTGCATTGAGGCTGCCACTAAAAATGTATATTAGAATCTCGTCGGGGAAGAATTTGGCCAAATACGGTGGACAAGGCTTAATGGACAGACCAGATCCCAGAACTAATTTTTGTTCCCATCC
>WNWK01001440.1:62500-87500 GCA_009830355.1 Cherax destructor | reverse complement strand
CTATTTGTACTCACCTATTTGTGGTTGCAGGGGTCGAGTCATAGCTCCTGGCCCCGCCTCTTCACTGATTGCTACTAGGTCCTCTCTCTCCCTGCTCCATGAGCTTTATCAAACCTCGTCTTAAAACTATGTATGGTTCCTGCCTCCACTATGTCGCTTTCTAAGCTATTCCACTTCCTGACAACTCTATGACTGAAGAAATACTTCCTAACATCCCTTTGACTCATAAGAGTCTTCAACTTCCAATTGTGACCCCTTGTTTCTGTGTCCCCTCTCTGGAACATCTTGTCTCTGTCCACCTTATCTATTCCTCGCAGTATTTTATATGTCGTTATCATGTGTCCCCTAACCCTCCTGTCCTCTAGTGTCGTCAGGCCGATTTCCCTTAACCTTTCTTCGTAGGACAATCCCCTTAGCTCTGGGACTAGTCTTGTTGCAAACCTTTGCACTTTCTCTAATTTCTTGACGTGCTTGACCAGGTGTGGGTTCCAAACTGGTGCTGCATACTCCAGTAAGGGCCTGACGTATATGGTGTACAGAGTCTTGAACGATTCCTTAGTGAGGTATTGGAACGCTATTCTTAGGTTTGCCAGCCGCCCGTATGCTGCAGCAGTTATCTGATTGATGTGCGCCTCAGGAGATGTGCTCGGTATTATACTCACCCCAAGATCTTTTTCTTTGAGTGAGGTTTGCAGTCTTTGGCCACCTAGACTATACTCTGTCTGCGGTCTTCTTTGCCCTTCCCCGATATTCATGACTTTACATTTGGCAGGGTTAAATTCAAGGAGCCAGTTACTGGACCAGGCTTGTAGCCTGTCCAGGTCTCTTTGTAGAGACCTCATTAACTTCACATTAACTTCACATCTATGTGTGCGTGTGTGTGTGTGCGTGTGTGTGTGTGTGTGTGTTTGTGTGTGTGTGTTTTTGTGTGTGCGTGTGAGTGTGTGTGTGTGCTTTCTCCGTGTGCGTGCATGCATGTGTGTTTTTAAGTGACTGTGCACGCGTGCGTGTCGCCACGTGCGACGTGTACGTGTACACGTCCTTGTTCGTTCCGGTTCTTCACCTCGACCAATATTTGGTGATTGTTCTCCCGCTACTGTGTGTGTGTGTGTGTGTACTCACCTAATTGTGGTTGCAGGGGTCGATTCATAGCTCCTGGCCCCGCCTCTTCACTGATTGCTACTATTGTGTGTGTGTGTGTGTGTGTGTCTGTGTGTACTCACCTATCTGTAATTGCACAGGTCGAGTCACAGCTCCTGGCCCCTCCTCTTCGCTGATAGCTACTCTGTATAGATCCTGTACTCACCTATTTGTGGTTCCAGGTGTCGATTCATAGCTCCTGGCCCTGTGTATGTGTGTGTGTGTCTGTCACGAATGAATGAACGTAAGAATGAAAAAAAATGGAAAGCGAACGAAAACACACACACACACACACACACACACACACACACACACACACACACACACACACACACACACACACACGGAAACCTAGAGTTGTAAAGAAATTAAAAATATATATAATAATAAATTTCCTTCCATGTTTCACAATTCTCCCATTCAGAAAAAAAAATATTTCCCGACCTTAAAAAGGACAAAAAAAATAATATA
Source organism: Cherax destructor (assembly GCA_009830355.1). Taxonomy (NCBI): domain Eukaryota; kingdom Metazoa; phylum Arthropoda; class Malacostraca; order Decapoda; family Parastacidae; genus Cherax; species Cherax destructor. The sequence continues at coordinate 85,889 of WNWK01001440.1, read as the reverse complement.
GTCATAGAAATGGGCTGGGCTTGCGTCGGGCACGCCCACACGCCCATAAATAATGAGTGGGCGGGGTAGGATTGGCGAACCTTCCCTGCCTCTGGCCAGGAGTGAGAGGCAGGGTATATGTGAGTTCCTGCTAGTGGCAGGGGAAAAAATAGGGGTAATAGGGGAAATAGGGAAAATAGGATAGAAGGGGAGATTAATGTAAATAACAGGAGGATAGAGACCAGAATATAGAGACGAGGTTATAGAGACCAAGGTTATAGAGGACCAGGTTATAGAGACCAGGTTATAGAGACCAGGTTATAGAGGCCAAGGTTATAGAGGACCAGGTTATAGAGACCAGGTTATATAGACCAGGTTATAGAGAACGAGGTTATAGAAACCAGGTTATAGAGACCATGTTATAGAAGCCAGGTTTTAGAGACCAAGGTTATAGAGACCAAGGTTATGGAGACCAAGTTATAGAGACCAGGTTATAGAGGCCTGGTTATAGAGGACGAGGTTATAGAGACCAAGGTTATGGAGACCAGGTTATAGAGACCAGGTTATAGAGGCCTGGTTATAGAGGACGAGGTTATAGAGACCAGGTTATAGAGATCATGCTTTTATAGACTGAGGGGCTGCAAATTAGAAGTCTAGAGACCAAGGGACTACAAATCAGGATAGCCCAATTTTTATTTTAGTACATATTTGTCCTGCCCAGTACACTGTCCTGCCCAGTACACTGTCCTGCCCAGTACACTGTCCTGCCCAGTACACTGTTCTTCCCAGTACACTGTCCTGCCCAGTACACTGTCATGCCCAGTACACATGTCCTGCCCAGTACACTGTCCTGCCCAGTACACTGTCCTGCCCAGTACACTGTCCTGCCCAGTACACTGTTCTTCCCAGTACACTGTCCTGCCCAGTACACTGTCATGCCCAGTACACTGTCCTGCCCAGTACACTGTCCTGCCCAGTACACTGTCCTTCCCAGTACACTGTCCTGCCCAGTACACTGTCCTTCCCAGTACATTGTCCTGCCCAGTACATTGTCCTGCCCAGTACACTGTCCTTCCCAGTATATTGTCCTTCCCAGTACACTGTCCTGCCCAGTACACTGTCCTTCCCAGTACACTGTCCTGCCCAGTACATTGTCCTGCCCAGTACACTGTCCTTCCCAGTACACTGTCCTGCCCAGTACACTGTCCTGCCCAGTACACTGTCCTGCCCAGTACACTGTCCTGCCCAGTACACTGTCCTTCCCAGTACACTGTCCTGCCCAGTACATTGTCCTGCCCAGTACACTGTCCTGCCCAGTACACTGTCCTGCCCAGTACACTGTCCTTCCCAGTACACTGTCCTGCCCATTACACTGTCCTTCCCAGTACACTGTCCTGCCCAGTACATTGTCCTGCCCAGTATACTGTCCTGTCCAGTACACTGTCCTGCCCAGTACACTGTCCTGCCCAGTACACTGTCCTGCCCAGTACATTGTCCTGCCCAGTACACTGTCCTTCCCAGTACACTGTCCTGCCCAGTACACTGTCCTTCCCAGTACACTGTCCTGCCCAGTACATTGTCCTGCCCAGTACACTGTCCTGCCCAATACATTGTCCTTCCCATTACACTGTCCTGCCCAGTACACTGTCCTTCCCAGCACTTTATTGAGACGTTTCGCTCATGGATAACTTTCTTCAGTCAATACACAGTGAAGACAGCAAGAAAATTTACACAAGCCTAGTCTGGTGAGTGGTCAGGTCAGTGCAGTAGGCCTATCATATATCCTGCTTAGGTCATGAGGTAGGCCTACTGACGCAGGCCTCATGACCTGTTTAGGTAAGATTGATTTGCTTTAATTTGCTTGTTTTGCTTACCTGTGGCTTGAATGAAGAAAGTCTAGTCTATGGGCGAAACGTCTTGGTGAGGTTTCTCTCTCTGCAGTTATGTCCATAACACTGCCGCTCCGTAACAACATAGCACTGTAACACCGTAACACCGCAGCACTGTAGGGCTGTAACACCGTAACACCATAACACTGTAGGGCTATAACACTGTAGGATCGTAACACTGTAATACTGTAGGATCGTAAGACAGTAACACTGTACGATCGTAACACTGTAACACTGTAGGATCGTAACACTCACTCTAACACCATAACACTGTAACACAAGTCTTTCAGAACATTCAATTAGTAACAGTTAGGGTTCACTCCAAGAAGGGATGAGCTCTGTTTCCTTGGATGAGGAGCACATCTCTAAACTCAGCACATCTCGCCACTTAATGCTGATGCTGCATGATGAGCTTTAGATCTAATGACCCGGAGCAATTCTCCCTTTCCTTGGATCGAACCTCATTACCTCTCATTCCTCAGGCGCTGTATGTTCCATGTTGGTTTACCGCTTATCCATGAAAGCAACAATACTAATTTAAAAAGCAGTGTTTAAACGAATTTTAATTTTAATTTATGAACTTGTAAGAATTATTGAGTTTGTGGAACACACGTTTGAGTTTTTTATAGAGAAAGTTTTGTTTTCTTTCGTTTGTCACAAAAAGTAAAGCGTGGCGCAAACATTATCAGCTGGGGACGAGAGTGACATACACACACACTGCTGGGGACGAGAGTGACATACACACACACACTGCTGGGGACAAGAGTGACATACACACACACTGCTGGGGACGAGAGTGACACACACACACACACTGCTGGGGACGAGAGTGACATACACACACACTGCTGGGGACGAGAGTGACATACACACACACTGCTGGGGACGAGAGTGACATACACACACACTGCTGGGGACGAGAGTGACACACATACACACACTGCTGGGGACGAGAGTGGCACACACACACACTGCTGGGGACGAGAGTGACAATACACACACTGCTGGGGACGGAGTGACAACACACACACTGCTGGGGACAGAGTGGCAACACACACACTGCTGGGGACGAGAGTGACATACACACACACTGCTGGGGACGAGAGTGACACACAACACACTGCTGGGGACGAGAGTGGCACACACACACACTGCTGGGGACGAGAGTGACATACACACACACTGCTGGGGACGAGAGTGACACACATACACACTGCTGGGGACGAGAGTGGCACACACAAACACTGCTGGGGACGAGAGTGGCACACACTGCTGGGGACGAAAGTGGCACACACACACTCTGCTGGGGACAAGAGTGGCACATACACACACTGCTGGGGACGTGAGTGGCACACACACTCTGCTGGGGACGAGAGTGGCACACACAAACACTGCTGGGGAGGAGAGTGGCACACATACACACTGCTGGGAGAGAGTGCACACAAAACACTGCTGGGGACAGTGGCACACAACACACTGCTGGGGACGAGAGTGGCACACACACACAACTGCTGGGGACGAGAGTGGCACACACACACACACACACACACACACTGCTGGGGACGAGAGTGGCACACACACACACTGCTGGGGACGAGAGTGGCACACATACACACTGCTGGGGACGAGAGTGGCACACACACACACTGCTGGGGACGAGAGTGGCACACATACACACTGCTGGGGACGAGAGGACACACACACACACACACACTCTGCTGGGACGAGAGTGGCACACATACGCACTTCTGGGGACGAGAGTGGCACACACACACTGCTGGGGACGAGAGTGGCACACACACACCTCTGCTGCGGACGAGAGTGGCACACACACACTGCTGGGGAAGAGAGTGGCACACACATACACACACATTGCTGGGGATGAGAGTGGCACACACACACTGCTGGGGAAGAGAGTGCACACACACACACACACACTGCTGGGGACAAGAGTGGCACACACACACACTGCTGGGGACGAGAGTGGCACACACACACACACACATTGCTGGGGACGACAGTGGCACACACACATGCTGGGGACGAGAGTGGCACACCACACACACACTGCTGGGGACAAGTGCACACACACACTGCTGGGGACGAGAGTGGCACACACACACACACACACACTGCTGGGGACGAGAGTGGCACACACACACACTGCTGGGGATGAGAGTGGCACACACACACACACTGCTGGGGACGAGAGTGGCAACACACACACACACACACATACTGCTGGGGACGAGAATGGCACACACACACACACACTCACAGCACACACTGCTGGGGACGAGAGTGGCACACACACACACTGCTGGGGACGAGAATGGCAACACACACTGCTGGGGACGAGAGTGGCACACACACACTGCTGGAGACGAGAATGGCACACACACACACACTGCTGGGGACGAGAGTGGCACACACACACACTGCTGGGGACAAGAGGGCGCACACACACACACACTGCTGGGGACGAGAGTGGCACACACACACACTCTGCTGGAGACGAGTGGCACACACACACACACACACACTGCTGGGGACGAGTGGCACACACACACTGCTGTGGACGAAAGTGGCACACACACACACACACACACACTGCTGGGGAGGAGAGTGGCACACACACACTGCTGGGGACGAGAGTGGCACACACACTCTGCTGGGGACGAGAGTGGCACACACACACTGATGGGGACGAGAGTGGCACACACACACTGCTGGGGACGAGAGTGGCACACACAGACTGATGGGGACGAGAGTGGCACACACACACTGCTGGGGACGAGAGTGGCACACACACACACTGCTGGGGACGAGAGTGGCACACACACTACGATGTATATCTGTATATCATAACATATCTGAGTATTTTTTTTATTCAGCTAGCGTACACAATTGTTGTCAATAATTTATGATCGTTGACCAGCGTTATCACAGCTAGCATTAATTTGTGTTTGGACAATTAATTTACTCCAAAATATAAGCTATACTAAATCACTTTTCCTTAAAATCTATTTACCTTAAACAACTTATATGTGTTGCATTAACCTATAAAAAATTATTTTAATTTTAAAATATGTTGTATCATTACCAATAACAGACTCTCTTTCCCATGCCTAGTCTATTTAACTCTTTATATACATTTTTCAATAGTGATTATTATATATATAGACTTCCATTTAGAATTAAATATACAGAGTAAGCTAGAAATTGTAAGGTCTTTAATTCATGGGTTTTAAGTATTTCTGCAATATTTGTTATTTGCATAAATTTGGGAGTATTTTTTTTAGTTTGATTTTCATTGACGTTTTGAATGGAAGATTATTTATTTTAACTTCTCCCATATTAACATTCTCTCTACTGGGGAGAGTAACAGCTGACACTGTGCTGGGGAGAGAGTGACAGCAGACACTGTGCTGGGGAGAGAGTGACAGCAGACACTGTGATGGGGAGAGAGTGACAGCAGACACCCTGTTGAGAGAGAGAGAGAGTGAGAGAGTGAGAGAGAGAGAGAGAGAGAGAGCAGACACTCCGCTTGGATGGCAAGAGAGCGTGATAGACCTTCTTAATTCACACCTTCAGTGAAGGCCAATTTCCTGGCGACTTGGAGGCGTTTTCATAGCAGCAATAAAACCACCTCCAATTCCATTACTAATTTGATTCAATTTAATTACAAGATCGTAAACCCGTGTGTGTGTGTGTCTGGGTGTTTGTGTGCGTCTGTGAACATATGTGCGTGTGTATATGCTGGAGTGTGCGTGTGCGTGAACGATCGTCTCCTTGCGATAGCCTTTACGACATGACACTTACAAACGTAAATGTTAAGGGTACCACTGTATTAAGAGTTAAGTCAAAATTGTATATTTACAATAATCTGTCAGGTTCTGCGGTCAATTTTTTTTCGAAACAATTTCGTGTGTCTCAGGAAATAAATTTCCTCTGCTTGTTATTTCCGAAATCCGTTGTTTGTCTTATCGTACGTACTGGTTATTCGTATATTTTCGTTAGATTATAAAAACTTTCAAATTACATCGGTACTATTACTACTACTAATACTGTTACTTTCAGTACTACTGCTGCTGCAATTACTACAGCTACTATTACTGCTACTTCTTCTACTACTAATATTACTACTACTGCTACTACTGCTACTACTGTAATTACTACTACTACTACTATTACCCTTCCTCTTCCTCAATCATCAATGCCCTCACATCTGTAGAATATTATCTTGCTTCTTTCAAAGCAGAAGTAATATCGGATTTGCACGAAGTACGCAGGTAATTAACCTCCTACATATAATTAATACAACTTCTAGACTAATGGGAATACCTTAAATTCTTTAGAATGTTTTCAGGTAATGGAAAAGACGTCTAATAATATATACATGAGAGATACTTTATGGTCAGCTCCCCAATCTACTTTCTATCATAACAAATGAAGAGATATATAAGTGTAGAATAAAGCCAGTGAAAAGCAGGGGAGCAATAGTGACAATACGAGAACACTATGTCAACATCCGTGATCCAGAAATGTTGCCGAAACAAAAATGGAAATTTCCAAAGGAAACTAAAAAATAACGTCTGCAATCGTATGTAGTAAATATTAACTAGAAGAAATATGAACGAATTAAATAATCAATTTATTAATTCTAGTGGATGGGAAAAGAAAGACCCTTTTAGAGAAATCGTGAAATCCCTTAACTAATCCAAGTTTTAGCAAGAAAATAAATCACTCCCAGGTAATAGCAATCAGGGGTTGCTAGTGCGCTCGGCGTTAATAGTCATATATAGTAAATTCATTAATGATATACCTAGTGGAACCTATTATTTAACCAATATATAATCGAATTACGATAAATCGGTACAAAGAAAAAATTAGCTAAAGGGAAATTCATGCAACAACGATTTAACCCCAATTAACCAACCAATTTTGTCAGGTGTATTTTTGTAAATGTAAATGAATACAAAGGATATAAAATAAGTTTATTTTCAGCCATGTATTCAGATTTTGCTTTTATACCGTTGAAGTTAAGCTGTTAAAAAACAGGTTGGTATGGGATAGCGAATAAGAATATTTTAAACGAAATTATGTGGTTAATTTTCAATTAAGAGAAGTGTGTCGAGAGGTACCTAACACCTGTACAACACCTGAATATCTTTGTTTATTGGATATCTTTATTCTTTATTCTTTATCAGCTTGTCAGAACTGTGCCAACTACAATGTCAAAATGCCAAGCACCTAGCCAGCTGGGTGGTGCTGAGGGAAAGATATATGTGTGGAGGGAAGACTGGCTTGAAACTGCATGAAACTGAGGTAAGGGATAAGGGGGAACCCCTTCCTATCCATTTGTTCCCTTCTACCACAGCAAGGGGTTTGTCGATGTCCCCTTAGGTCACAGGGTTAGGTTAGGTAAGGTTTGTCAGGAAACAGGACCCGCTGCTGGAGCTTTTGGTCATCTGACCGAGGCCTTCCGCTGGCTTACAGGTCCACTCCTGCCCTGTGATCACAGTCATAAGATCGCAGTTTCGGGGGGAAAAGCGCATATCCGACTTTTCCCCCTCCCTCTTCCTGTGTAGTTGCAGAGTCTTAAACGAGTTAGATGTCCAGAGGAGGGAGGTGTGCGAGTGAATTGTGACCATAACAGTTAGCGGTCACTTTACAAATTGATAAATTAAGGCTATAACTAACTCCCGTATAACTCTCATTATAGAAGTCATGTTTGAGAACAATGTGTGGTGCGAATATTAATCACTTCAAATTAAAACAATGAATCGTCGTGCTTTCCATTCTCCCCCTCCCTGTCGGTCTTCCCCTTCCCCGTATCCCCTTCCCATTCCCCCCTCCCCACGATATAAACTGGCACAAAAACTTTCATAGTGTTAATGTGTTTCAACGCAGTGACTTGCTGGTTCGTGATTGCTGAGTATGTTGGGACATATAAATACATCCGGCATGTTGCTTGCTTTGCTCAGGCAGCCTCTGCAAGCAACACACACACACACAGTACATGGTTATGTGGGTTTACAACCAATGGAACCCATATGGAAGACCAGCAATGTGGAGAGACTAGTGTAAACTGCAATGGGAAGTCACCTGACCCAGCATAAAAAAAACTAACAAGGACAAAAACAGATGATAAACCAGCAAATCTAGATCCGGTTTTTACCCTGAGCGAATCAGACATAGAAAAAATTAACCACGTAAAGGTAGGAGCTAGTGGCCAAAGCTGTGTTGTGAGTAATATAGAATAATAAACAAGCCAGACTTCTGAAGAGTAGAGTATACAGGAAAGATAGACTTTGTGGACGAAGTGCAATGGGAAAGGGAAATGCAGGGAAGTCGATCCTGCTTCTAGACAGGTGAATATTTCTGCTATCTCCCTTCCTTCTTTCGTATCATGTAAACATTATTGATTTAATGACACTTGTATCGTATTAATGATAATATACAACACAGACTAATGAATAAGACACATATGCTACAGTATTGAAAAGGTATAAAATATCGACAGGTTGTTAGGTAAGACACATATGCAATAGTTAGGTATCTTTATTCAGAAACGTTTCGCCTACACAGTAGGCTTCTTCAGTCGAGTACAGAAAAGTTGGTAGAAGCAAATGTGAAGAGGATGTAATCAGTCCATCACCCTTGGAAACGTAGTTTTGAGGTGGTCAGTCCCCCAGCCTGGAGAAGAGTATTTGTTCCATAGTCTGGAACACTGTGAAGTTGAAGTGACGGTATGGAGTGTTATATACTGTCAGGAGGTGAGATGTAGGCCACTAGTAGAAGTAACTATTGCATATGTCTTACCTAACAACATGTGAAACACTTGGATATATTTATTACCGAAATGAGAATATTTATACTGAAGACCAGACCGTGGGAGCGATAACCTCCGGAAGCAACTCCAGGAGACTCCAGGTAACCTTGACAGGCCTTTCACTCTCTTACCTCTGATTACTATTTAAGAACCACATTATGAGTATTATAATTAAGGTTTTCTCCTCTTTTTTTTTTAAGAAAGGTTTGTGCCCTACGTTGAATTCGTATCCACATAGAGAGGTGTTAAAGCCGAGACATTAAAAGGAATACCCTTGTACTCGAGGATTAAGGTAACCTCGCAGTAGATACACTAATAAACTGTTTGGAATGTGGGTTATTAGGGTCATTAGTCTCTAAATTACTTCTTCATTAGCAACAATAATATCATCTATCTCTTAAATAGGGATAACATTAAATTTCCAATGTATACATGCACTGACATATAATAAAATATACACGCCCCTCAGTGTATATATATACACATATCATGTGAGAAAAAGGATGACTCGTTTGTTTAAGCATAAATATTTCACCTTTACTAAGAATACTCTAATCCCTGAAACAGATATTAAACTTACTGTATTCATTACTAAAGTTAAAAAGAGAACCTTTTGTTTTTCTTTTTGGGCCACTCTGCTTATGTGGGATACTGCCGGTTTGTTGAAGAATATATATATATATATATATATATATATATATATATATATATATATATATATATATATATATATATATATATATATATATATATATATATATAATATATATATATACATATATATATATATATATATATATATATATATATATATATATATATATATATATATATATTACACTCCTCAGTGTGTATATACACACCTCTCAGTTCATTCACACATAAAAAATACATCCCCGGGGATATATTACAATGTGAAAACAAGCACTTACTCCTATCTAAATTCTAAAACACTCTTTAACGAGGAGACAATACAATGACTTATGATAATTAAAGGTAATCGCTCGATTAACGACACCGCGAGACAAATATAAGTCACATTAATCAACGTAAACACGTTATTTACATCTCGTTATACTCAGGGAATATCACGTTTGTATTCAGATGAAAAAAAAAAAATTCGAAATTAACAAATGATGTACATAAGGCCATGGAAATATTCATAGAGTGTAGTCTAGAATCATGGGAACTCCTCTGGGTCCATGGAAGCCGCTCTGAAGCCATGGGAACTGTTGTAGAACTATGGCAGCTAGTCAGAGACCCTGGGAACTATCTTACTGCAATGGCAGCTGGTCTTGAGTTGTGTCAGTTGGTCAGAAGACACAGAAAATAGTCTAGACCTATGCGAGCTAGTTCAAATCCGTTGAAACTAGTCTAGAGCCATTGAAGCTAGTCTAGAGCCATTGAAGCTAGTCTAGAGCTATTGAAGCTAGTCTAGAGCCATTGAAGCTAGTCTAGAGCTATTGAAGCTATTCTAGAGCCATTGAAGCTTGTCTAGAGCTATTGAAGCTATTCTAGAGCCATTGAAGCTAGTCTAGAGCCATTGAAGCTAGTCTAGAGCCATTGAAGCTAGTCTAGAGCCATTGAAGCTAGTCTAGAGCCATTGAAGCTAGTCTAGAGCTATTGAATCTAGTCTAGAGCCATTGAAGCTAGTCTAGAGCTATTGAAGTTAGTCTGGAATCATTTAAACTAGTCTAGAGTCATTGACACTAGCCTAGAGTCATTGAAACTAGCCTAGAGTCATTGAAACTAGCCTAGAGTCGTTGAAACTAGCCAAGAGTCATTGAAATTAGTCTAGAGCCATTGAGAATAGTCTAGAGTCATTGAAATTAGTATAGATCAATTTAAAGTAGTCTAGAGTCAGGGGAAACTAGTCTAGAGTCATTAAAACTGGGATCAAGAAGACTGTAATTCCACCTTTTTTGGATCGAACCTGATTGCCTCCTATTTCCCAGGAGCTTTATGATCCCTACGGGATTAGCGCTTCCCTATGGATTAAATAATAGTAATAACAATAATATAAATAATAATAATACAAATAATAATAATAATAATAATAATAATAATAATAATAATAATAATAATAATAATAATAATAATAATAATAATAACAGGTAAAGTCTATCGAGGGAGTGTTCTCAGGGTCATGTTAATACCTCTTTACCTCCGCTTGGTATTATTTATGACTGACAGGTATTATGACTGACAGGTATTATGACTGGCAGGTATTATGTCTGACAGGTATTATTTTTGACAGTGATCTCTACGTGAGGTTATGTCCCCAAGGGGAAATCTTCCCATTAATTTCCCCATGGGGGGATCTTCCCATTAATCTCCCCATGGGGAGACAATCCCATGATGCAGTCTCTCCCAAAGTTAATCTCCCCAGATAGTTGATAACCTATTTTAATTTCTCTCCTCTCCTTCGACAACCGTTTTGCAAGGATATGAGGCTCTCCCTACCCTCCTCCCCACCCGCCCCATGCTTCTCCCCACCACCCCATGCTTCTCCCCACCACCTCATGCGTACCGTAGACGTATAAAAACCCATGATTGATAGATGCAGAGTGGAAGGAAATATGAAAATTGACAATCTAATAATTATGGTGTGTGCTTACGTCTGGAAGACTGGGGAGAGAGAGAGAGAGAGAGAGAGAGAGAGAGAGAGAGAGAGAGAGAGAGAGAGAGAGAGAGAGAGCAGTCAGTGTTGAACTATTTTTAACAGTCTAATTTACAGGCTATGAGCTGTCATCCTCAGCTCATATCAAAGCTCATCCCCTATCTAATGTATACTACCACCCCCCAGGATGCCACCCACAACAGCTAACTAACCCAGGTACCTACTTACTTGCATTCGAGAAGAGGCAAAAGACGTAATATATATATGCAATAATTTCGCAAAAATCATTCTGAACCTAACGAAAAAAATATATATTTCATTGTGTTTGCTTATTATTAAATTATTGTAAACTTATCTAAAATATATTTAGTTGAATTAGGCTAAATTAAAGTAATGGTAGTTCGTTTCTGGACAATAATTTGAGAATGTCACTCGAAAGGGACACAATTTCCTCATTTTCGAAAAAATCTGATTATTCAATAAAATCTATTAAAATTTTATTTAGATATACCATTGGCATATATGGAAATATTTTTTTATTCCTCTCTTGAGTTTTTTTTTTTTTAATTTTCAAAGAATATTTGACCCTCCTTTGATGTCTACTTTCTGTGTCATATATTTTTTTATGGCGTGAATTTTGAATTTAAATCACTGTTTACGTACTTAAGGAAAATAACAAATAACAGTGTTATTGACCCTTGTGGTTTAGCGCTTCTTTTGATTATAATAATAACAGTGTTATTGGACAGTGTAATTCTTGTTTACAACTCTGACAGGTTCAAGAGTGAATCACTTGTTTATTGTTTACAACTCTGATAGGTTGAAGAGTGGGTCACTTGTTTATTGTTTACAAATATTGCATAAGTGTGTCTCATTCTCCAACTGTAGTTCTTATTGACATGACCCATACTAACTCACTTGCAGTCCCCTGCAACCCACGCTTACACCCCCTGCAACTCACTTCCACTCCCCTGCAACTCACTTGCAGTCCCCTGCAACTCACTTCCACTCCCCTGCAACTCACTTCCACTCCCCTGCAATCCAATTTCTTGCAACTAACTCCCACACCTTTTATTTCTAGTGGATATCTAAACTGTTATCCTGTAATATATCCTCAAAATTCTCTAAGTGAGGTGTCACCTTCTCTGAGTGAGGTGTCACCTTCTGTGAGTGAGGTGTCACCTTCTCTGAGTGAGGTGTCACCTTCTCTGAGTGAGGTGTCACCTTCTCTGAGTGAGGTGTCACCTCGGTGTTCAAAATACCTATTGTTTATATATTTGTAATCATTTGATACGTGGATTAAAATGTATTGTACAGTTTGAGTTTTGTTTAAGTTCCTAGGTAATGTAATTTGATTCATGTTGGTAGTTACGATAGCGACACTCTGCGTTAAATATATCTAGAACGATAGCTATCAGATCTAATTTTAGATACGTCGGTAATCAACCTACTGGGTCCGTTATCGGCAAAATGACCCTTAGGCCAGTTTCTTAAGCAAACTCCATCGTGCCTGCAACCCCTACCATCATCCTAACAATTGATTGTAGCCTGCAAATAAGTCTTGATTGATTCGTGATTGCGGGTAATTGATTACTGAAGATCGCGGCATCATCAGCAAAGCTTGAGCTAACATAATATATAATCTTTCTTTACCTCAAGAGTAATAGCCGGCTTGGGTAGCGAAACAGGTTTGGCCCCCGAGCATTAAAGGGAATGCAAAAAGTGTGATAGGGGGGATGGGCTGGTGTGGAGGGAGGCTGCAGGAGATGCTGCCTATCTCTCTTCAGAAGCATCTGCCTTCACATAAACACATCTGATAGTTTTCTTGAATTATGTAAATTAAAATATACACGATGCTGAGAGAGAAAGGGAGAGGAGAGAGAGAGAGAGAGAGAGAGAGAGAGAGAGAGAGAGAGAGAGAGGAGAGAGAGAGAGAGAGAGAGAGAAACGTCGTAACGAAACCCCTGCAGAGTAACTTATGATGTTACCAGTGTTCTTAGATGTTACTCCAAGTCAATATAAATCTCAAACGCATTTTCTCAGCATTATAAACGAAATTATTTACAAATATTATAGAATTAAAGTCGTAGATGTATGTTTTAATCGTTCACTTTAATTTACAAGAGTCAACATATATATTTTAGCGTTGAGGAACTGTAATATAATATATCAACGATATTTCTGGTGTGGAGAACAATAATCAACAAAAGAGTGTAATGTAATCGAGAGAGTCATAGGTCAGGACTTTAATACACAAATATTAGGTAAGATTCGTCAGGAAACAGGACAAGTGTTTCCTGACGCTGCTCTTAGTTATATTATGGCCCACTACTGGAGCTTTTGGTCATCTGAACGAGACCTTTCTACTGGCTTACCAGTCCATCCCCATAAAAAATTTAAGTTATTTATCTTCACATAGTTTCTGCAGTATACTGTGGCATAGGCAGTTGCTCTCCTGATGTGTCATGTAGAGATATTAATGAAAATAAGATACCAGATATACTAAACAAATTTCCTAAATTTGCTTGTAACAGATAAGTGAACTGTAGATATAAATCCAAATGTACACCTGTTAACCCTTTCGAGGCCTAGTTCCTAGGCCTTTTGTGTATCCATATGCTCTTGCGCTACCCTCCACTGGATGGATATTGGGTGCACAATAAACTAGCCACTTCGGTGGCCAAATTTAATCTCTCCTGAAAGTCCCGCTGAACTTCACGAAGGATGCAGTATATTATAATCACAGAGGCAGCTGATAATATATGAATCCCCGCATGATCAAAACAATGACCTGCCCTCCGGTAAGTCCTGCTAGAATCCTGTAGGATACAGAGCATATCAGCAGCAGGAAGCTGTCCTCATGGAAGCCCTGCTGGGCCAACTTTAAGCACCGACAACTGGAACAATAAAATCCCTAATTTCAACTCTGCTACAAAAAAAAATATATGTAGAAAAGTGCAAACATTTATCAAGAGGAGAAACGAGACATGAAAGCACTTTCTGTAATGTCTACACTTTAATCAATGTTATTACCACGACATTTAATATGATGGAATTTTTTTTTTTAGTTGGTCATAAAAAAGACGAAATATTTTGAGAATTTTTTTATCAAAAAAATACACACAGAATATCAGTGAAGAAATAACACCTGAAGGTCAGGCATTTATTATGAAAACGTTTCGCTCAGTTGTATTGTTAATGGTACAAGGTGATGACAAGTTGATAAGTAAGACATATGTGCAACACTTGGGTATCTTTATTGCTGAAACGTTTCGCCCTATGTAGAGCTTTATCTAGGCAATGGAGCTTACTATACACACGTTTCTCCTCTCCCATTCACGGTCTCTTGCCACCAGCAGTAACAGCCTGGTTGATCAGACCCTGATCCACCACGGAGCCTGGTCACAGACCGGGCCGCGGGGGCGTTGACCCCCGAAACCCTCTCCAGGTATACCACAACATACACTCCATTATGTTCTCTTTTCTTAATTCTTCACTATGCCTCTTCCCCCTTATCTCCCTTGGCCATCCCTCACCCATTATTGCCTCTGTCCCCCTCCCGACCCCCCCTCCTTGTCTGTGGGGGTTAGGGGGTACTAATGGACCTGTCATTCTGAAATTAAGAAATAAATTGTTTACTTTTGGGTCGCGTCAAGTGAGCGTATTTCTCATTACCCAGGTTGAGAAATCTCTCAACCTCACCTCTGTCAACCCCACCTCTCTCAACCTCAGCTCTTTCAACCCCACCTCTGTCAAGTCTACCTTTTTCTCAACACCGCCTCTCTCAACCTCCACCCCTCTCAACCTCACCTCTCTCAACCCCGCCTCTTTCAACCTCACCTTTCTCAACCTCCACCTCCCTCAGTTCTACCTCTCTCTCAACCCCACTTTTCTCAACTCAACCTCTGTCAACCTCCACCTCTCTCAACTCTACCTCTTTCAACCCCACCTCTTTCAACCCCATCTCTTTCAACCCCACCTCTCTTAACCACTCCTCTTTCAATCCTACATTTCTTAACCCCACCTCATTCAACCTCACCTCTCTTTACCCCACCTCTCTCTTTCAATCGTCACCTCTTTCAACCCGACCTCTCCCAACCCCACCTCAACCAACCTCACCTCAACCAACCCCACCTCAAAAACCCTTGCTCACCCCCATTGTACATCATTACATTAGTCACCTCTGAAGAAGCCTTCTACGCAGGAGAAAAGTTTCGGAAACAGATTAATTCATTCATCACACATCCCCACAACAGTGTCAAGCGAGGGGAGACGTCATCCCCTACACACCCCTTTCATTACTTCCCCTCACATCTTCCCCTCACATCTTTCCCCTCATATCTTCCCCTCACTCATCCTTTCTTGGATGATTTGTCGTAACCAAAACCTGATGTTTGTGTTGTTTGAGTTTGCTTCTGTTTTTTTTTAATTTGTGGTTTAAAAAATTGGTTTAATTTTTTGTGTAAGTACTTACTCATTTCTTATACTTTCGTGTTTATTATGGACAGGTTTTTCGAGAGGTTTATGAGGATGGTGGCAATGGTGGTTTGAAACAGGTTTAAAATAAGGTTTATGTACCTGAGTGTGTGTGTGTGTACTCACCTAGTTGTGGTTGCAGGGGTCGATTCATAGCTCCTGGGCCCGCCTCTTCACTGGCCGCTACTGAATCACTCTCCCTTCGCCATGAACCTTATCATACCTCTTCTTGAAGATATGTATGGATCCTGCCTCCACTACATCACTTCCAAAACTGTTCCACTTCCTGACAACTCTGTGACTGAAGAAATACTTCCTAACATCCCTGTGATTCATCTGAGTCTTCAACTTCCAACTGTGTCCCCTTGTTGCTGTGTCCCATCTCTGTCCACCTTGGCAAGTCCTCTCAGTATTTTATATGTCGTTATCATGTCCCCCCTATCTCTCCTGTCCTCCAGTGTCGTCAGGTCGATTTCCCTTAGCCACTCCTCGTAGGACATACCCCTTATCTCCGGGACTAGTCTTGTTGCAAACCTTTGCACTTTCTCTAGTTTCTTTATGTGCTTGGTTAGGTGTGGGTTCCAAACTGGTGCTGCATACTCCAGTATGGGCCTAACGTACACAGTGTACAGGGTTCTAAACGAGTCCTTATTAAAATGTCGAAATGCTGTTCTTAGGTTTGCTAGGCGCCCGTATGCTGCAGCAGTTATTTGGTTGATGTGCGTCTCAGGAGATGTGCCTGGTGTTATACATACCCCAAGATCTTTTTCCTTGAGTGAGGTTTGTAGTCACTGGCCCCCTAGACTGTACTCCGTCTGCGGTCTTGGTGGGATTGAACTCCAGGAGCCAATTTCTGGACCAGGCTTGCAGCCTGTCCAGATCCCTTTGTAGTTCTGCCTGGTCCTCGTCCGATTGAATTCTTCTCATCAACTTCACATCATCTGCAAACAGTGTGTTAGTTACCATTTTGTCCTAGGCACATGTCGATTAGACACTGTGTGTGTGTGTGTGTGTGAGTGTGAGTGTGTGTGTGTGTGCGTGAGACAGAGCAAGCACAGCTGCAGCTCTAACACGGTACACATATGAAGACCTGTGTGAGTGCACCAATAATAGCTCTAACTACAGTCCTTTAGCGCTACCTCACGCTACACCTGTCCTCACGCTACACCTGTCCTCACGCTACACCTGTCCTCACGCTACACCTGTCCTCACGCTACACCTGTCCTCACGCTACCTGCCCTCACGCTACACCTGTCCTCACGCTACACCTGTCCTCACGCTACGCCTGTCCTCAGCTACACCTGTCTCGTACACTGTCCTCACGCTACACCTGTCTCACGCTCGCCTGCCCTCACGCTACACCTGTCCTCACGCTACACCTGTCTCAGCTACCCTGTCCTCACGCTACACCTGTCCTCACGCTACACCTGTCCTCACGCTACACCTGTCCTCACGCTACACCTGTCCTCACGCTACGCCTGTCCTCACGCTACACCTGTCCTCACGCTACACCTGTCCTCACGCTACGCCTGCCCTCACGCTACACCTGCCTCACGCTACACCTGCCCTCACGCTACACCTGCCCTCACGCTACGCCTGCCCTCACGCTACACCTGCCCTCACGCTACACCTGTCCTCACGCTACACCTGCCTCACGCTACACCTGCCCTCACGCTACACCTGCCTCACGCTACGCCTGCCCTCACGCTACACCTGTCCTCACGCTACACCTGCCCTCACGCTACACCTGTCCTCACGCTACACCTGCCCTCACGCTACACCTGCCCTCACGCTACACCTGCCCTACGCTACCCTGCTCACGCTACACCTGCCCTCACGCTACCCTGCCCTCACGCTACACCTGCCCTCACGCTACACCTGCCCTCACGCTACACCTGTCCTCACGCTACACCTGCCCTCACGCTACGCCTGTCCTCACGCTACACCTGTCCTCACGCTACACCTGCCCTCACGCTACACCTGCCCTCACGCTACACCTGCCCTCACGCTACACCTGTCCTCACGCTACACCTGCCTCACGCTACCCTGCCTCACGCTACACCTGTCCTCACGCTACACCTGCTCAGCTACGCCTGTCCCTACGCTACACCTGCTCTCACGCTACACTCTGTCCTCACGCTACAGCCTGTCCTCTACGCTACACCTGTCCTCACGCTACACTCTGTCCTCACGCTACACCTTGTCTCACGCTACGCCTTCTCACGCTACACTCTGTCATCATGCTACGCCTATCCTCACGCTACACCTGTCCTCCTGCTCGCCTTCCTCACGCTACACTCTATCTCACGCTTACCTTATCTCACAGCATGCTTGTCTCACAGCTATGCTTGTCTCACGCATGCTTGTCTCACGCTATGCTTGTCTCACGTCAGCTGTCTCACGCTATGCTTTCCTCACGCTATGTTCTGCTCCTCATGCTAGCTTCTATCTCACGCTACACTCTGTCTCACGCTAGCCTATCCTCACAGCAGCTCTGTCCTCACGCTACTGCTGCCTCACGCTACGCTTGCCTCACGCTATGCTTGTCCTCACAGCATGCTCTGTCCTCACGCTAGCTCTGTCCTCTTACGCTAACGCCTTGTCCTCACAGCTACGCCTGTCCTCACGCTACATCTGTCCTCACGCATCGCTGTCTCTCACGCTACGCTTGTCCTCACGCTACACTGCCCTCACGCTACTCTGTCTCACGCTTACACTGTCTCACGCACGCTGTCCTCCGCTACGCCTGTCTCGCTACCTGCCCTCACGCTACGCCTGTCCTCACGCTATGCCTGTCTCACGCTAGCTCTGCCTCAGCTACGCTTGCCCTCACGCTACGCTGTCTCACGCTACGCCTGTCCTCACGCTACGCCTGTCCTCACGCTACGCCTGTCCTCACGCTACGCCTGCCCTCACGCTACACCTGTCCTCACGCCATGCCTGTCCTCACGCTACGCCTGTCCTCACGCTACACCTGCCCTCACGCTACACCTGTCCTCACGCCACGCCTGTCCTCACGCTACGCCTGGCCACCCTTAGCCAAGCGTGAACGTGACATTCATTCGTCAAACTCAAGCTCTGTCTTGTGACAGGCTTTAATTATCAAATTGCCAGACGCTGCTTTCTAAAGGGTCGGCCCTTAAATTATAGCACCAGTAAAGGAAAAATTTATTGAGAAAATTATAGGGAAAAATTATCGGAAAAATATACTACGAATTGTGAAACTTTTGTGAACACACGAATGTACTTATATTAGTACTACTATTATGTGTGCGTGTGTGCGTGTGCGTGTGTGTGTGTGTGTGTGTGTGTGTTTGTGTGTGTGTGTGTGTTAGTTACCATTTTGTCCTAGGCACATGTCGATTTGACACTAGGCCTGTTGTATGTATGTATGTGAGTGTGTGTGTGTGTAAGGAAACACTTCGAAATGTTTCCGCCCCGTCGGGAATAGAACCCGGGCCCTCCGTGCGTGAAGCGAGAGCTTTACCACTAGGCCACCGGGGCTGTGTGTGTGTGTGTGTGTGTGTGTGTGTGTGTGTGTGTGTGTGTGTGTGTGTGTGTGTGTGTGTGTGTGAAAAATCGCGAACAAGCGAGGCAAGATGCAAAATAACTACAGGGGGAATTGAGTGATAGCTCTAGCCCTTTCGTGTTGCAATCAACACATCATCAGGAGCTTGCAAAGTTCCAGAAATGAGTAGGAAATCCAAACAGATTCGTTCAGGAGAACGTTTTTGCTCGAGCAAAACAACACTGTCGTTCACGGCAGTGTCGCTATAACAACACTGTCGTTTCCGACAGTGTCGTTATAACAACATCGTCGTTCCCTGCAGTGTCGCTATTATAATCTTCGGTAGTTCGTCTCGTTCAGTTGGTCCAATTTCCATAGTAATTTTTCGCATTGTTTACTTCCCAGTTGAGTTCTTGTAAGTCACGCGACGCGCGTAAGTAACGCGGTGCGCGTAAGTCACTCGGTGCGCGTAAGTCACGCGATGCGCGTCACGCGGTGTGCGTAAGTCACGCGGCGATATATATATATATATATATATATATATATATATATATATATATATATATATATATATATATATATATATATATATATATATATATATATATATAACATATCTTTTTATTACTTAATAACTGAGAAAATCTGTTTAATTAATTTTAATTTTTGGAAAAGTTTGCCGTCTAACTCGCTGGCAATTATTCTTTTTCCAGCTGGATGACTTATACAAAACAATAATTACCCAAAATTGTGGTAAAAAGATGTACACCACAAATTGCAGGTTTGTGTGGCTCTAAGGGCAAGTCTGGATAGCAGCTTGTATCAGCTGTCAGAGGTAAACAGTAGACTCAAGCCTGGTGAACATCACGCATATCACTTAAGAACATTAGAAAAAAGGAGCACTGCAGCAGGCCTACTGGCTCGTGTTGGAGGTAAACAGAAGACGCCAGTCTGGCGAATATCACGCATTATTGGCCATAGGTAAACAGGAGAATGCAGTCTGGCGAACGCCACACACCAGCTATTAGAAGTATACAGGAGTTAACTTGGCGAACAGCACATCAGCTGATGGAAGAAAGCAGAAGGCAGCCTGAAGTAAACTACATACCAGCTAATGAAAGAAATGGAAGCCTGAGAAGCCATCCTAGCCAACACTGGCGAGATTTCTTGCATTTTGTCTCCAAGAGCACTGCCTGCTACCAGAGACGAAGCTCCAAGAACACTGCCTGCTACCAGAGACGAAGCTCCAAGAACACTGCCGCTACCAGAGACGAAGCTCCAAGAACACTGCCTGCTACCAGAGACGAAGCTCCAAGAACACTGCCTGCTACCAGAGACGAAGCTCCAAGAACACTGCCTGCTACCAGAGACGAAGCTCCAAGAACACTGCCTGCTACCAGAGACGAAGCTCCAAGAACACTGCCTGCTACCAGAGACGAAGCTCCAAGAACACTGCCTGCTACCAGAGACGAAGCTCCAAGAACACTGCCTGCTACCAGAGACGAAGCTCAAGAACACTGCCTGCTACCAGAGACGAAGCTCCAAGAACACTGCCTGCTACCAGAGACGAAGCTCCAAGAACACTGCTGCTACCAGAGACGAAGCTCAAGAACACTGCTGCTACCAGAGACGAAGCTCAAGAACACTGCCTGCTACCAGAGACGAAGCTCCAAGAACACTGCCTGCTACCAGAGACGAAGCTCCAAGAACACTGCCTGCTACCAGAGACGAAGCCCAAGAACACTGCCTGCTACCAGAGACGAAGCTCCAAGAACACTGCCTGCTACCAGAGACGAAGCTCCAAGAACACTGCCTGCTACCAGAGACGAAGCTCCAAGAACACTGCCTGCTACCAGAGACGAAGCTCCAAGAACACTGCCTGCTACCAGAGACGAAGCTCCAAGAACACTGCCTGCTACCAGAGACGAAGCTCCAAGAACACTGCCTGCTACCAGAGACGAAGCTCCAAGAACACTGCCTGCTACCAGAGACGAAGCTCCAAGAACACTGCCTGCTACCAGAGACGAAGCTCCAAGAACACTGCCTGCTACCAGAGACGAAGCTCCAAGAACACTGCCTGCTACCAGAGACGAAGCTCCAAGAACACTGCCTGCTACCAGAGACGAAGCTCCAAGAACACTGCCTGCTACCAGAGACGAAGCTCCAAGAACACTGCCTGCTACCAGAGACGAAGCTCCAAGAACACTGCCTGCTACCAGAGACGAAGCTCCAAGAACACTGCCGCTACCAGAGACGAAGCTCCAAGAACACTGCCTGCTACCAGAGACGAAGCTCCAAGAACACTGCCTGCTACCAGAGACGAAGCTCCAAGAACACTGCCTGCTACCAGAGACGAAGCTCCAAGAACACTGCCCGCTACCAGAGACGAAGCTCCAAGAACACTGCCCGCTACCAGAGACGAAGCTCCAAGAACACTGCCTGCTACCAGAGACGAAGCTCCAAGAACACTGCTTGCTACCAGAGACGAAGCTCCAAGAACACTGCCTGCTACCAGAGACGAAGCTCCAAGAACACTGCCTGCTACCAGAGACGAAGCTCCAAGAACACTGCCTGCTACCAGAGACGAAGCTCCAAGAACACTGCCTGCTACCAGAGACGAAGCTCCAAGAACACTGCCTGCTACCAGAGACGAAGCTCCAAGAACACTGCCTGCTACCAGAGACGATGCTCCAAGAACACTTCCTGCTACCAGAGACGAAGCTCCAAGAACACTGCCTGCTAACAGAGACGAAGCTCCAAGAACACTGCCTTCTACCAGAGACGAAGCTCCACGAACACTGCCTGCTACCAGAGACGAAGCTCCCGTCCTTGTATATACACATCTCCAAAGGAACTAGAGGCATCATGTTATTCGTTCTCCAGGAAATCATTGAGTTTAAAAATAATTCGTACAGTAGTGCCGGCACTCTGATAGAGGAGCAGCAAGACAATGCGCAGAGGACGAGTTAAGAGAAAAAAACTCGTTGCAGAACACAATTTTAAGGGGATAATATTGATCTGTGTAGAGCTTTATCAAGTCATGACTTGATAAAGCTCTACGAAGAGCCATACGTTGTGTCAGTAAAAGTTTATTCTTCTTCCCTCTTTTTCTGTACTGGACTGAAGAAGTCACTGACTGGAGAAAAGTTTTCAGAATAACGATATCCAGATGTTGCATAAGTGTCTTATTTATCAAGTTGTTGGTTTTATTAACCACTTATTCAAACATGTGCAACAGTCTAGAATATAAGAAAGGAGGGTCGCTGCAGCAGGCCTGCTCAGCAAGCTTCTTCAGTCGAAATACAGAGGAAACAACAGAATTCGTGGAGATGCAGAGACAGAGCGATCAGTCTCTCAGCCTGCAGAAGAATTAAGCTTGAAGGGGTCAGTCCCTCCGGGATGGTGTGTGTTTAGCTACAGATCTCAACACACAATGATTTATAAAGTATACCTTAAACGTAACAACAGATATTTTTTTAATTCATTACTACTCTGACCATGACAGTATAACGACGAGTGGGCTGGTCATCTTAAAAGCATTAACGAAATGTAACCCTGAATAGCTTGCAAAGGAATATAATTGCATACAATTACCTTTCACAGACCTGCTCTCTCCGCCCCCCTCCTCAATTTCATTTATGTCTGCGAACTCAGAACACAGCGCGTTATAAAAAATATTGACACATACAGCAGATTTGTCATGCTCTCAGATTCCTGTGTATCACACAAGATTTTACCAGCTAGGACTCAGGGTCGCCACTACCTCCAACACTAGCCTCAAGGAGCTCACTAGCAAGAAGACAAACAGGACCTCAGACCATCAATTTTGAAGAAAGTGCAGCGTATGGTCGGAGAAGTAGATACCATATGCTGTATTTTCTTCAAGATTGATGGATTGAACACATCGATTCCAGGCTGATGGACTGATTACTTGAAACTCCTCCTCTCATTAGGATCTCAGACATCCGTGTGAAGGTCCATGTGGAGGTAGTGACAAGTTATATGTTGGAAAAACAGCGAGGGACCTAGACACAAGGAGCAATGAACATAAATATGCATGATATATTGACAACAATAATTAC